>VZSE01002468.1:1685033-1720103 GCA_013398275.1 Promerops cafer | reverse complement strand
GGCCGCTGCCGCCGGAGGAGACCCCGCTGCCGGCTGATGTCCGAGCCGCGCCGCCGCCCGCGCTTGGATGTGTGAGTACCGGCCCCGCCGCTCCCGCGGTCAGCGCCGCGCCGCGCCGGGAAAGCCACGGCGACCCAGGCGGGCGGCGGGCTGTGACCGTCGGAACACCCCTCCGAAACCTGGTGTGTGTCTGTGTGGGAGTGAGTGGTGGGGAGGCTTCTGCCGGGTTTGTTCCGTCCTGCTGGTAAGTTACGGTATTTGGTCCCGGGCTTCTCCTTTGAGACATTTCCTGCTGTGTTTGGGTTAAAGCAGGAGGTCCGCGCACGCTGCTGGGAGCCGGGTGCTCTGGGGTAGGAGGGTTGAGGATTAAACGCGAGGAAGTTGGGCTGGGGTCAAGGGAATGTGTGCTGTGAGCTTTTAAAGCGCTGTCCCTACGTAGCCAGTCCTGCAAGGGCACTATCGTGTGGAAGATGAAGAGCTGTGGCAATCTTCTGTAAATCCAGGCAAATCCAACCCGCCATAAGATACCGTTTCCAGAATGGATGTGGGTGCACATTTCTGTCGCTGTTCTTTTTTGTACCGCAGAGAAAACGGTGTATCAATCATTCTCCCTTATATAGGGTAGCAGTTGGGCACATGATTTTCCCTATTAAGTGAGGTAGCTCCTTCGATACTCCAGCATGATTTTAACATGTGAATGTACAGCAGAAACAGAGGCAGCTTTGTTTGCAATCTCTGATTGCTCTCATGCATGCTTTCCATTGTGAGTAAGGGGCCCCTCGTGTCCCAGTCGTCTGTTACGACTGTAAGTGAAGAAATGAGATGTCTGTGTTACAAAGGGGTGAGTTACGAAATTTTTGGAGACAAGGCACCCCTTCTGTAACCATCTCTTCTGTCTGTTAACTCACTGTAACCAGAAGAGATTTTCTGGGAGACAGATACAGTAGTACAGGGGTGGGACTGGAATGGCTCAGCTCCAGTTTCACAGGATGCTGAAGGCAGAGGACATCAGCCCTTTTTAACCCACAGTCTGTTCCATGGCTCACCTCCTGACACTCCTGCTCTTGGACTGTTTCTGACACTCATTTCTCCTTCCAGCTGCGCGTCTTGGAGTGCAGGCTCCTTCAGCCAAGGTGCTTGGATGATACTCTGCTGGTAAAATCTGGGCTCACTGGTGTGTAGCCAGGCAATGCTGACCCCTCTGGGGTTTGGGCTGAAACTTCACCTGCTTCTTCTTGTCCCTTATGTGACTGGAAGTTCTTGAGGTGTAGATGCAGTTCCTCCTTTTTTCTGTTCTTGAGCTTCTTTGCCTCATGTTTTGCTGTACAAACCAGCACATCGGGTGGTAATGTTTTCCAGGTTTGATTTATTTGGAACAACAGAGAAGCTCAGGTGGTATCACTGACACAGTGACCCGTGCTCAGTGTGTACTCCTGCTCCAGACCATAGAACACCTCATGGCTCCTGATCAGCTCGTTCCTGGCTGTCTCTTTGCAGACATGCAGGCATTTGAGACCTGACTTTCAGAAGCTCTGGGTGTCCATGTTCCTACTAATAGAGGTGTCTATACTGCCTCAACCAGAGCATTCAAAATCATTAATAATTTCAAAAATGCAGGCCTTTTATTTCATACTTCTATATTTAGTCTTTCTGACTGTAAAATGGGGATAAGACATTTTGCTTCCTACTTTGCAGTGCATGTTTCTATTCTGCTTTTAAGATGATAAATTCTTATAAAAACTTTTTGCATTATACAATTGCTGAATTACTTGTTTTTCAGAGACACTAATGGCATTTACCACAGTAGATTCAGTGGTAGCTAAGGAAATAAAGCAGTTCTCATCTTACTGGCCTGCCTGTGTTAGCAACATTTGTGCTGATGTAACATTGCCAATATAGGTGTAGTGTTATGAAGTACTCAAAAGCAGACAGGCTTAATCACTTTTTTTGTCTATGTGTTCTTCAGACATTCCTCTTTGTTCTGAAATTTCAGATTAAAAAATTAACTTATGTATGTAGTGTTTGAAGGGGAAGCCCCCCATACCTTTCTGCTGGTTTTGAAACTGAGTAGCACTGAACACAAATCTTTCTCTGAAAGGATATGTAATGCAGATTGAGTCAAACCTGGTTGTCATAAAACTTGACACATTCTTTCTTTCTGTAGGCACCAAATCTGGATGTTTGAGCATACAGCCAAGAGCAAATGTGCTAGAAATGTTTGCTAAGGTGGCTTCCAGTTTCCATGAGCATTCAGATCAGAAACCAGTTGGGCCACTCAGTACTCCTCAGTAGAGTTACAATTCCTGAAGATGGATGTGGTGGAAAGCAACAAGATAGTATAAATTCTGAGACCATCCTGCTTCTTAGTCTCAGTGCTTTCCCTGTGCCTCTGAATCATGAAATCCTGGAAGAAGTTTTCTTCTGCCAGTTAAAATTGGAACTTTAGTGCATTTATTTCTAACCCTGCCACAGTTAGGTAAGTGGCATAGCTGTTAGCAGGTGGGTTTTTAAAATCAGAGGTAGATCTGTGTGTGACTTCGGAAAATAGCTCATTAGCTTTCTCGAACTGTCCTGGAAGATTTCATGCCATTCTTTGGGGGCTTTTGTCATTGGTGAGTTATTTTCAACCTTTTCTTGACTTTTTTTGGGTATTGCAAGCGAAAATGAGACTTCTGGTGAGAAGTGGGTATTATGCAACCTGGTCAGGAGAGCTGTCCTGGGAGACAGAGTGCAGTGGCATCCATGTGTACTGGGGGTTTGGAATTGTTGGTTTAAAGCAAAATTATCAGTAGACATCTGTGGCCCAGAAATACATACAAGGGAGTGTGGATGCAGATTCAGACAGCTGGATTAGTCTCAGTATAATTAATTATACAAGGGATTAATGTATCCAATTGCATTTTCTCAATCTGCTGGATTAGTTGCTCTGTAAACAGTCATACGAAGTTCTGAGTCCTGCCTACCAAAGTCATGGAGGTTGAATTGAAGACTTACTGTTTTGTGGGGAATACTTGTATCACCTGAACCTGTTGTTTAAGAGGCAAATAGAGGAGAATCGATGCATTCTCATATGTGGTTTATATTTTAATGCAAATTTATGACTTATACAAATTGCAATTTGTTTAAAATTTCCTGCAATATTGTTGCTTTTCTGCAGTGTCAGGGATGTGCAAAGCCTTGTCTCTCTGATACTTTCTGCTGAGAATCCCAGTGTGATGACTTTGTGTAAGGCTCAAGGAAGTGGTTTTTAACTTGTGTTCTTCTTCATGCCTTCAAGCTCATTGCTACAGATGGCAGATGCCTGCCTTATTTTTAGATATTTGAGGACAAAATAGAAAAATCCTAGTGACTCCCCATGATTTGTCATCATGGCTGATCTCCATTAAATTAAACATAGGGATTGGCAGAGGAACAAAACCAGCAGGAAAGCTGCTTCTGTTTGTTTTTAAAAAGGCTTGTCTAAAGTGCAAAAATAATACTGTAAAAAATATCCACTACTACATACGGAGACCTTTGGGACGAGAAGTACTTGCTGAACAGTTTCTCCTGTTTTGGATAAGGAAACTAAGGTCTGTATTGTAAAACAAGTTCCCTGGAAGTCAGTTGAAGAGGAAAGATTAAAAAGCAAAAGATGTCTTGGCCTGTACTCAGGCCATTAAACTGTGGGTTTGTGTTCAGGGTTGGGAGGAGAATGCATATTTTGGTGGCTTGCTTGATGGAAAATGTTAAGATGGGCTCTTAAAGCATGAGCATCTTCTTTTTTTTTCTTCTTCTTTTTCCCCCTCAGTAGTGATCTGTTTTCTTGTGCATTTGCCTTAATATCTTGGAAAAAAACCACTTCACTGGCCATACCTGAAATTCCCTGACTTTCCCAGTTACTGCACATGGCATGGTATAATGGAGTGATCTGTAGCTGTGTTTTAGCACAGCTGTGGCTGTGCGTAATGTTTACTGAAGAGCTCTGGTGCAAGATGTACTTAGGAGTGAGTGCGTGTTGATAAATTGTATTAACGGCCAGCTTTGATGGCTTTGCCTGTGTTGTGTCTGCTGAAACACTGCCCTTGTGATTCACTTCCAACCAGTGTCCCCTTCTAAACAGAACCTCAGTTTCTATCAGTAATGTGGAGTTGGAGTTAAAACTTGGTTGTTACATACTCAGAAAATTGTCTGGTTCAGTAATTCCCTCCAGCTCTTTAGTTTGGGCCTCTCACTCTGGATGAGGGTGGGCTTGCTGTCCCTTTCTCCAGACAATTCAGAAGCATGGGAACTCTAGGACCAAAATAGACTGTGACCCAAGTGGTCAGGCCTGCATTTCCCTCTGCTGCTGGAAAAGCTCAGCTTTGAAATTCTGTCTTGTTCTCACACAAGAACAAGCCAATCCTTTCTTTGTTCCCAGATCCAGTATTTGGCTGTGAGTGTTGCTGTATGCATCAGGACAAGCCAAAGAAAATGTTAATGTCTTGCTGCTAGCTGTGTAATACTTGTTGGCTTGGTGGGGAGTGTTATTGGCCACTTGGAGCTGCTGAGCCTTGAGGGTCTTGCATTGTGGCTTTGTTTGGTTCTTTTCACTTCCTGTTGGAATATAAATTCTCTTGTCTTCATTCATAAAATTATTACAGTCATTCATTAAAGTCTTCCTAAGCTGTTTGTTTTAACCTGCTGCAGCAGTTAGTTGCACAAGGTAATTATATGGTAATATAAGGTAATACTATTTTATTACACCAGGAATCATGGCTTTGTTCTTGTACTCACCAGAGGTTTGTTTAGAGTGCTTAGTGTGTGTCTCAACTTTCCTCCGATTCACAAAAACCTGAACTTGCCTGTATTCTGAAGAGGACACTATTCTCTGCATACCTCTGGAAATTTCTTCCTTGCACCCCCTAAAGTAAGGTCTTTGAGGGGATTTTTAGGGAATGTATAGGATTTCTCTGTTTTTAAAAATAGCTTTTTTAGTATCTTGGATAATTTTGTTTATCTAGAGTATTAAGTATGTAAATCTATGTCCTATACTTAAGCATGTCTGCAAAATGAGCTGACTGAGTTTACTGCGCTTTAACTTTGAGATGCTTTTCCTGAAACACTTTTCTTTCTTGTTCCCATTTTTGAATGTGGGTATTTGAAGTACTGTGGCAGCTGCAACTGGCAGGCGCTGCCTTCTCCTTGTCTTTAGCTAAACTTTTATTTTTCCTACTTACCTTTCTGCTTAGCTCTAGTCTTCCTTGCTGAAAACACTTGAAATAAGTCATACAGTATATATGCTGTTTGTTAATTCTTGCCTTAATCTTGCTACTTCAACCCTTTGGTTTTGGCATCTTTGTAGAGGACTGATAGATGGAGCCTCTTCAGCCAGAGTTGTGCTCTGTCAGAAAAGCCTACACTGACATGGTCTTGGATGGGTTGGTTTTGTTTTCACAGAGGAGGTTATTAGTCACCGAGCAAAAATTAGTCTTGCTGGTGCACCACCTGACAGTGGCGGTTCCCCACCCAGCTCTCCTGTTTGATGGTGTTTGGGCTGCACTTCAGGGGGGGGTTTCTGTCTCTCTCTGTGCCAAATCCCCATCTTAATTCATCGCTCTATATGGCATGAGGACTTGGAAAATGTGCTGACTTGAAGACCTCCCTCCTAACCGGTTTTGCCTCCCAGCTCTGGGCCAGGTGGCGGGTGTGTGCCTTTGGATCCAGTCGGAGTTGAAAGGTTGTGTTGACTTAGCACTGGGGCAGCTCTGTGCAAGCCAAATATTTAGCTTTCCATCTGATAACCTGTCGGTTGTTTCCTCCCTTGCAACAACCAAATGCTTATTTTATTCCCAGACCAGTTGGGACTTTCAAAGAAGTTTTGCGTCTTTTTGGCTTCCGGTGTGGCAGATGTGAGGGTGCTGACAAGGTGGCCTTGTGACCAAGGCTTGGGTGCAGCCATTGCTGTTCCTTGGCTCTCTGGTGATTTCTTTTCTTTTTGGTGTTATGTTGGGTGAGTCAATTACTAGCTTTGTGTCTGTTTTTCCAGCTGCCAAAGTGGGGTTTTGGTTGTTTTTTATTTAAATTTACATTTAAATAAATAAATAAGAGGTTCACACCAAAAGAAAGTAAAAATAACCTATAGTAACTGGGACTCTCAAAGTTCAAAGGAAAACTTGTGTGATAATTTGCAAAGCTACTAGGATTGCTGGACAACTGTAAGTTTAGAGTTAGGCTGACCAGCTGCAGTGAGTTGAATTGAGGACATTAGCAACCAAGAGAGCATTTTCAGTTTCAGAAAGGAATCATGCTTTGTGTCAGTGCTCTGCAGCCGTGTCGTGGGGGTGGCTGGCTGTGCTTCCCTGGGAGGGAGCTTTGCACATGTGGCAGGTGTGTTTCCATAAAGCACGGACACCCTGAATGGAAAGTCTTGCTGGGAGTGTCTGTGTTGCTGTGCAGGAGGCAGAGTCCCTCACCACAGAGGCCATGTGTTGCTTCACCCCCAGCTGTCACATGCTTCCTCAGCAGGAAGAAGGTTGCTTTAATTGAGATGGTGAGTTGCAGTGAGAGACCTGTGGTCTTCTTGAGCCACATTGCACCAAGTGAGGATGGTCATGTTTCCCTTTCTTCTCTTGAGAGTAACTGGTTGTAGGACTTGTGGAGCCAAGGAGAGCCACTTTAATGTTTTTGAGCCTCTGAGAGTTCTCATGTCTCAGTGCAGCGAGCTTTCTGAGAGGACTGGAGAGGCTTGAAGTTTTCTCCAGTTAAAAAACGTTAACGCCATCAAAATAACTGACTGAGCTTTGTAGCGTTTCCAGCGAAGAGATGGGAACAGGCACACTTTCCATTCTGATGAGTCACTGACTCTCTCCTGATTTGCCTCTTGAAAGAGCTGTTTGGGCAGCTGCTGGTGCAGGAACATGATTCTGAGTGATGGGCCTTGGGGAGCAGGACAGGGCTGCACACCACTTCACCTCTGAATTGGTGAGTAATTCGTCTGCCTAGCTTGTTATGGGTAAAGTCTTGCACACAGCTGTGGTTCTTGCCTGCCTTGATCCTGCCTCGTCAGGATAGCTGGGGAGCTGATGGGCAGGAGGGGTATTCGTGGCACAGAAAAAAAAAAATGACCAAGTGCTTTCTGTAGTTCTAAAAGCAGGAACTGGAAATCAGAGCATCTAAAGCCTTCTGTTTCTGGATTTTCTTGTAATTGTGTCACAAATGAAGGTTTTGTCTCTGTCCTGAAGCATGGTCCGCCCTAGGACCCAAGAGCTGTCCGTACCCACGTCCATTCCCTGTGCATGGGCAGGACCACTGTGTGCTCTTGTGTAGCTGCTCTCCAGATCCTGCCTGTGTGTTTTTATGATGCCCACAACTGCCTCAGAGAGGAGATCTTGGAGGCTAGGTAGTACTGGTTCTGAGGATTTGAGGATGAAGGGACTACAAGCTTATTTTTTGAGGAAAATTGTAGGTGAACTGGAAAGAACAAGTGTGGAATCACATTAATGGACTGAAGAGTCTTGTCAGGAAAAGCTTTTATCTTTCATGACTCACTTTTTCTGCATGACTCTATAAAATAAGATCACTGATGGGCTGGGGAATGCAAACAGAGAAGGGAGCAGGGTTGACTCTTCATTAATACTTAATATGACTTGGAATATTATCTGTTGGAGGAAGGGGTTTATGGACACCTTTTTTCTTGTTCACATATTTTCAAAGTAGAATCATGCCTTATTAATTGAAATCATGTTTATTAATTGAAAGCTATAAAAAGGCTTTTCCCCATGTCTTTCTCCTCAAAAAGGAGGGCTGTTGATTGGTTCAAGGCCAAGAAAAGCCGACTTAGAGTCAATCTGATCTGTAATCTCACTACTTTGTTTAGCTTTATCTGTGGAGCTTCAGTTTTGTGTGGCTAGTTTTACAAAATAAAAGCAAACAAAAAAGGAGTGGTTCTTAGGCAGATTTTGCTCCAACAAACGCCTACCTAATTTTATCTAACTCCAGTAAAGGAAAGTTATTTAAAGCTTGGCTTGAAGAACTGCCCAGTCTATACGTTCATGAATCACCGTGAAAAGGCTTATTCAAGTGCATTTAAAATATGTGCACTGACGTTAAGGATGGCTTCTTTCCACGGGCAGTTGTTTTTACTGGTAGAAACCTGCATTTTACTGGTTTGTAAAGCCAGGGGCTGGAATTGTGATTACTTTGTGTCCAAGTGTCTGTATTGGCGAGCGTGTGAGGCATACTAATGGGGTGATAGTAATGAGACCTGTTAAATTATTTACATGAATTATTGAATGTGGTATAAAATACCTTCCACTGTTAATAGCACTAATTAGACCACCAACATATTGCATCCATTATCATAAATATCCTGTAGGTCGAATCAGACCAATTGTTTTGGCTACCACAGGCCCTGTGGTAGCTAAATTTGGTTTAAAATGGCTTTCAAGTTTGTTCTTTTTGGGGGGCTTTTCCTCCATTTTTTCCTTCACTTTAGCTGCTTATCAAAAGTGTCTGAATGCCCTAAGTGAATTCTGCATTGTTTGTTGCTGCCCCTGCTCATCTTACACATGCAGGAGAATTTTCTTGTTCATATTTAATTCCTGAAAATATAAGTATTCCCAAATAAAACTCTAGAATATCCTAGGGAAAATTGTCTGAAAGCTTTAAAGCCTTGCTTGACTAGAAAGGTAAGGAAGGCTTCAATCTCTGTTGTGTTGTTATTGGAGATATGAGAGTATTAAAGTCTGCCAAAACAGACTATTTACCTCAAAACCAAAATTCTCCAATGTTTGCTCGCCTTTAATGCATTTTCATATCTCCTTTTTATTTTTCTTTTTTTTTTCTCTCTCTCCTGGATCTCTGGTTTTTGGTGTCTTTTTTGGGGGTTTGGTTCGGTTTGATTTTTCCAAGTGACTTTCATGTGGGTATGCAAAAAGCATTCATCCTTTGAAACATCTTGATTTTTGTTGAAAGTTTGAGAATTGGTATCCTGGTTTCAATCATGACAATTGTTTATCGGAGTAGAGATGAAGGATGGGAAATTTTAATACAAAGGGCAATTCTTTGAGGGAATTTTTTAGGGAAGTACTCCTGCACACTGTGTTCATGGTGACAGTCCTGTGACTTACTGAGAAAACTTCTGGCATTTCTGCCAGTTGTGATTTCTCAGGATTTTAAAGGAGGTGATGACTGAATTATAAATAGACCATAGGTTCCATCTGTACATTTCAAAGCTACATCTAGAGTTTCCCAGAAGGTGGGTGTGCTTTTCTGGCCCCTGGGTTGGTTCTGGCTATGATATTTTTCCAAAAGGGCAGCTGATTTAGACTCCAGGCACACAGACACACTGAAGTCCTTGTAGTGGGATGCTCCCTCGGTGTCTTGTTCCTGTACAGCACATGTGCACTCCAGTTTAGTCCTTTGCTCCCTTATGTCTGCTATGTGTTTCCATTGGAAACTTTCCTGACTGCCAAAATCCTTGCAGTATCACGTAGGAGACCAGTGAAATAGAAGAAAAATTGTATGGGAAGTGATAAAGTCTGTGCCAGAAACTACACCATTATTTCTGGTATTCTGAGTTGCCCAGCCTCTCTCATACTAGTTCATTTTAAGGAATCAATAGATTTAAGTGTGTCATTAAAAATAAATAGATAAATAAATATGTACAAGTTTACTTCTGAATTGTTTTTCTTTTCAGGGCTGTGTTATGTGATTACCCATATGTGCATTTGAAGTACATGCATACATGTGTGTTTTGCTGCACTTCTCTGCTAACTAAACCCACTTTTAAATGGATGTATTACCTTGGTGTCTTTTGGGCATTCTTAGCACAGAAGGGAGATAAACCATGCAGTTTCCTTCAAGGACACCAGTCTGTCTGTTCAGAGCTCTGCCAGAGGGTGTCCAAATTACCTACCAGCATCAGAGCCTGGCAAGTAATGTCTTGTGAAGCTTTAAAAAAAGCTGTGAAGCTCTAGTAGCTCAACCACAACATGGAAAGGGCTCTTCCCAGGCTTGCTTTTGAAATAAAGCACATGTTTGTGTCATCTCCAGCTCTGGAGATGCTCAGTGGTGCTTTCCAGCCAGCAATAAGTGCTGTCAGTCGTTGATGGCTAATGTAAGCAGCCCCGTTTTAGAGACACAATGTCAGGGGTGCTCATTCTGGGTGTGCAAGCAGACACTGGCCTGCTGCCATTGAAGTGGCACAGTGTTTTAGAGTGCTGAGGGCTGTCCCACAGGGCTCTGAGTGTGTGAGAGTGACTTCCTTCTGCATGAATTTGCTTGGCTGGAGTGTAAATTGGGTGAGTGTGACCAGCAGTTTAAAGCTTAAGTGATGTTTCTGCCTCCTTTGCAGATTTGGGAAGGCTTTTGGATCGTTGTCTGGGTGTCGGGGCACAGCCTGCTGGAGGCACTGGCAGTGGACTGGTTCCTGGTCATGCCCGGTGGAAGGAGGGGACCCAGCCGGCAGCAGCTAAGCCGTTCAGCTTTGCCTTCTCTCCAGACTCTGGTTGGCGGGAGCTGTGGAAACGGTACTGGTTTGAGAAACAGGTGAGGACAAGGCAGAGTTGTTGGGACAGCGCTGAAAGCCAGGAGCCTTGATCCACTCTGAACCCTGTGCAGGAGCATGGCTTTGTGGTGAAAGTGAGAGGGGAATCTTGAGCCCTCCGCTGTGGCATTATGAGATGGCTCATCCAAGAGGGAACAAGTCCTGCATGACAAACCTCTTCCAGCTTCTCTTCTCAGCTCTGCTGTGGTACATGCTTTCCTCTGCAGCCCCTCTTTTGACTTGATGCGTTAAAACCAGCCCCATGGAGGAGATTGTGGAAGTGGTCTCACAACAGGCAGGGGTGGAAATCACACAGTGCTCCATTTGTCTTTCCTGCAGCAGTTTCCAGAGCAGTGAGTCCTAGCAAATGATGAGTCCTTGTCTTGCTCACTTGCCTTCACTGCCCTGAGGAATTAATGTGACATGTCAGAGCACAGCTGTGACTCCTCCTACATAATAGAAAGTCAGGGCAGGAGGATGCCCATATTCTGTTTTAGACCTCCTGGTTGCAGATGAAACTAATTCTCATAGTTGGTAAAGATGACCTGCATTTTTTGGGGAAGTTGGGGGTTTTAACAGGAACACATACACAGTGACATTTTGATTACCACATTTGGTATGAAAACTGAAAGGGACCAGCATTACTTCTTTCCATAGAAAAGTTGGCAGACTAGAGAAGCTATTTGCTTCTCTATGCTGAGGCCCTGATATAGGTTCATTCTTACTGAGTAGACTAATCCAAGCCATTTAGCTTTGGCTTTTATAGGCTTCTCTGTCTGGGGCAGAGGGACAGATAGCACAGTTTGAGGTTCTTGAGAAGCAAGTGACTGTCGAGACTGTGAAGTCAGGGCCCCAGGGTCCTGGGAGAACATTGCTTATCTGGTTTCAGTCAGACATAGCATAGTTCCTCCACCAGAGTTCAGTATGCCAGAGCTTTTAGTTGTCCTAGCCTCCTCTGAAAGCGAGAAAAGAAGGAAGTGTGAGAACACTTGAGAGGCTAGCCTCTAGGAAGTGGCTGAACTACTCCATTCCATTTTTAGTTACTTGTCTTTTAAAAGAGGAGCTATGAACAGAAAGACAATGGGCACTTTGCTGTGCTGGAGAAGGAGGCTGGGTGCTACTGTAATGTCCTGGTGATGGGTGGAAAGAGCCAATATTAAGTGTTGGGTGTAGCACAGAGTCCTTAATGATTTTTGCTCTGTATCTCTGCTCCTCAATCTGCAAGTTTACTGAAATACTGCTGGGCATGTCACAGCACTTCTGACAGATCAAGCTGTCATCAAGACAAAATTCTGGATAAGGGTTTTGTCTGAGCTAAGATGATGGAGCTCACCACTAGCCTCATGTCAGAAATATGAATGCAAGACTTCTGTCACCTCTCCCCTAGTAATGCCCAGTCTCAAATTTCACAACCTCAAGCACTCTATCCTGGAAAATGTCAGAGATGATGTAGAATGTTTACCAAGAAAGTGATGTCCATCTGCTTCAGGAATGGTAGTGCCATCAGCCTCTCGGCGCCTCCGATCACAGCACTGATTACTCCAGAGCCTGTGCGTCACTGCCGGATCCCTGAACTGCCCTTGGATGGGAGCCTCCTCTTTGAATTCCTGTTCTTCATCTACCTTCTGGTAGCCCTCTTCATTCAGTACATCAACATCTACAAGACTGTCTGGTGGTACCCATACAATCACCCTGCTTCCTGCACCTCACTGGTGAGTTCCCCAGCAAGTGCTGTCACTTGGGCTTTTTCATTACACAGCTTCTTTTCATGCTTCTTCAGTCCAGGAATCACCAAGCATTTGACATTAAGGGAGTGAATGAGAGTTCACATGCACCCCCATCAGTCAGGGCCATGTCATCCCCCATTTTACAGGGGAAAAAATACATGGCAGGTGAGAGAGAGGAGTCAGCAGGACTCCTTCAGGGGAAACTTCTAATTTCTTGCACATGTTTGCATGGTCTAGCTAGCCCCTAGGGTTTGACACCTAGGGGTGTAGTTCAGACTACAGGAGCTGTCTCCTGCTGTGAGTGCCCCTTGCCAGTCAAAGCAACAGAGCCTGAGAGAAGCAAGACGTGCAGATTTTTGTTAGGATCCCACAGCAGGTCAGCAGCACAGCTGGGGAGGGCACATCCTCAGCTTAGGTAAAGCTCTCAACCTCCTTGATTACAGTGTTCTTGCTGTCCCAATAAAATGCCTGTGAGCCAGCAAGCTTCACATGAGCAAAGCCAGCCTGAGCAGCTGGAACCGTGTCCTAAAGGCTGCTTGGAAGCACGAGGTGGTCCCTCAGTTACCTGTGCCGACAGGTGGTGCTGGTGTTCCAGTCACCAGCCTCCTGCTCAGCTCTGCCGTGCTAGACTCAGCTGGTTTAGAAATAAAAGCATTTGGGGCTCCCTGCCCGGCAGGATTTAACGGCCATTTTTTTATTCCCATCACAACTCAAACATTCTTTTTTACCCAAAATGTTCTTGAAGTACCAAACAGCAGTATTCAGAGTATACTAACTCTTCTGGCCAGAATATATTGGATGACTTTACTGAAAGGCTGTAAGAGCTGTATCTAACTTGATGCAGCTAGAGAACTTCTTCATGGCCAGTGAAGATGAGGTTTCTCAGATCAGCTTGGTTTCATCAGGAAGCACAGTTGCTACAGACCACTTTTGAGACCAAGAGGGAAAGGAAAGTGAGCTGGTGTGCTCGCTCTGGGCTCTGGTTTGGCTGCCCTTTGGTTGCTCAGGGGTTTTTCTGTGGAAAACCTGCAACCTGTTCTCCATGGTAGGATTCTGGTTTTAGATGTCCCTTTGACCCCAAAAATACCTGCCTGAAGGGTGGGTTTGTTTTGTTTTCTGTGGAAACCTCTCCATGGGAAGAAATCTCCCTGTGGAGGAGATCTTGCTTCTGGAGACGTTCCTGTGGTACTAATATTTACTGCTTTTCCCTCATCCCTAATAGAGAGATTTGGGTGTTTACATGAGGTCCTAATGGTCCTAATGTACTCTGCAGCAGCCAGTTTCTAGTCCCACCCCATCTGGGTGGTTTCAGAGTCCCTTTTCCTGGTGAAGACCTTTTTTCTTTCCTCCTTCAGAATTTTCACCTCATTGACTACCACCTGGCGGCGTTCATCACAGTGATGCTGGCACGGAGGCTGGTGTGGGCCATTATCTCTGAGGTAACATTCCCACTGTTCCCTCTCCTGCCTGTAGAACTTGCTGCAGAACATGGTCACCCGTGGCCTAAGAAAATTTTGCAGGTTGGAAGGTTTCTTCCCTCAGAAGAGTCTGGGTGTGAAGGACTAAGATTTTGAGGATGCCCTTCTGCCTTGGAGTTTTCTCCTTGAGACCAGTCATGTCCTGTAGCATTGGGTAGCTCTGTTGGCTCTGCATCTAGGAGGAGATTAAATGGTCCCACTTGCTTATTTATCTCTGCAGGTACAATACTGTACCCCACTATCTTGTGCTAGAGAAGTGGCCAAGAGAATTGCAAGTCAGGTAGCAAAAAGGCAAATAGGGAGGTTGGCCAAGACAAGAAGAATGAACAGGAGATCAGAGGGGGAAAGGTCAGGCCAAGGATGACTGACTACATTGAAGTGAAATAGGAATACTGGTAGAACTGCTTTCCCAGTCCTGGTTACTCAATAACTCAGACTCTGGTCATGTCACCACAGATTTTGAGACCTTCTCTGTGTTTGTGGGAACAGAACCAGGCCAAATTAGGTCTTTGTAAAAGGTTATTTTCAGGAAAATAGAAGTTTTGTCCACTGAAATGGTTAATACAACTCTAGGCTACGCAACTAAGCAGTGTTTAAAAATAAGTAAACTAAATAAAGGAATGGTTATGCCCTGTTGAATAGATGAATGGAGAAGGTGGGAACTCTGAAGGTCTCTCTTCATCTGATTCCTTCCATTTTCATTTATGTTCACATCCTCCATAAGAACTTCCCATAGACTGAAATTTCTGCGTTGAAATCTTCCATGCAGGTTCTTGTGCATCCCATGTATTGGCTCTAACCCTTAAGAATCTTTTCATAGTTCAGTTTCCTTCTGTCCTCTGGAGATTAGATCAGGCTTTCTTGCTGTGGTGCTTCCTCACTACACTGCAGCCTGCACATCCAATAGAGCTAAATTATGGAAATCTGGGTTTGGGATTGACAAGGTGCACATCTTTTCCCTCAGCTGCAAACTGTGACCTTTCACAATGCTGAGACCTGATCCTTCTAAAAAAAGAAAGAGGAAACTGGTTTCAGGCCATCCTGGACTATCACTGGAGCAATAAGGGACTTGAGCAAAAATATTTTTCTACTTTGCAGTTCTGAATTTTTCTTCAAAAGCCCTATTTTAGTCATGCCCCACAACTTGTGATTATTTGAATCTTTTGGATCCTGTCAATCATTAATAAAATTAAAGGCATTTGTAAGATAATCAGTTTACTGCTTCTGAGAGGAAGAGGGCAGCTATCCGTCTTCTAGTACCTCGTGGCACCCCTCTCCCTGCTCCTCCTCCACAGGCATCCCCTGTGCTCATCTTCTAGCACTGGTTGTTACAGGGCTGCTGAGTGTTTCCTTTCCATCTGCAGGCTTCTCAGGTGGGTGCAACATCCCTGATTCGCTACATGGTGCGCCTGGTGCTGCTCACCCTCTGTGGATGGGTGCTCTGCTGGACTCTGGTCAACCTCTTCCGCAGCCATTCTGTTCTCAACCTCCTCTTCCTGGGCTACCCGTGAGTGACACCACTTCAAACCTTCTGGGCAGGGGGGCACAGCTGCTTGGGGGTGCCATGAGCCACCGTGGGAAGCAGAGTGTTGGCTGTAATGTCTCCTCGATTTAGGATTAAAAAGGAAGCAGGAGTGGCTGGGGGATGATGCGAGGAGGTGGCACAGAGCTGATGAAGTGAATTGCCTCAGCTGCTTGTGTGAGGGGCCTTTACTGCCACTTGAAAATTGAGCCTTTGGGATTGTTGGTTCTACAGATGGGATTTTAAAAAGCTTCTCTGCACATGAGTTGAAGCTGCAGCCTTTTAGTGGGGAAAAGAGTTAGCTATTAGCTTCTGGAATGAGGGTTCCTATGGGCTGTCACTCTTGTCAGGGCCAGTGTCTGTTGAAGAGGTGCCCCCTGCTCCCTGTTGGGATAGCTGTTATTTCAGCCATTTTTTTCTTCCTTTCACGGCAGGTTTGGTGTCTACGTCCCTCTGTGCTGCTTCCACCAGGACAGCAGAGCACAGCCTCTACCTGCAGACTGTGGTTACTTGGTACAGGACCAGGTGGCAGATGATGGGGCTTCAGCTGTCGGCAGCTTGGTCAAAGACTTCTTCTCGCTTCTGTGGGAATCCCTGAGAGAACAGTTCAATAATCCTACGTCTATCCCCACCCACAGCTGCCCCCTTTCCCCAGATCTCATCCGCAATGAGGTGGAGTGCCTAAAAGCAGACTTCAACCGCAGGATCAAGGAAGTTCTCTTCAACTCTCTCTTCAGTGCCTACTACGTGGCATTCCTGCCACTGTGCTTTGTGAAGGTAGCTGTTGTCTGGCTCTCTCTGTGCCCCTGCCCGCCGTCTCCTTCTCAATGTTGTGTGAACTGCTGCCAGGCCAGATTCCTGGTTAATTCCCCTTTTCTCTGTCTCCCCTTTGGCAGCCCGGATAGCGGAGCATGGCTGCATCCGGAGTGCACTAGTACTGCTCCTGGTTGGCAGATAGGTATTGCCATAAATGTGATGCACCTCTAGTCCCATCACCCCACTTACTAACTCCCCTTCTCCCACCCCCTGTCCTAGGCAGATGGATAGCTGTGTTCTTCTAGAAAAGAGAACCTGTTGTTACCCGTCTCAGATCCAACATCGTGGCTTTTGAGTGCTTGGATCAGAGGCTTTGGTAGTCAGCCTGTTAGAGCCAACTAGGATGCTTGGCAAACTAAATCCAAGAACCTCTTGTCAGTGTGGGGGTTGTACTTTTTCATCTGTCATTTCTCTAACTTGAACAAGCTCCAGTTGGTGCAGAGAAATGGGCAGGGCTCCACAATCCATGTAGCAGTCGTGGTGCAGTTGGTGCTCCTGGGGCAGTTCTGTGGCAAGCAAACTGCCTTGTTCCCTGCTGCTGGAGGAGGAGATACACCAGCTGCAGCATCATCCCCTGCCCTTTCTCCTTCAGCTCAAGGAGAAGGGAGCCTTGAGTGTCTCCTAAGCTGTAACCCTCTGAAATCACCGGTCCAAAAGCGCATGCCTGTAACGTGTGGTGTGGGTCTGCTGGATGCACATGCAGTATGTCCCTTGTCATTCCTCCTTCTGTTTTGTGACAGTGGTGCCAAGTTCTTGTCTGGTCTCTTCGCAGAGCACCCAGTACTATGACATGCGCTGGTCCTGCGAGCACCTCATCATGGTGTGGATCAATGCCTTTGTCATGCTCACCACGCAGCTGCTGCCTCCCAAGTACTGTGACCTGCTCCACAGGTCTGCCGCCCACCTCGGCAAGTGGCAGAAACTAGAACACGGCTCCTACAGCAATGCTCCGCAGCACATGTGAGTGCGGGGATGGGCAGGGCTTGGCATGCCTAGCAGGGGGCTGAGATGTTCTAGTGGATAAGCAAATACCAGCAGTGTTTATCTACTGAGGATGTGTCTCCACTCCCCATGCAACTCTACTGGCCTCGTTCACTGAAAACAGAAATGGTTGCTTTAGAGAGTTGTCTGAGCTCCTCCAGTCACTGCTGGTTCCTTCACAGAAAGAAATGCTGAGATTCTTCTTGGCCACTGGAGAGAGTATCTTGAGCAGAGGCAGGGGGTGGCCCCCTCCACTGCAGTGGACAAGGTTCTTGCACTGGGAGCCATTTGCTCATATTACACAGAATCCATTGAATGGGCTTGTGATGACCCCTCTGTGCTTTTCCAGTGGGAGCTAGGACATGTCCTTGGGGCAGAGGCTTTGGTGTTTTTCAAGGTGCAGTCTGGTCCTGTGAACCTTCGTTCAGGGCTTTGGGAGCACAGGTGGTAACACTCTGGCATTGTTTCCCGACAGCTGGTCAGAAAACACAATATGGCCACAGGGAGTTCTGGTGCGACGGAGCCGGTGCCTGTATAAAGCAGTTGGGCCTTACAACGTAGCAGTGCCTTCAGACGTGTCCCATGCCCGCTTTTATGCAAGTATCTCTTCTCTTGCTTGGTGCCTTACGACTGTGGGAGGGAGGAGAGGCTCAAACCCAGCTGCAGCAGAGCAGACCGTGCAAGACAGTGTTCAGTGTTCCATGACAGGGTGGTGCTGCTGAGCAAAATACATGTTGGCAGCAGTGGGGCTTTCCCATTCTGTCTTACAGCGACCTCTGGGCAAGATGGGAACCACGGCTGCCTTGTCAGTGCTCTCCCATCAGGCAGTGGCATTCCCCTGAGAGGGTTCTAGTTAACACCTTTTAGGGAAATGGGAAAGTGTGTCAAGCAAGCCAGTTTCAGTGTGTCAGCAGGTTTATTTCACCCACTTCCCCTTCTCAAGCAAAATGCCACTTCTACATGCCCTGTTTCTTACTGTTTTCCCTAAGTAGCAGCAGTGGTGGCTGGAGCACAAGCATTGCTTCTGCCCTGCAGTGGTCCCTGGCAGCATTATGTCCATATTCCTGCTCACTTCAACCCAGAAACAAATGACAGAAATCTCTCCTTCTTAACTCTTTCCCTGCAGTTCCTCTTTCACCGTCCCTTACGGCTGCTCAACCTGCTGATTCTCATCGAAGGCAGCGTGGTCTGCTACCAGCTCTACTCCCTGCTGCGCTCAGAGAAGTGGAACCACACCCTCTCCATGGCCCTCATCCTTTTCTGCAATTATTATGTCTTATTTAAGCTCCTCCGGGACCGCATAGTATTAGGCAGGGCATACTCCTACCCACTTAACAACTATGGACTCAAGGCACACTAGGCCAGCCAGACGTGTACCCCTTCTCTTCCTCATCCCCCAGGGCAGGGAGGGAACCTCAGAAAAAAAAAAATATTTTCGTACAGTTCTATTTTTTTCTTGCGACGTTTATAAATATTTAAAATATTTTATATTTTGTATACTATTATTTTTGTGGGGTGGGAAGGGAGCGAGTGGCAATTAAATGTCGCTTTATAAACAAGGTGTTATTTTATATATATATATATATTAAAAAAAATTCCATGTGTATATACCGTATATCTATACCCATACATATATCTATGTGAAGCAACAGGATTGTTTGTGTGGTCACTGTGTCTGCTTTGCTCACAGAACTGCTGGTAATTAGGAACTGGTCTGCTGCAGAATTTGGATAAACTAACAGGCAGGGGGGGAAAAGGAAACACAGGAGCCTTTCACCAGGATGAGTAAAGTTTATTTTAGTGACCTCAGTACTAGGAAAAGTCTTGCACTGGAAATGTGCATTGATGAGATATGTTTAGGCAAAGGGAGGAAGCTGTGTGTGAAAAGAGAGGCTGAGTTACTGTCAGCCAGTAAAAACTGTTAGGAGGATGCAGGTATTTTTAAAAAATGTTTACTTTAGCCTCTCTCCTCCTAGCAACCTGAGCTCCCTCACCATGCCCACAGAATGAACTGAATATTGAAATTAGAATTTTAGGGTAGTGTAGCATTTAAGAAGGGATTTGAAATAAATAGCTTTATCTAGCTGGATTGTAATTTAATATTTTAGACACTCATCTCTTAATTCCTTGAGTAATACGATTGAATTAGGAAATATTCAGCTATCTCCTTCAAGCAATAATGTTCCTAGCTGAAATTTATTCTTGTGAAACCAACTCCCTGGTTGCTAAACAGTACATTTCAGAAGTTTCATTGTAGTTTGTTGGTAGTGTTAATAACTTACCATTAATAATAGAGGAAATACTTTGCTTTGAGACTGTTCTTCTTAAAGCTGAGCTATACTAGACTCCAGTGAAAAAAGAGCTGTGGCAGTATCCCATAGAGGAATTCCAATATAAAAAGCATTATCAACCATACAATTAACTGTGCATGCTGGTGACAGCTAATGATAGGAGTTGATGTTTTAACTCGGGTAATTAAGCAGGGGACAGCAATGCAATATTCTTGCATTCAGGTGCCATGTGACAACTTCAGCCATTAGTAAAGTGCTAGCTCTGGTTAAGGAGTATGTAGGTATGGGAGAAAAAATCCCAAAACTGTACTGAATTTGGGAAAAACTGCAACTACTTTCTGTTTCTTTCCTTCCAAGCTACGTAAGAATACAGTGATCTCTGCTGTCTGTAGGACAGCTCTGCTCCAGCAGCCTGATCACAAGTCCAGGATGCCTGATAAGGTAGGCAACAAGAGATGCCTCTGAGCATTGACCCCAAAATTAATACAAATGCTTAGGTTTAGTTACTCCTAAGTCTTTCCTTTCACATGGCCCTAACGTTGCTGGCAGGACAAAGGTACTAGGGAATTTACAATCTGGAGCCTTTCAATAAAACAACATGGTGGCTTACAGCCATGTCATGCTTTATGTAGTAATCCATATCTACCTTAATTACTTTAGGAAGTAATTTAAAGATAAGAGAAGGCTGGCTCCTTATCTAGAGCAGGCTCTGCTGCATATGCTCTTTGTGCAACACCTTTCTTGCATCCAGCTTCAATTTTGCAGTAGCTCAGTAGCATTTCCTACAAATTGCACCTGTTTCTAATAGCTGGGTCAGCACCCCTTCAACAGTATTTCATAGCATTATCCAGTGGTTTCTTCCATTTGGATACCTAGATGATAGTAGGCTTATATATAAGCAACCAGCAGGAGAAAAGAGGCTCTCCAAGGCTTAGCTTGGGAAATGGAGTTGTGCAGAAGAAAGCCAGAACACTGCACCAGGGCTTTGGGGTGGAGTCAAGGAGGGTTCATGGTGTGGCTTTTCCTCCCCTTGCATGCCAGGCTGAAGGGAGGCAGGACTCTGGGGCAGTGAGCACACTCAGATGTGTGCAGCTGTTGAGCTGACCTTGCACTGTAGGCAGCGCGAGGGACAGAGGCACAGCAACACCTCCTTAGCTACAGGCTTTATGGTTTGCTCCCAGTGCCTGAGTACAGGGCCAAAACAAACACTGCCTAAGTGCAGGTGCATTAAGATCCTCCTCATTCTGAGAGTGCTAGGCAGTGTTTGCTGCCTTTCCCCTTCAGAAACAGTACCTTTGTTCTGTCCTGGAGAAGGAGGAGTTCCATGAGAAGGTTAAGGCTGTACCTTGCCATGTACAGTAGTATGAACTGCCTGCATGCAGTCCTGCAGATGCAACTGCCTTCCATCCATACACAGGACCCCTACATGGGGAGAAACTGTAGAAAATAAATAGTTGCAGCTTCCCCTGTTGGCAAAAACCCAACTGGCTAGCACAGTTAGTCTCCCTAGTATAAATTGGACCATCCACCAAGCAGAGAGCAGAAATTATGTCTGCTCAGCCTCAGTGCCTGATTAGATCAGTGGTCTGTCCCCATTCCTCAGATGGGCCTGCTACTAAGCCTTATTCTGATGATCACTGAAATAAGTTCACTCTAATACTTGGTCAAGTCAGACTAACAAAAACCAGACTTGTTCCCCATCTTGGTTGCTCCATCATGCAAGGATGTCGTAATAAATGGATGGTTTTTTGGTCTGGTCACGGAACTGCTCTAGCTTTAGGCCGATCCTCAGAAGAACAGCTTCATCCCACCATTTTGCCATGACCTGGGAGAAGATGAGAGGCAGAAAGGACGAATGAAAAAAAGTAGTATCACATAGATGCTATTGAAAGCCTTGGAAACAATTTCACCCCCCACCAATGTCCTCAAAAGATGTTTTCTCCTTTTACCCTAGTAAGTATGGCATCACTGTATTTGGGATAAAGGCAGATGTGTGACTTTCACTTGCAAGACATAGATCTTTCCTTTACATGACACCTGTTTCAAGGGGAAAGGATTTAAAGAAGTTACAGAAATGAGAAATAAGAGAGGACAGGGTAGTGACCAATGCTGGGTATTGATGCAAGTAGACAGGGAGACAGAGAAACCTTTCTCAGAGATACCCAGAGAGACCTCTGCCATTTAGGAGTGAGGCAAATCACCCCCAAACTGGAGTTTTTATTTCCAGTACCTGCTAGCTCCTCAAGTGAGCTGTGTGGAACAGCAGAGACCTGGTTGTGATGCTTCAGGACAAAGCCAGCTGAGGATTTTGTGCCCCTGCATTCACAAAGAGCAAATACTCACCTGGAGGCTAATCGGAAGCCCAGCAGAAGAATATCCAATGGGGACCACAAGGCCTGGAATCCCAGTGAAGTTACCAAGCTGCATGAACCTAGGGGGAAAAAGGGGTCACCAGTATTCCTGGGGCCAGCAGCAAATTCATCCTTTTTTGGTAGAGGCAGCTATGATTAAATCTCTCTTGCCTTTCAGTTTGAGGTTCTTTTCCAGCTTTTCCCAGACTTTTGTTTCTGTAGTGCAAGTAGCACTTTCCTTACCTCATGGACCGGACTGTGAAGGACATATCGCTGCTCCCAGTCAAGAGGTCAGATTCATAAATTCTTGGGGCAGTGCAAGGAACAGCTGTGGAGGAATCACAAAATGACTGAACTTGAAAGGGACTTCAGGAAGTCATCTTGTCTAACCTTCTGACTCAGGAATGGTCAGCTAGTGCAGGGTGCCCGTGACCATGTCCAAATAGCTTTTGAATATTCCCAGGGATGAAGATCCCACAGGCTCTCTGGGCAACCTGATGCAGTGCCATGGATGCAACCAGTAAGTCTAGAAATATACAGCAGTCTTTCTAATCAGGCTGCATTATCCTCTAAGGGTGCAAGGCACAGCAAAGTGCACAAAAGTCATACTCTCAAAATTGAGGAGGGAAAGTTAATGAAGTGACTGTTCTTAAAAGGCACCACACAGCTGCTGAGGACTGGCTCTTTACCCAAGAGTGCCAATACCTGGTGTAAGGATACAGTTCACAGTGCTGAAGATCTCTTGCAAAAATCTCATGCTCCGAGTTCTCTGTCGATTTGCCTGAAAGCAGAGAGAATACTGTCAGATGGGCCCTCTTGGCTCACAAAATTCATGTTTGATGTAGGCAGACTGCCCATCAGCATCTCTGCCTTTGCAGAAGAATACACCACTCCTGCAATTTGGAATCAGGGTACAAGACAGGTGGCATGTCCCCTGTGGTGCCCTACCACCCAGCATGCTTTCACAGCAGAGGACAGCTAAAGCTGGGTGACATTTTCCCAAGTGTATGGGGAGGCTAAAAGAAGCCCCTACCCCACCTTTACAGTTTCACTAAGTGTCTCCCTTTGGCCTTCACCCCAGTATGTTCCTTACCTTAATATAATCCAGAGCTGTGAACTGAGAAGCCAAGGCCAGGCTAGCCCGAGTTTCCAAATTCTGAAATAGAAAAAACTGATCAAGGCTCTGCTTGCAGGAAACTGAACTGTGACAGCCCAGGAATTCTCTTGCAGGTCTGCTCTTCTGTACCTTCTTGAGCAAAATGCCACTTCTACATGCCCTGTTTCTTACTGTTTTCCCTAAGTAGCAGCAGTGGTGGCTGGAGCACAAGCATTGCTTCTGCCCTGCAGTGGTCCCTGGCAGCATTATGTCCATATTCCTGCTCACTTCAACCCAGAAACAAATGACAGAAATCTCTCCTTAACTCTTTCCCTGCTGTACCAGTAGTCATCCAACAGGTAGTTTGTCATAGAAGAAGCAGGAGGACCTCAGGTTTCTCACTGACATGCCATTTGTTCTGTATTGGCCAGAACAACTACTGACAGTGCTCCAAGCTGCTGCTACTTACCATTTCATGGAAATGTTTATTGAAGTCAGGTTGCAGGAAGTCCCTCATCTCACTGAGAATGCAGATCACATGTGCCACTCGCGCCTCCTCCATCTCTGGAAGAGAGACTTCAACCACACTGGCTCCCAAACTCTGCAGGTGCTTCACCGCTGTGTACAGGACAGGTAAGGCACAGAGAGCATCCTGAGTTCACCAGACTTCACAGAAAGGCTGCAAATCCCCAACCCCTGCAGAGTGAGAGACCCCAAATGCCACTGCAGGGCAAGAACCTTCAGTGCACCGCGTGGCGTGCCTGGCTGCAGCTGCTTCCCCTCGGGAAATGCTTTCAACCCAACTACATCTCAGTATTCCAACAGGGCAGGGGCTTGCAGACACATTCCTAACTTACCTGCTGTGTTTCAGGCAAATTCACCTCGCCCCTCTAGCCTCCCAGTTAAGCCAAAGAGTAGAAGGACTGACAATGTTTCCCTGAGCACTTCACGTGACCAGTGCTCTATCAGCATTAAGTGATTATTTAGCATCAAGAGATCCCCATTCAAAGCCTCTTCTGAACCATAATGGTAAAGGAACCAGGGAATACTCAAGAGACCATTGTAAACAGTACAGGGCCACTAAATCCTGATGCACTCCAACAAGGCTGAACACCAAGACTTTGGGAAAAGTGAATCTTTTGCAGTCTGAAAAGAATCCTTTCTGTGACCCCAGCTTCTTCATAAATACCCAAGCTTGCCTATGGTCCACCTCTCCTAAGAAAACTCTATAAATGTAGAAGTGTGTTTGTGCAAATAAGGAGGGTGAAGAAAATCCAGGCAAAGCCTGAATACTCATCTCCACTGCAACTACTATACCAGGCATTGTAGAGGCTTTCTCCCCCACCCCCAAGTTCTCACCAGGGTCAATTTTGCTTAGTCTAAACTCTGACAAAGGCACCCTAAAGGGACCACTTGGCTGATTTCAAGGAAATACCAGAGGACTGGATATATCACAAAGACCCAGCACTGTATTGCTACTGAGCATTATGTTGTGAAACAAGGCCTTCCCTTAAAAGTCTTTTACCATTAAAGCTTGCAGAGTAAGTATTACCAAGCACAGATCTGTCTTTATACACACAGAGCCTGAGCACACTGGACTGCATTCTTCCATTGTAATCTGACAAGCCTACAACTGCTGAGCTTTTTAACCCTCAGCATTCAGGGGGGCTTCCCCAATACAAAGTTACTGCTGTTTATCCAGCCAGACCCCTTTAAGCAACTGCCTTTAAGGACTTTAGGCAAGAGCTATTTAATGCATACATAAGAGGAGCACCAAGTGACACTGTAACATCAGGCACAATAAGAGATTTACAGACTTTCCCTCTTTACCTTTCTCACAGGCAGACAGGATTTCAGCATCACATGCCTGAAGAGTAAGAAGAAAGAACTTTAGAAACTGCTCTCCTCATCTTGGTGAGCACACGCACCAGGACTTCAGTCCTCATGGTGCTTTCCTTGTTCCTGTCCCTAACAGCAGTAAAACAGTCCTACAGGACTTAGGTCACATGCTGCAAGAGAACAGCTTGCAGGTCACACTCCTAATGAAGAGGAAAGGTCACCTTTTCCAGAGCAGAGAATAATCCTTGTCTGCACTGTGCCAGAGCCAGTAAGAGTCTTTTTTGTACCTCCAGGAAGAAATCCTGAGCACATTTGTGGGGCTGCATTACAATTTTTAAGCAGTACCAGCTTGCATGCCCAATTTCTACACTGGAATAATAAAATAACATTCAGCAGCTACAGCATTGTCACCAAGTGGATGCACTCCTTTTCCTAATTTGATTTTAAACTAACTGTCTTTTGTAATCAGTTCAGAAGCATTGCTTCAAATAGAATTAGCAGTAGTCATTACCTTTCCTCATGCCTCCAACAGACTCTTACTCAAAAGGCTGCCTTAGAAAAAAATATCTCCATGTTGATATTTTCACACAGGCTGTATTACTGTCAAACCACAGTACTAAATATGAGAAGCTTTAATGATGACAGGCAAGAGAACAAGGAATGCACTGGGCTCCTTTAAAATCTTATTTTGCAAAGCAGCAGAAAGAGAGATAAACCAGTTACCTTAAAAAATGTCCAGTCCACTCCCAGTTTTAAGCCTTTCAGGTCAGGAGCACACATATCAGATAGGGTTGCTTTGGGCTGTTGTAGTCCTGCAGGGAACAAAGAAGAGTTCCTCCTTTTATTCTAGGATGCCTCTAGGAAGGGAGAGCATCTGGGCTCAGGGAGGGAGAGGGCTCACCTACCATATGGATAGAGCAGATCAGGCTCAGCAAGGATACTGTAAACAATGGCTGCATCTGCCACTGATGTACAGATAGGGCCTGTAAAAGACACCAGTTATAGAAAAGTGACAAGAGGTAAATAGTACTTTCCTCCCCAGGTCTTTTCTAGGCAGAGATTGCCTCCCCTGTGAGAGAGGGCAGCACAAAGCAAGTCCCTGAAGTGGGGCACAAGTCCTCTTACCTACGCTGACTGTGGAGTAGGAGAGTGGCAAGCTGCCATGACAACTGATGCGCCCAAATGTACCTGGAGAACAAGACATGGGACTTAGCAATCACTGGGAAGAGCCACCTAGATGGCTCTGGTGCACCCAGGGTAAACAACAAACCCCTGCCAGTGACTTTTATGTCTGCTGTTTCAGAGCCCAGTCTCTCACCCTTCAGTACCCTGTTCTGCTGACCCTGATCTGTCTCATCAGTGAAACGCATGAATAGTGAAATTCGTTTCCCCCCTTAGAAATTATTTAGTTGAGGGGAAGTATGTGCAGGGACATTTTGGAATATTTATATTTAAATATGCAGAAGCAGCATTTGTGGTGTGGAGGATGGAGAGGCAGGAGCAGGATTATCAAGAGCAGGAGACAGCACCCCATGGGAGGCCTCACGCACTTTAACTGGTGAGACTTCATGCCTAACATGAGCTGTTTTCTGCAAGTACTCCTATCACCTTTTTGACCAGTTGCATTTTGTCATCATCATCATCTTCCTCAGATGAATCAAGATTTGTCGAGCTCACCACATGTGAAGGATGGAAAGAGAGTAGTGGCTGAGTATGTGGTCTCGGATGAAAGGCAGAAAGGAAAGGGTAGAAAGGAAAAGCAGCATGCATATTTTGTTTAGTATTTGACATAAGTAAGTTAGGTTTTTGAACATCTGTTCAACAGACAGTAGAAAATACTTCCATGCTGCAAGTCTAACCCTCATGACTCTCAGGGTGTTATATTTCAGAGTTTCTCTGGTCAAATTTTACTTCACAGGAATTAGTAAGTGTCTGACTTGTTTGAGGCATTCTAGCTGGAACAGCAAATAAGACAAACACACCCCTCCATGATTAAAGGGCTTTACCTTTCAGCCCCACCACACCACAGAATGAAGCAGGAATCCTCACAGAGCCTCCTCCATCTGTGCCAATAGCCACGGGGCAGAGACCTACAAAAAACCCACACATTGGCCTGTGATCAGAGACACATCATGTTGCCCTGTCCATTCTACCAGCAGCTGTATCCAAGACAGCACACAGAGCTCTCTGTTTAGCTAGAAGTTCCCTCTAGCTACTAAACCCAACCCCCCCATAAAAACTAAAAGTCTGAGGTACTTTGGCTCAGGACCTTCCTCCCACCAATTCTATTTAGGACCACCTACCTGCTGCTACGGCTGCTGCTGACCCGCTGGAGCTCCCACCTGTGAAGTGGTTAGGATTGTAGGGATTCCTAGGGATCTTGTGGTACCTGAAGCAGACAAAGATTGTTTAACTTTTTCTTAGGAGGACTGTGTGCACTTAGGAGGGCAAAAAAAGATCCAGAAACACAGCTCAGGGATTCTGATCTCTTGGTAAAGAGATGCCATTTAATCTCAGAAAGTGCCGTGTCCCTAGAAAACAGGATGCAAAAAAGACTTCTGCCTCAGAGTCCAATCTCCTGTGAGCATAAGCAGCCCATCCAAAAGAGGCCCAAAGCAAGAGAAGAGATGCTGCTTCAGCTCTTCCATTGGCAATGGCACCGTGCCATTACTGCCTGCCACAGTGCATGATGCAATTCCAAAAGGTGGAGCAGTTGGTGGCCAGCAATCCATACAGACAAGCGAGTCAGCTCTGCCCTTTATCCCCAAGTAGCAGCTCCCCACGTCTCCAGCCTGACCACAGCCCCAGCCAGCAGAGCCCTGCCAAACCACTGGGTATCCAGCTGCCCTCCCACAGTGAGGAAATGCTGGAAATGCTGGCACACTGTTGCAGCTGAGGGGGAGCCCTAGTTCCACCCAGCTGCACATGCACCAAGTGTGGCTCTACACAAGGCTTATCAAGGCCATGAGCACCACTGCTCTGGAACTGAGTTCTCATCTTGGCTATAGCTGGAGAATTCACCATAGTAAAGCAAATTCAGTGAACCTGTTTTAGCTAGGAAGTAAGACCACTATGTTCTCCTGAGATGACTGTACCTTTTTCTCAATGTTCTAGGCCTTCAGGCATCACTGAGGCTGAGCATTACATGACTCTTTATTTGTTTTCTGTCACAGCTTTTGTCTACTACTCATCCTATAAACATTCACACCTCCAGGCCTGTAAGGCCTGACAAACCAAGTTCCTTACTCAGCAGACAACACTTGGAGCCTCTCCTTCCTTTGGTTTCAGGAGCCTTCAGGATTCCACAGCTACTCTAACCCTCAAATCTACAGTATTGGGTTTTCATACCCCCAGGGTTCTGTCATGCTTCCCCTTATTTTTGTACCCTTCCCTGTGAGTTCTGGACAGTTATAGGTATTTCTAGACTGGGAGAAGAGAGAAGAAAGGGATTTTTTACCTATTAGGGTTGCATCCAGTTGTTCCAGTCCCTAGTTCATGCATGTTTGAGACCCCAATAATGATAGCCCCAGCCTCCCGCAGCTTCTTGGCCACAGTAGCATCTTCTGTTTCTGGCTGTGCCCCAAGATACACTGTTCCCACTCGGTGATGATAAGGTACCTTAGCAAGAAGACACCTAATTACTGACATTCTAAAACCCTGGCAAAGAGCACATGCACACTTCAACACCACAACATATCCCAGACATTAGGACCTATTAGGACATATTACCTATGGAGGTAATATTTGGTCCTTCTCCCATGCAGAGAAGACCTTTTCACACCATGATACAGAAGAGCAGAAACATGTAGATGATCAAAGCCTGCCTCCTTCCAGCAATGCAATTGCTGTGCCCAGAGGCTGAAGATCACCTTGGCCCACAGAGCACACAGCCCTGTGTTCTATCTTTCTATGGACAAAGCTACAGCATTTCAGATCTGCATGCTTTGAAGCCTGGCATCAAGATTAGTCGAATGCCAAAATAACAGATGGGCTTATTTTCAGGGTATGCTAAGTACTCTTTACTTTGAGGCAGCAACAGAAGAATCTGTACATAAACAGGACTCCCACCACAGGGGTAGGTCTCTGCAGAGCCTACAACAGCCTGATGATACTGCCACAAGTATTTACTGTTAGCTGTTGTTAGGCCACAGGTAAAAATCTTTGTCATTAGGGATTTTCAAAGGAACTTGTGTATTTCTGGCACATGTATTTTAAGGTCAGGAGAGAGGGAGGCTTTGCCAGTGGGACAGTGTCAGTGCCTGAGAAATACAGACAGTTACACCCACTGCACAGATGCTTTTATATATTCTCATTTCATCATAAGAGGCTGCTTCCCACACCTACCCTCTACTCCCCATGGATTAAAGAGATCAGTACGAGATATGGAACATGTCTGCTGTATGCAAGATCTGTCTTTACCTTGCAAAACTTGTTAATCCTACTCACTACAAACCCACATACAACCCCTCATTAGAAACATATTCTCAGGCTTCTGCTGAGAAGTTGGTCTTAAAACCTTGTCACAGTGAGTTGTCCAGGTTAACTACCTGCAGCAGGAACTGGCAGCTAGACAAGGCAACTCACCACTTTGAACTCTTCTTTCAGGCACACTGGGATGCCATCCAGACAAGACAGGGTACACTTATTCCTGTAACGAGTAGTGGAGGCCTCAGCCATCTGCACAGAGAAAAAGAAAAAGCATAAAACATATGTTATATATATTTAGCTGAGCTGAAGGTCATCACCAGTATTGGAATAAATATAAAAAATGGCTTTCTTGGCCAGTCTGTCAAAGTTTCCTTCTTTCACCATATGCTGGTGGGAAACTACAACTTGGAACCATCTACACTAATGGAAGCCACATAAGCACAGAAGTCCTATTGTAAACAGTCATCTAGCAGGAAACATTGCTTTAATGCTACCTCTCTTTGCAGGAAGGAAAGCAAACTTGTTTGTAGTCCTCTAAACACAGAGGAAGGAAAAATGTACTTATTTTTCTGTGCATATTGGCCCTTCTAATGGATGCTACTGCCCTTGGGGTGGCAGAGGCCCCTTTCCCACCAGAGGCAGACATTACCAGCATTATTTGCTCCGGGTCCCACTGCACTATGGCTCTGAGTGGCGGCGAGGATTTGTCGCAGTCCTCCAACATGGCAATGATGTTCTTGGCTACCTGGGACGGCGTCAGCTTCCCACTCCTACAGGACAGGAGAAGTTGGGAGTTTGTTACAAGACCTCCCCTCCCACATCCACTCACAGGATTTGTCTCTCATGCAGCAAGATGGCAGCTGTCACAGCTTTAAGCAAGAATTAGGTAAGAATCTCTGTGTGGTGATGATCTGAACACTGTTGCCACCATCAAGACAGGAGATTCTTTTCCTTAAGGGGAGAATTTGCCTACACAAAATGCTCCTTAGAGGAGGGACAAAAGCTAGGAGAGTTACCCAAATATTCCTGAACCACCAGACAGATAAACAGGGACAAACAGCTGACAGCTACACTGAGAGTCCTCAAGCTCCTGAAAGCTTGGAAGCTATGAAACTCCCTGTATATTGAGCTAAGACCAAGAGGTCAAACCCCTTGGCCTCCCATTACAGAGAAGGGGCTGCCAGCAGTACTGTCATAACCCACCTTTTATAAACCTTCCCTCCCTCCTGGCAAAGGCTGTGTTATACCACAAATACACCATCTCTGGCTGACACAAAAGCCTCGCAGTCAAGATACACCTGTAACACCAGACTTCAGTGTCAGCCCTTTGCTCCAATGCCACAGCCTGCAGGCAGAGGTGTCCCTTGAGGAACAAGTTCTAGGAGTGCAAAAATATTTATCCAAGGGCTTCACATCTGGCACACATCCCAGAGGCAACTGCAATTACCAGGCAGCCAACAGCTCACAGAACCCCAGGCAGAGGGGTGTTTTCAGCTCTTTCCAAGCTGGACACATTTACTGGGTGAAAGCAGATGTCATGCTCAGAGAAGCACAAGGAGCTGGGGAACCAAGGGATTCATCAGAGACCCACAGTATGCACAACGTCCATAATCCAGATGAACCTTCATCTACTTCTGACTCGTGTTTGAGCAAACAAGATATGTAGAAATCTCTCTCAGACAAGACTGACAATAAGCCAAAGAAAATGGCATTTAAATATCCTTACAGGGCTTGTAAAGTTGTGCCAGCTCTCCCAGCTGACTTTCCTTTGTTATTCTACTAAAGGGAAAGAACAGCAGGAAGTGATGATAAACAACGGCACCTCAAGGACAATGCTAACAAAGAGATGCCTGAGAGCCTGTGGAACAGTGGCAGCCCACAGCACAGGAACATGCGGGACAGGTTGCTTCCAGACCATAATTTCACCTACCGGTAGCATTCCAGATAGTCTTTGATTCCTTTGAAGCTAAACCCGTTCCTATCAGAATCAGACCTACAAAAGAAAGGATCAAAAGGTGCAACTGTGAGCCACCAAAGCCAGGCTTAGACCTGTAGACTTCAGCATCACTGTTCAATGCAGATTTGGGCACCACTCACAGCAAACCGTGTGGATTGCCAGTCTCTGCATTGCAGCTCACACTCTGTCAGACTCCTTGCACACAAGCCAGGCAACAGGTACACTATGGTTGCCACAGAAATAAAGGATCAGTTTTGCCAATAGGTTCTAGTTTCTTCCTATTCCTACTGAAATACAGCAGTCATTAAACTGTTCAAAATGTACTCCAGATTTACATTTGCTACTCAGCACTACAACATTATAGCCTAGCTGGAATACACTTGTGAACCTACTCCCGGGATCTCTGTCAAAAGTTCAATCCTGAGAGTGGCAGCAGCACATCTGGGTGTGTAGTGCAGGAGTGGGAAAAAGGCACCATGGAGCATACACAAGGATACACACAAGCAAACTGCTTCAACACCAAGTCAGTGGCTCTAGCACATAAGCAGTAGACCATTTTCCATCACTAACAAAGCTAATTTCTTGTGCATCATTTTCTTTAAAACCTGTGTTTCTTCTCTCTTCCATGCAAACCTGGTATCCTTTTTGAGATTCCCTGCAGGCTAGAAACAGCACTCCTGTAAAGTCACTTAGAGGAATCTATTTACTGACTAGCCAAACACTAAGTGTACTTGCTCTAATAGTGCAACCAGAGCCGTGGTAAGGGCAGAATTTGGTCTCTCCCCATTAGGCAGACTCCCTTAAGCTTTTCCCTTTCCCATTGCTTGTAATTACTGGTGCTTTATAAGTTACAAAAGGCAAGATGACTGACAGCACTATTTGTTTTGTGAAGTGGCTGGGCATGGAAACAAGCATTCAATCTAATTTGCTGACAATGACAGCTTCCCACTAACATAACAGTGCCAGCACGTGTGTTCTTCCACTTCTCTCTTGCACATCACATACTGACCTTGCATCTGTCAGCTGCTTGATAACATCTGAAGGGCTTTTAGCCTCAGACTTGTCTTCTGTAACCCCCGCAGCAACCTCCGGGATAAACGTGGGATCTTCATGAATGTCAAGGGAACGCATAAGCGAGAAGTTGTTCATTCTGAATAAGAGACAGTCACTGCTGGAGTTTTCAACCTCGACCATGACTAATTTTTCAGACTGTTTAGAAGGAACCTTACCCAAGAACATTTTGTCTTAGCAGTCTGCTTTCACAGCAGGGAGTTGCAACAGTTACAGGCTAATCTCTCTCACATATTTCCTAAAGGCAGCATCAAATCTATTCTGCCTGCTTAACAAAGCCTCCTACCTCTTGACATAAGGCCAGCCTCTGCAAACCCGAGCTGGGAAAGAAATGGTGGAAGTTTTTGATTCACTTTAATTAGACCTCTCATACACAGACCAAACAAGACAGGAATGGAGAGAAAAATAAAAGGAGAATGTAGTGTAAGCCATACATTCAACCACTAATCCTATTAAAACAAGCACCTCTTCAGACTTTTCCATGACCTGCTTCAACATAGTTTCTTTGCAATCAAATACAATGGGGATTGAAGCATAAATCCATAGCCTGAACCACATAAAGCAAGGAAATCAAAACCCTGTCACAGATATCCAGGAATGATTTGCAGTATAACAGCAGTGACACTTGCCTGGGTTTGATTTGCTCAAAAAGCCCACATCCCAGTCAAATTCAGGGGTGACACAGTTCTCAGTGTCCTGGGATCTGCAGAGATGACCCTTCAAATAATGGGCAAACTATATGAAAAAAGCATGAAGAGGTTCCTGAACCTCTTACCCAAGTGTCTCCTTGTGCAATGTATACTTGAAATCAGTTTCTGAACAAAAACATGTGAGAGAAAGAAGAAAGACTGATCTAACATAGAGAACATCATTAAAAAGAACTTAGCAAAACCTCTGAACTTTATGTCTGGCCTCACTTCCCCACTACTACTATTCTTTTAACCCTATCAGAGATAAGAACAGCATATCTGCACATCCACCAGCTTTGAAAAAAAGATTGTCCTTTAACATAAGAGCAAAGGCAAAGAGACATGAAGGCAAACAAAAGGCAAAAAGAAAAGCTGGCGAATACAGTTTCTATGCACCTGCATGAGTGTGAAAAAAGGGTAATTTCTTCTCATAGAGACCCACTCAAATGACAGCAGTTAAAAAATAATATAGCAAACATTTATGAAATAATCTTACTCTCCAATCAAATTATGCAGCTTTTCTCTTTAAAAAACACAATTGCAGATAACCTACAAGCAGTATGCAATGCAAGTACCTTAAACTTAAAAAAATAAATAAAAAGAAACTCGGAGTGGGAGAAAACTCCTCACGCTTACCTCATTAAGAATGGCAGCAAGCAGATCTGCCCAAAAGCCTAGGAAAAAAGCAAGCAAAAATGTTGGTTTACAGCAGCTTTGACCTGAACACCTTTCACTAGACAAGGAATGCTGAATATGCTCACAATTGCTGCAGGCTCAGAGCACCCTAGAGAGCATACAATGCTATGCAGTAAAGAAACAGCACAAACACCTGTATTTTACACCACAAAAACTGCCTGAAATACGTTCCCCCCATCTCTCATATTTATATAATCATAAAAAGAGTACTCTTCTGATTCTTCTGCCTTTGTCTTTCCCTGACTCACACAGAAAGCTTGCATCTGCAGCTGCAACACTGTTAAGAAGCATCTATATAGCTCCCATCCGTTATTTTCTTCATGTTCCACAGATTATGCAAACACTGGATAAGGTAGGAGCTTATTATTTTATTTACTATTAGGACCTTTCTCGTCTCTCAGCCAGCTACCACAGTAAAATGAGTCAACTTGGAAAAGTGTGAGAAATTTAGAGACTCTGTGGTAGCAGGCAGCAGAAAATACTCTTGCAATACCCTGGCTCCCAGTGTAGCAGCATCAGCAGTCCCAAAGAGACCAGCCTTGTTCCTGCCTATCTTAATATCTTAACAATGGACTTCAGAAACCCGTTGTGAGATGTACAAATACAGTACAAGTCTGAGGCAAGTCTCATACTGCTTTCCCTCAAAGCAGCATGTTACCTCACATATTGCATAAGAATTACAGCACCTTTTTGAAAACACATGGCTCCTAATCTACATCTAATCTAACACAGCACAAACCTGTAGGAGATTGAGAATCTCACATCCCCCTTCCAAGGGAGATATCTGGAAAGGAATGAAGCCCTTTGCTGTGCACCAGAAGCAGCCACAAAGCAAAAGATAGCAAAGTACTCTGTTACATCTTGACAGAAAGCCACTCCTAAGGTATTCTCACAAATAAACACATCAAGCTGTTTCACTACAGGCCCAGCCGGACACCAAGCTTTGTAATAGGCGACATGGCTAAAAAGAAACTTTTGTGCCTACCTCGCTCAGAAGGAAAGGCCAAGCAACAGCAGCAGCAATCAGACCCAGCCGATTCCAGCAGAAGCTGGAGCGAGGTGGGCAGTGCCCAGGGGATGCAGGCTTTTGTCCCCCTGCACCCTGACACCGAGCGGTCCCAGTGCCACAGCCGGATCAGCCCGCTGGCTCCCAAACACGCCAGAGCCCACCCGGGGGGAGCACAGCTGCCTTCAGCAGCTGGAGCCCCTCCCAGAGAGCTGAGGGACCCAAGTCCAAGGAAAGCTGCTGGCAGCTGTATTTCGACTTTGATGTCAGCTTTGGACTCTCCACAACCGAGGACACACAGGACCCCCTCAGCCAGAGGCCGGTGCTCTCAGTGCCCGCGGCATCACACCTGTGGGGCCGGGTGAAGCCGAGGGCACGCAGAAAGCCACAACCTCCCCGCCGAGCCCCGCTCCCTCCGGACCCCGCGCAGCCCCGGGTTTCACTGCCCCGTCTGTCGGCCCGCACTCACCGTGTTGGCCACATGGACGAAGAGGCGCAGCCCGGCGCCGCACAGCCTCGGAGCCCACTGCGGAGAGAAGGCGAGAAGTGAGGTGATCGCCGACCCCGCCGCCCCGCGCCCGCCGCCCCCCGCCCGGCCCGGCGCTCACGGTGTCCCGG
>VZSE01002468.1:1531430-1684950 GCA_013398275.1 Promerops cafer | reverse complement strand
AGCACGGCCGCCGCGCTGCCCGTGTGCCGCCGCCCGCAGCACAGGTAGGCGGCGGCGGCCGCGGACAGTAGCCACAGGAGCAGCAGCAGTAGCAGCGGCGGCGCCATCGCGGTGCTCCCTCACAGCGAGCCCTCCCGCTACCGGGGCGGTGCTGGGGCTGGCCCCGCCCGCAGCCGGCCGCAGGCGGCGGGAACGGAGCGGCGGTGCGGGTGACTGACGTCCCGCCATGTCCCGCTTCTTCCAGGCGCTCCGCCGCGCCGGCGGCGCCCGGGCCGGGGATCCGGGCGTGCAGGAGGCGGATGTGCAGCGGTGGGGGCTGACAGGTCAGCGGGGAGCCCGGGGAAAGGGTCGGCAGGGAGCCTTAGGGGTGTGGGTGCTGTCAGAGATGGCGGGAGGCGGCGGAGAGGCCCCCCGGTGCTGCCCAGCTCATAGAATGGCTTGGGTTGGAAGGGGACCTTGAAGATTATCCAGTTCCGACCCCCCTGCCATGGGCGGGGACGCCTCCCTCTGGACCAGGTTGCCCAAAGTCCCATCCGACTTGGCCTTGAACACCTCGAGGGATGGGACATCCACAACTTCCCTGGACAACCTGTTCCAGTGGCTTAGCATCCTCACAGTAAAGAATTTTTTCTTAATATCAAATTTAAATATACTGTCTTTCAATTTGAACACATTCCCTCCTGTCCTGTCAGTGCCGGCTCCTGTAAATAGTCTTTCCCCTGTAAGTTCCCTTCAGGTACTGGCAGGCCTCAATTAGGTCACCTGGAAGCCTTCTCTTTTCTAGCCGGGACAACCCCAGCTCTCAGCTGTTGTCTGGGCTCTGTAGTAACAGCCCCCAGGCCGGAAATAAATAAAGGTGCAAATAAGGTGGCTCCCAAGCCTGTCTAAGTGAGCTGCAGCTGCTGCAGAGATGGCATTGCTGCCATGCTCTCCACTCTGTGCGAGCCTTCCATGGATGCTGTAGTCCCTGTTCTTGGCTTTGTGGTTAGGTGGCTGTTCGGGCCAGGGCTGAGCTCGGTTTTAACCCCCCTGGTGCCTCAGCACAGCCTCAGACAGCTCTGTGCTTCGGGACAACATGAACAAGGGTTGGCCTGTTCAGTGGCCTTGAAATGGGCTGATGTTGAGCATGAATTAAAGTGCTTTCCAATGCCTGGAGGGTGATATTAAAGGGGAATTCCAGGGCAATCCATCCTGCCCGCACATTTTCCTTAGCTGCTGGAAGTCCTCACTTCAGTCCCCAGGCTGGTTTGGGTTTGTGTATCCTGCTGGCTGGTGAGTTACTTCATGCACTCAGTGTGCACATTTTCCCAGGGAGGAGATGGCAGCAATGCCACAATACACAGCACTTGAGTCCAAGTACAAAGAAAGATCTTGCCAACTCCTGTGTGACTTGTTTTATATTCATTTTGACATACTGTGCCCTATAATAAGGATTGCAATGGTGGTAGTAGTTACAGTGGCCTACAGTGGAGGTCTACCTTAGCTTTAAGTACAGAAAAGCTGGAAAACATCTTGTTGAGAAATTATTGCTATGCAATAATAGATTGTGACAAAAATTTCTGGTAGCCTAAAGCATGTCCCTGGCTCTAGTATTTACATATTTTAAAAAGTGACTCAAGCTGAAAATCAAGATATCTTTTAGGAAGGCAAAGTACCAGCCTAATTATTAGATCAGGTTCCTTGTACAGTCTGTTGCAATGGCTCAGGGCATTTTTGTGTGTGTAAGTTTCTGAATATGCTTTAATTTAATGGAATTGCTGTAACATTGAGGGCTTTGCTGTCCAGGAGGGTAAACCAGCTTCTGCCGAAGGCTGCTGTGCTTTTCCTGTAAGGCAGATGATTGGGAAGGCCTGTTCTGGGCAGGACCTGTTTCTAGTGTAAGTGTGTATAGAGTGTATTGGGTGACTGTAAGTGTAACAAATCACTTTTATTCCCAGGCATTAAACTTCATCCCTATCAGTTAGAAGGTGTAAACTGGCTGGTGCAATGCTATGAAGTCCAGCATGGCTGTATCCTGGGTGATGAGATGGGCCTTGGGAAGACTTGTCAGGTGTGTCTTCTTCTTCTGGAAAATTATCTTTGCTTAAATTTTCAGGCTTTTAGCACAGTTTTTCTGCAGAATGGAAAAGAAAAGGTACCCTAATGATCCCCCCTCACCCCTTTAGAATTCCATACTCAAATGAGAGCTCGTTGTCTCTTTCAGTCCTTTACCACTTAAAACAAGTCCTGATTTAAGTTCTGTGTAACTCTAAATAGGTTTCAGTGTTTTGTAGAAAGATGAGTTTTATCCAAACACCTTAATGCATAATTCATAGTGTGCAGAGTTGAAGGCACAATACACAGCCAGTACAGGGAAAATAATATCCTTTTGATGCACCTGCACCAAGGGGATTTTTGTGTTTGTCAACACATGGATTAAAATTTATAGGTCTAATTTTTTTCAGAGGTTTGTTGGATTTTTTGTTTTAAGTTTTTCAGTGGGTTTTAGTTTTGTTGGAAAATGACTGTGCTTTGGATCAACTGATTTTATTCAATAGGTCTTAAATTACAAATAGTTTTAGAAAGTGATGCATGGTAGACCTGGTTTGTGACTGTGCAAGAAAGGCCTTTGGAAAGGGGCTTCATGTATTTGAAGGTCTTCATATATTGAAGGGCTTCATATATTGAGGTCATGTTTTCAGATCTAAGCCTTTTTGTCTGTATCCCACTTGATATTTGATTAACTCTGATTTGTGATAATGAACCTATGGAAATTAGCTGCAAAGCTCAACAAGGAGACACCTTATGTCACATCGGGCTATCAGGCGGAACCCTTCCCTTGTTATAAAAAAATATTTTCCTTGTCTTTTAGACCATTTCTCTACTTCTTTATTTGACAAAAAAATTATCCAACAAAGAGAGATTTCTGATACTTTGTCCTCTGTCAGTTCTGAGCAACTGGAAGGAAGAACTGGAGAGGTGAGTTTCAACAGTTGTCTGGCTTACTATATTATTGCTCAGACTTGCAATTGCAAAGTTTGCAAGTTGCAAGATTGCAAAGATTGTTTTCAAATGTGCTCACTCAAACACTGTTTTTTTTATCCTTTCAAAGGGATAAAAAGTAAAAAGGGAGGCTCCTACTAAACCAACAAATCAATGCAGACTATGCAGTTAATGCATAGTCTTTACAATGCTGTGGTATACATGAATCCATCCATCCTATATTATTGGCTGACTTTCAGTCCAAATGTCTCCACTAGCTCCTTGCTTTTTATTGATTTGTTACCCTCCCTGCTCAGCCTCTCTTAGGCAAAATCTGCTGAAGACAGCCAGGACTCTTCCTAATAAAAGGTAAGATCCAAGTTGTGGGGGCATGCTCACATATGCACACAAAATACATCACACCTGTGCATGCAGCCCATTCTCACTGGGGTGACAGTACTGATGGTGTATCTGCTGTGCCTGAAACATCTTCATTTGTAGTCTGTAGTCCACAGATTCCTTTTAAGAGGAAGGGCTAGAAGTTAAAAGTTAGAACAGAAGTCTGTCTGTGTGGCCATCGGCTGATTCTGTCTCTCAGCATCTGAAGTCATCCAGTCTTCACATTCTGAAGTGAGCTGGCCTGATTTGGATAGACTTTGGGTTGGAATAGTTGGGAGAAAGTGCATTCCTTCACAGATCAGCAGTGCAGCTTTCCAGAAGGAGTATTAGGTAAATAACAGTGGTGGGATTAAATGAGGAAGAATTTTATGGTCCCAACAATTAGAACTGGTTTTATCTACTTTTTGACTGAGAGAATATAGTTTTGAGGCCCTGACTTGGACCTCTTTGCTGCAGACATTTTTTGTCTTTATTTTAGTATGATTCAGGCCAATTCTTTGGCCTCATCTGGGCCAAATGTATTCATTCACCTTCTTCTTATGAACTTTTTTCAGTTCAGAATAGCAGTTAGGTCATGAGACTGGTTTTCAATCATCTGCCTTGGACTCTTACACCTAGAAGAATGCAGGTTTATTTAGGACTTGTCCAAACCAGAGCCAGCAGCTGAAGTGCCAGCCTGAGGTGAAAATTATGAAGGAGTGAGATGCAAAAGCTGAGATCCAGACACATCTCACAGGAGTGTAGGGTGTTAGGATAGGAATTCTCATGATCTGTGCAGTGGCTGTGTTTGGTAATGAGGTCCAGGGTCATAAACACATGAAAAGACTTTGCTTGGTTCACTGTTTTTGCTCTGTCTTTCTCTTAACAACAGGGTTGCTCCAGGTCTTTCTTTCATAACATATGTAGGCAGCAAGGAAGAGCGGCCCAAACTGCAGGAGAATCTGAAAGAGGCCTCTCAGTTCCATGCACTGCTGACAACATACGAGGTACGTGATGTCTCTGTCACTTGAAAGGGGGGCTCAAATTTTCCTCACCTTTTTGATTCCTCTGTACCACCCAGTTCATGCCTTGTCAAAAGGGCTTTTTAGGCAGAATTGTAGGTCACTGTGATTTCAGATGTTGTATTCCACTGGGAAGAGAAGTATGTGGGTGAGAAAAGATGGTGGTTCATGCTTTCCCTCCCTTGGAAATGACTCTGATGTGGAAGTTGAAACCCTACAAGTTTTCTCACTTTTACCCTTCCAATTCTCTTCCCCCCTCTCCCTGGGTGGAGTGTGAGTGAGAGGGTGTGTGGTGTTAAACCATGACATGCTGAAGGTGTCATGTAGCTGTCATGTTTTTATCCTCAGGTAGTAAGTGCCTTCATTCCACGCTGCTCCATTTCACCATAGTTCGCAAGCAGACAGAAAAATGCTCTGTTTCTTAATTGATGTATTTACTTAAATCATTAATGACAGTTCATTTTCTTTCATTGCAGATTTGCCTGAAAGACGCAGCATTTTTAAAGTCGTGAGTCTGGTTTTAATTTCTTCAAATTTAAGTCTGCATATCTGTCAGCGATTTCTTAAGTGGATGTTTTTATGTGCAAGATTCTGTGTTGTTTCACAAGAGACAGGGACGTTCTTGGCTTGTGATTAGAACTTTGCCTTTTCCAACTTTCAGTCTTTAATGTCAGCTAAAATATATGTGAACTTCCCCTAAGGACAGTTTTCAAGCCAGTTAACTCAAAGCAATATGACACATAGTGACTTACAGCAGTACATTAAGTATCAGTCCAGCAGAGGACATCCTCAAGAGCTTCAGGTTATAAAGGTGTTAGTTGCAAAATTCTCTGAAACTGACCTGCATTATATAACAGTGATTATGTGTTAATACCGTGTCTTGAAGTTTATTGCCTCCAGTCAGAACTGTAGAGGGCTTATGAAGCATTATGCCTTCTACAAAGACTGATTATTCAGCTGAAATTCAGTCTGTAGGAGGTATTGTCATGGTCATGCAGAATTCCACAGGAGTCTGCACTTGAAATGGGGAGAAATTTTCCTTTTTTCTTAGAAGTAGTGCCAGTGCCTTGCAATGGTGTTGTGACAAATGCTGGGGGCAGCTATACGTAGTAAATGGCTCAGTATCTTTGTAGAAGCAGAAATCCAGTGGCCCCCACTGGCACAATTTTGTGTCTGTCAGGACTAGTCAGGCCCACAACGGGCACCCTCCTGTCTTTCAGCAAAGCACCTGTCCTTGGCCACTGCTGGAAGTAGCAGACTGTGCTACACATCATGGTAGAAACCAGGTCTAATGAATGGTAGCCATGACTGTATTGTCCTTACAGTTTCATATCACGTTCTGCGTTGCTGCATATTATTCTGTTTATTTTAAAGTGTAGCCCAGGTATGTAGCACCCAGGGAGAGCAAGTAGCCAGCCCTAGTATCACAGAAATGTCAGCTCCAGAGTAATTTCCTACTTCTGAAGCTAACGAATAACCTTAAAGCCATGTCACTCAAATGTAGGGTTTTGCCCTTTAGTCTTCCTTCTGAAAAAAATTGGTTGCTAATCATCTGTACCTTGTCCTGTGTGAGAGCATTTGGAGCACTTTGTAAAGGTGGGTCAGAGTAATCAGATGTCTCCCCACCACTGCTCCTTACAAGCAGTGTAAGAGCACAAATGAGTTGAGCAAGAGCCATGCTCTAATGGAATAGATGAGGGATCAGATGCTGTGCTGCACATGGGCTTCTGCAGTGCTTCACAGTGCAGAGTCCTTCTGCAATTCAGCTCCTGAGCTCATAGAACAGGAGTAATGACATTTGATTGTTCTGGCAATGGAGAACCTCTCTGATACAGCAGAGAGGGAAATCAAGGCAAACAAAAGGGCTTTTTAGGAAGAATGTAGGTCACTGATTTCAGATGTTGTATTCCACTGGGAAGAGAAGTATGTGGGTGAGAAAAGATGGAGGTTCATGCTTTCCCTCCCCTGGAAATGACTCTGATGTGGAAGTTGAAACCCTAGTGATAAGGAGGCACAAACACTGAGGGTTGAGAAGATGTGGAGTTTCAATTAAGCCTAGTGGATCTACTGGATCACCAGTGATTCTGCAGCCTGCTTGAGGACACTGCATAGAGCTGTATGAACACAGAATAAGTTGAACCTCCTGTCTTGGGTGATTTGCAAAAACCTTGGGATCACTCTTCCATCACTGCCTCATGATAGTTGCTGGGTTTTTGCACAGATGCTAGGGCCTGGTTTCATGTTTCTCTTTTTCCAAATGAGAGACCCCCTTGAATGTTCAACAAACTTGTGTTTATGTCATTTTCTTGATGGGGGTGGAGAGAGAAGCAAGAAATTCAAATGAATTTTATTAGTCTTGATTTCAGAAAAAACTCACCCAGACTATAGTTAAAAATCTGTGTTGGCTCTTCAAAAACAGTACCTGTGAATTCCAGCCCACTTTTGGTGTTGGCTTGTTGTTCATGGGGTGGGACCCCACCTCAAGTTGAGCCAGGCAGAGCCACCACTGACTTCAGTCTTTTTGTACTTACAAGAGTGAATTGTCAGCCCCTAACTGAAGATGCTGTTTTTCGCTTGTTCAGCTTTAACTGGGCTGCCTTGGTTGTAGATGAAGCTCACAGACTGAAAAATCAAAATTCTCTGCTTTACAAGACACTTTCTGAGGTAAAGTAACTCATCTATCTTCTAGTGTCTTAAGACTTTTCCCTTTCCAGATTCTCTGTTTGTTCCCAGAGCATTAAGCTCTGAATCATCACTCATTTCCATCAGAGCTGGTGAAAAGATTCCCATATTCAGTGTCAGAGAGATGAAGGCCTTGTTGGCCTTGCATGGCAGTGGGCAGTATTTGGAGCTTCCCTCTCATTCTGCCTCATGTTTGGGCTTACCATGTTGGAGCAATCTGAAAGACTTGAAAAAGTAAAACAAACTTGGTGCTGAACCACAGCTGTGCTACTGCAGAAGTCTGGCTGACCTAAGCAACAAGAGGCCATCTCCAGCTCTGGCAGGGTGAAGGAACCCTTGCCTGGCTCATGAGACCTCAAGTCTTGAACTGCTGACTTCCACTGTCCCATTTAATGGAGCCACCCTTGTTGACAGGAATGAGGAGAATTGCTCCAGCTTCCAAAGCACCCTGCTAGAGCAGCACAAATGCCTGAGTAAAGGCTGCACTTCTTGTCGTGGCAGGGAAACGTTGGCGTTTGGTGTGTGCTGGCATCAGCAGCAATGTACTGCAATACACCTTGGAAAATAGGGGGTTTTATTGAATTCTTGAAAGTCTTACATATTCTGAACATATTGTCCACAGTGTCTGTAATTCAGGAGCTTTGGTTATAATCACAAAAAAATAGACGTGATTCACGTCATCCTTCCTCCTAACCTATTTTCTATTACCAAACTTGAGAGAAATTTGTATCTTTCCAGAGGTAAACATATTTCCCAAGTCTCTTTACAGGGATTACTGTAAGCAACATGGACCAGATAATGTTGCTGTGTTTGACAGAGTTACTCAGCAAGCAGAAATGGAACTTAGTCTGATACAGTTTCATTTCACTGTCCTATTCCAAGTGCATTTTCCAGTTATCTCTCCTTATCTAACATCTAGTATGCAGTATAACACTGTAGACTGAATGGACCTGAGCATTTTAATGGAGTCACTTTTGCACTTTGTTCTTATTTTGCTTACACTGAATTCCTTGCACTGGTGCCAGCCTAGTCAGTTTGGAGCTGTTTGACTGTCACACCATACATCATGTTTGGATGGTTTTGGCAAATCTGCAGCATTCTGCCAGCAGTTCTGTGCTGCCACTCATCTTTTAAGTTAAGCTTAAGAGTGGTGTGGGTGGACTTGTGTATTAACTAACTTTTCATTACAGATATTTTTTCCTAATAATTTTGTTTTATTGCTGTTTTTTTTCAGTTCTCAATAGGCTTCAGCCTGCTACTCACAGGCACTCCAGTCCAGAACAGCCTCCAAGAACTGTACTCCTTACTCAGCCTTATTGAACCTGACATCTTTCCCCGGGAACACGTGAAAGAGTTTGTTGAGTACTACCAAGTTATTGAAAAGGAGAGTGAGCCAGGTCAGTAATAAGCAACATTGTACTTCAGTCAGAACCAGTTTTTATCTTGACTAGGAAACAACCATGTTGTGTCGTCTTTATTTGCTTTCTTTTAATGGTGATAAACTTTAAAACAAAGCCACAAAAAACTAATTATTACTTTTAAGGCAAGACCTTTCTTAATGTAGCTCCTAAGTGTTGCAAGTATGCAGCTGTTTTGGTTTCTCTGTTTGTAAAATGTGGCTTGAATGATTTCACTAACAGATGTGAGATTCCTTTTACATTTCTTTTGAAAGTGTACTTCTGAAGGTATTGTATAAATTCCGTACCTTTAACACAGTATTCTCCTCTGTTTTTGTTGGCTTTTTGTTGGTTTCATTTTTTTTTATTTATTTTTTTTTCTCCCTGCCTCTGCATAGCCAAAGAATTGCACAGTCTTCTGCAGCCATTTCTGCTTCGGAGAGTCAAATCTGAGGTGGCTGCAGAGCTGCCAAAGAAGGTGGAAGTGGTTCTGTACCATGGAATGTCAGCTCTGCAGAAGAAGTACTACAAGGCCATTTTGACAAAAGATCTAGGTAACTGGGCATTTCGAAGTCTCTAAATTATTTTTAAAAACAAAACTAATTCCCGTTGTACATGCAAACTAATTCCTGTTGTACAGGCATGCTCTGTTGTAAAGAAGCAGGAGTTACTTTGGTCTGCAGAATATGTACAGAATAAATATGCCAAATTTGGGCTGCTTAATTTTTGGTTTTAGCTTGTAGCAAAATAAGAGACATATGTATTGATCTATTGCGAGATCAATACATCTGTATTGATCAGGTATTGCGAGCTAGGAAGGGTCAGCTTGAGGATCTGCTTTGGGCCAGTCTCAAAGTAATTAAAGTAATTAAAAATACCACAAGGTAAGCCTGCTCCTGTTGCATGTTTTTGTATTCAAACAAAAGGGTGGTACAAGAAATTTTGGATCTGTGGTTCTCTACAAATTCTCTACTAGTAGCACAGATGCCATAAAGCAAATTTCAACCTACTGGATGCAGATAGGAGTTTTTTGGGGAACTGCAGGGTTATGTAGACAATGCAACCACTACCATTGTGTGGTTTGTGAGTGCTTATTTGTCGTAAGGAAATTAAAACTGGGGAGTTGGAGATCCTTTGTTCTTCTAGGGCTTTCTAGCATTTTCCATGAACATCACCCAGAAATCTGAAACTTCATCCTCTACTGTAGTCAGCATATGTGCATGCATTTTTTTTGTTCCTCACAAAAATGCAACTCTTCTTAATGTCCTAGTTGCCCAGGAAATCTTGACTGTGCTGTGGTTTTTTTGGGTTTTTTTTTGAAAATGCAAATGAACCGCACCAAATTTCTTTCACTTATTTTGTGGTTCACTCTCAGAAAAATTGCAGTGACCTTTTCCAGGGAGTCCAGAAAGTTCAGTGAGTCTGACAAGGAAAAGTAGGGCTTATCAGGGTCTTATTTCTAAAAGCTTGTCCGAAAAGTGTGAGGGAAAATTTTTTTGGTCCATGAAAACAGATGTATTAGTCTTGAGATGGGAAATTCAAATCCAGATGTGATACATAGAGAGAAATACTCCTGTGCTGAAGCACTTCAGAGCAGTGCTTAGTACCAAGACATTCCCAGTCACAGCCATTAATGGAGCATGGGCTTCCCTGCTCTGTTTTTTTCTCTGCTCTTTGTTCCAGATGCATTTGGAAATGAAATGGGAAGGAAGGTTACACTCCAGAATGTCTTAATTCAGCTTCGGAAGTGCGTTGCCCACCCGTACCTCTTCAATGGTAGGGAAGCACTGTTCTCTTTTGAAACAGAAAAAATATCTTTCTTGATTTACACAGTGGTTTTCTATTATTAGTGTAATGCTTAGAAAAAGCAAGTAATAAAAACCCTTGTACTTGAATCAGTAGCAGCTGTGAGTTTGTGACCAGTTCCAACACATGACAGATCATCAATAATGACAAATAAAGTAGGAGACTCTGTGAAGTCTGAGTTTCTGACTGCAGCTTTCTATTTCTATGTGTTCTCTCATCTAAACAAAGAAATCACAATGCTTTGTGAACTACTGAGAGTGTCATTTGGAGATAGAGAAGGACCATCACTTCTCAAGCAAGCATTGTGTGGCTCTGCTCAGCAAAAGTGACAGTGCAGACACACTGAGGTTGACCACAGAATTGTTATTTCTGTGCTATTAATTCTGCTTTTGAAACTCCTTTGTGTTTCAGGTGTTGAGCCAGAACCCTTTGAGATTGGAGACCATATTGTTGAAGCCAGTGGGAAGATGTGTTTGTTGGATAAACTCCTTTCATTCTTGTACGCTGGGTATGTCATGTTGGGGTTGACATAGGGAGAAAAAGTAAACTGGGAAAGCAAACTACTTTATTTAGCCATAGATTGAGCAGTTATTCATCACAACACAAGCACTGACCTATTTATTTCACAATACTCACTACCTAAAAGAAGTAAAAAAAGCTGTATTGGAGATGGTAGAGGAACCTTGAAGATTTTTGTAGCTTCCCTTTAAGCATTTCTCAACTAACTCTCTCACATGCTCTCATATTTGCCATATTTGAGAGCCTGGGACAATAACCATGTGACTTGGTATTCAGCATATCTGCGTTGATTGTGAGTTTCCTCAGAGTGGTTTCTAATGCCTCAGTTGAGTTCCTGTGTGCTAGTATGCACAAGGAACTGCACATGCTAGACTGTGTTAGCCTGGGAGGCACAATCCATGGCAAATGTGAAAAAGAAAAACCCAAGAATAAGCCGAAACTTCAGAAGTGTTGGGATTGGTCTTCAGAACCCCTTGTGTTGTGCTCTGGTGATTCCAGAACCTGGAATCCAGAGACCAAAGGACAGAGCTTCAACAGCCCTTGTGAAGTTCTGATGTGATTTTGTTGTCTTTGTCCTGCTGTGTAGCACCTTGCGAGTGGCTACCTCTATACTGAATGTCTTTGCTGCAGGACCAGCCCTGTGCAAATTCTGATCTTGAAAATGTCTGTATTCTGCTCTAGGGTGGAGTCTGATTTAAGCAGAGCACTGTCTGAGGCCTAGGGCTGGGAGGGTAGGAGAGTTGATTTCTAAAACACCTTTGTAGGTAGAGCTTGATCTTTGAAGATCATTTTCTGGAGAAGGAAATGTTCTGCTGTCAGAGATGCTGATATTACATTTTCCCAGTATTTCAGATACATTACTGTGTGATTTGAGAGCAGTCATGTGGTGAAGAAGACCTCGTCATGCTAGGCTGAAGCTGGTAGTCCTTTTAGACAGGTTCCTCACCAGCCTGTATCCAGCCAGCAGCAGAGCTGTGCCAGAGCGCTGTTACTTCTGACTCCACACTCTGGACAGGGCAAATGATGATGGCAGATAAAGCTTAACTGATTGCATTTCATGTGGAGCTGAAAATGTGGTGAGGGAACGGACCGTGATTCTGGGAGGCCTTGCTGTGTAACAGGGACTAATAAGACTGGTTAAGCTATTGTGACCCCCCAGCATGCTGTGAAATGCTGTCACAGTATGCTGAGGATCACAGGGTTTCATGTTCTTCTTGCAGTGGCCACCGTGTGTTGCTCTTTTCTCAGATGACTCAGCTGCTGGATATCCTGCAGGACTACATGGACTATAGAGGTATGTTCTACACACTTTGATAGGAGAGGGCTTATCCTAGTGATCTCTGCCAGATATTGTTCCTGTGATTTTGGTTGATCTGCCTGGGAAGGAGAAAGGAATGTGATGAAGATTCATTGGTTTTTAGTAGATAGAGACCATATTCCTGCAGCAGCTCTGTGAGCTGGGGAGGGTCTTGAGTTCAGCTCTTCGCTGTTACCAGCTTCTTGAAATGAGCTGGCAGCTAAGTGTTCTTCAAAGTAGCTTCATCTTTTGTGCCTTGATGAAATGGAGCTAACAAATGGCAGGGTAGCAATGTTTCATTATATACCTGTGTTCAATTGTGTACCTGTGTCCTGAAGTAATTGCAGTAAAGACAGTAGGCTTGCTCTAGATTCACTTTGTCCAGCACAAAACACAAACTGAGCCACAGTTATACCAGGAAATTAATTTTTGATTAAAACAGTTGTTGACAGTGGGGCCCCAACATGTCTGTGAGGGCAGGTTGGATCAGACCATTTTTGGCAAGGTTAGCAATGTGTTCTTGGGACATTTTCTTTTGTTTCCATCCACGTGGCTCCATGCCTACTTAGGATTTCCCATGAAAGAGGCCTTTGTTTGGTGTTTATGGTTTTGGACAACTAATAATGTAGGATAAAGCTAAATGTAGTGCCATATCCCATACTGCTTGCTCACAGCAAAGCACACACTGAAGGCCGTGGGAGTTTGGATAAGGAGGATCTGATGGCTGTTGGCCTGCTTTGTGGGGCCAACAGCCAGCACAGCATAGTCTGAAATGGGACTGTGTGCTAATGTTCTTTTACTTGGGCTCTGAATTTTCCTGTTGTGTTTCCAAGCAGTAAATTAAATGCTAAGAGTCTCTGCTTCAGACTCAGCTAAATTACTCTTTACCAACAGTCAATCTGGAAGTCAGGGTCATTACCTCAGTTTATATGAGATTTAACTGGGAAAAAATGAAGGAGTTGAAGGCAATTAAATGAGAACCAAGTCAGGAGGATTTGGCACAAAAAGATTCAGGACAGCAATGAGACAATAGAGAATGAGGTAAGAGGGTAAGAGCAAAGGCAAAATTTCAGAAACATTCACGCTCTTTGTTTGGAAAGGCTACAGCTACGAGCGGCTGGATGGCTCTGTTAGGGGTGAGGAGAGACACCTTGCCATCAAGAACTTTGGTCAACAGCCCATCTTTATCTTCCTGTTGAGCACCAGAGCAGGTAAGTAAGGAGAGACAAACATCCCATCTTGCTTCTGCACTCTTACTTTATTCTCTCTGGCAAGGTTTCAGGGAATTCTGAATCCTGCAGAGCCTGCTCGTGTGGGGGATTTTTGAGGGAGACAGGACACATCCTGAACTTGGGTCTCTCATCTAGGACATCTGGTTTGTGTGCTTTCCTTTTGGCAGCTGATGCCAAGATCCTTTTCATATAGCAGCCTCTTGAGTTTATTTTATTCCAAGTTCCATAATGCCTGTCTCTGTGCCAGTTTGAGCTTAAGGAATCTCACTACCAGTTTATTTCTGTAAGCATCAGACTTTAGGCAGGAACAGACTTCCTTTAAGTAAGCTGGTGGGATTGCTTCTCAAGTTTGCTGAACATGGACGTGCTCTTCAGCTGGCAGACAGACTGAAACGAGAGCCTTTTACTGTCCCGAGGCTGCAGAGAACTCCATGGGACTGCCATCTGTGCTGCTTCCCCTCTTTGCTCCCTGGGCAGATCTGTGTCTTCTACACAGTTTCAAACCTCCCTGTCTCTCTGTTCAGACAAGCACAGAGCCAGTCTTCTGCTGGTCTCCAGAGGAGGAATCCACACTGCTTGGTCTCAAACATCAAACTGGAACCAAGTCTTCCTTTGGGCTTCTGGTTAGACTTGTCGTGATGAGCCTGCACCACAGTGCACGGCGGGGAGCACACAGGGCTAGTGAAGGGAAGACCCTAATGCTGGATGTGTGTCAGGAGTATGTGTGTCTCTCCCCACAGTGCCTGAGCTCTCCCTCCCATGCCAGCCAGACTTAGGGTTGTTTTTTACTGCACACTTCTATGTCTGGCCAAAGCATCTTGTATTCAGCTGGGAGCAGGTGTGCTAACAGTATTGCCATTGCTGTTATATTATGGACAGAGATTTTCAGGTGCATGACTGTCTCCACTTGCAGGGGTATTCTGATTGCAGGGAAGGTGTCTTGTCATGAGCTGGGGGAAATGTAAGGCAGCAGGCTATATCCCCTCTTTAACTACACAATGGTCACAGTAGAGATATTTTAAAATGTAAAATTAACTGGGTTTTTTCATCTTTTTATTTCATGAGAGCCCAAGTTCTGACCTCAAAACCTTTGAGTCATATAAACATCTGAGCTCTGATTATTGTATAGTTTGGCTTGGTGTTTTCCACTGTATCAGTGGTGTATTTACAGCTGGTTCTGTGCTGCAGCCAAGTCATGACTTGGGCAGTCCCTTGTGGCTTCAGGGAAGCCAGTCCTTGCAGGGATAATCTGCATGCCAGCAGAAGAATTATGTCTATGTTCATCAGTCTTGACAATCAGTCCCTTTTGCATTGGTTCACTCACACCCTATGTTTTTTGATTACATTGCATTGTAGCGCTTCTTTTTTGGAACTGTGGCAGAAAGCTGGAAGCTTACCCATCTGTTTAGATCCTTATGAGACTTAGATTTGGGTTTGAGAGGTGGATTGGATTAGATACAGTTGATCAGATCTGACAGAACTTTGCACAGCATAAATTCTCCAGCTCCTCCTTTATTTTCTGTTGGTGACATATTTTATGACCTTCTTCTTTTGTTTGTAGGTGGAGTTGGCATGAATCTGACGGCAGCAGATACAGTTATTTTTACTGATAGTGATTTTAACCCACAAAATGACTTGCAAGCAATAGCAAGAGCTCACCGGATTGGGCAGCACAAGTGAGAAATGTCACTACTTGTGGTTTGCTTGCTGACTCTCTCTGCCTCTCAGTATTACTTTCCCCTTCCATAGGCAATGGAAGGTTAAAGTATGAGGATAGATTGAAGATCAAAGGGGAGCAGAGAGGATTTTGTGCTTTCATTTTCCAGCTGCAGCCTCATACAGTCTTGTCCTTGTCATGTATCCAGGGTGGGACCTTTGTAAATTTGGAGTAGGAGATGGAGGGTGGAGGTTTGCCTGCACTTTTGCAGTGGGCATTTCTCCTGTGTTAAGCAGAATTCTGTCAACATCACATTTCTGCTGATTATTTTTGCTCATTTTGTTCTTTACCTTCTCTACCTACCAAAGGAGTGGGTGAGGAGATAGTAAATGCCTTAGTGCACCTCAAAACAAAGTAAGTAATAAGAATTTTCTTCAACTTTTCAAGGCCTGTAAAAATTATCCGTTTGATTGGGCGAGATACAGTTGAAGAAGTAATCTACCGCAGAGCTGCCTCGAAGCTCCGGCTGACCAATGCCGTTGTAGGAGGAGGACAGTTTGCTCTGGGGGTGCCCAAGCCTCAGGGAACAGCAGAGTTACAGGTAAAACAGAGTTATATCCTCAATTTGACTCCAGTAACCAGCTTAGAAATGTCCCAGAATGCTTCTGTGTTTACGTCGGATTTGAACCTCTGCAAACAGTTGTGTATTGACATGACAGCTTTTGTATGTAGGAACCAAAATGACATCCAAGGTCCAGGCAACATCAGATGTTTTTGCAATTCTGAAGTGCATTCATTGTGGAAAAAGGGTGTGTTGTCTTGGAGAAGAGGGGAAGACAGAACCTTTCTTTGTCTTACTTGTTTTTTAATTGTAATTAGTGGAAATTATAAAAAGTGGAAGCTGATTCATTGTTTCTTGAACTGATCTGTCTCTGGTGCTGTTCTCTCACAAACAGAGCTGATAAGAAGTCAGGTGATAACCTAGTCAGCTTTTGGCTGTTAGTCTGAAACTCAGTCAACCCTCTTCTGGCCTCTTGGCAAATACAGTGTCTCAGGAGTCAGGGCATGATTTATAATTCTGACCTGAAAGCTGAGGTTTGTGTTGAGAACTTGGCTTCAAAACATCAAGCAAAGTGACATTTAAGGGAATATATCCCCTGTGTGTGCAGCTAAACCTAGGAGAGGTTTGCATTTAGTGTATCCTTTCCCCCTGTGCCTGCCCTCCCTGCCCCATTTGTATGTATCTCAGTAATTATAGTTTCTGTGGGAGAAGTGGAACTGAGCCTATAGGAAATTCCATGCTGATATTTTTCTCCCCCTGGATTTTTATGGTATTTAGGCTTTTATTTTAAAGGGGTTGAGGGAAAAAGCAAGCCTGGCCTTTCTGGCTATGAAGAAAGCTGCTTGAATGCAGTCAGTACAGTGCTATTTTGTCATTTAGCCCTGAAGAAAAACGACTGTGCAAGTCTGGATGAGTTGTGATTGAGGGAGATATGTTGTTTGGGCTTGTCCAATCAGGTGTTGGGAGAATGGGGCATGTTAAAGAATAACTATTTTGACAGGCAGCCTTAAAGCTTAGGTTCCTCCACTCATACATCCTTTGCATTTAAGCCTGAGAAGCTCGAGACACTGGGATTGACATGGAATTAGAGGATAATAATACTGAACTTCCCCTTTTCTTTGTTAAAGCTGAGTGAAATCTTGAAATTTGGCCTGGATAAATTGCTCTCCTCTGAGGGAAGTACTGTACAGGATGTGGAGCTGGAAAATATCCTTGGAGAGACAAAAGGAGGGCAGTGGATAATGGACACTGTGCTGCCACAAAAGGAAGAGATTGAAGAGGAGGATACAGAGAGTAAGTTAAGAATCTAAATAGCTGTGTCACTTGACTGTTGGTAAAGAAGGCTTCCCAGGTAGTGGTGGCATTTTTCAGGCAAGAAGAAGAAAAGCAGAATTGTAATTAAGTCGCTTGGATTTTGTTTGTGGCCTATCCACAAACTTTTTCTGAGTCTTTATTGGTATTTTTGTTCTTTTTTTGTGTCCTTATTTGCCTGTCTGTAAGATAATGTTAACAATACTTGCCCCGTTTTGGTGTCTGAGAGTTGAATTCCTTTTCATATTTTAATACCTCAGATGGAAATTCCTGAGTAATGGGGAAATACTCATATTATAGCTACTGCTTTTCCCACAGACAACCATTAAGATAGATAGTTTTGGAGATGTAATAGTAACTTAAGGAAAGGCTGTGTAGCAGTTGTTTAATTTTTTATCTTCAAATAAAAGATTATTGGCTATGAAAGTCCAAAAGGTGAGGTAAGAAATGCAGAGTCATGGTGTCTATAGAACTAAAACAAACCTACTCTGTCTTCAAAACTCTGCTTTCCAGCCCAAATGTCACTCAGTTGTGCTTAGTTTTCCATAGCCCCATACTATATGAAAATAAATTCTGAGGATACTTCCCTCTTCCAGTGCCTTCTTTCTCAGAGAATGACTGAATTTTTGTCTGTGTACACAGTAGCTACTTAAATACAGATTTGTGACTGAAGCTGAAATGTGGCTCTGCAGAACAGTTATTGTCCATCCAGCAGCAGTTGCCAGCAATGAGTAATTATTTGCTGAGAGTTAGCAAAGAGTGGTGTTTTCTGGTGGTGACTTAAAAGAGGGGCAGTGGTACCACACTGTGTAATAGGTATAGGGAAGATAACTCACGTGGTGAGCAGCAACCCTGGGCTGCCAGAGTTCTGTGCTTTCATTTCAGATGGGAAGTCAAAAGCAAAAATTTGCTGTCCCTTTTCAAGAGCTGCCTGTAACTACATAGCAGAGCTGAATGAATTCTCCACTGGCAGAGATGGAATGACCAAAGAGAACAGTGATGGAACCACAATTTAAAATAATTAATTAAATGAAATAGGAAGAAAGCTTCCTTGCCAGTCTAAACATCTTAAATTACCTTAAATTAAAAGCTTTTGTCAGAGGAAGCAAATCTTGATTCTCTTGTTTCTACATGATACTGACTCTGGTCATACCATAAAATTGTGAGAGTGAAGATCTTTCTCTGCTGAGAGTAGAACAATGTCACAGAAGAGTCAGACTTTTTTTTTATCTCACTGTACATTTTAGGTGTTAGTAGACTTCAGTTCCTTTTCACACTTTTTAATTATTTTTTAAAGATCACATGTACGTGTATGAAGGCAAAGATTATTCAAAAGAACCCAGCAGAGAAGACAAAAAAGCATTTGATCAGCTTTTGGATCTTCAGAAAGCATTGATTGAAGAGACCAGTAAGGAAGGGAGAGCTCTCCGGAACAAAACAAACGTAAGGCAGATGTGACAAGGAACACGATGCTCTTTCATTTGCTTGTGGAAAATGAATCTTGGCAGTTTTCTCTCTTTACCTACAGCTTGCAGAAGGCATGTTAAAAGATTTGGTTGTCAGTGTACTGAAGTTGGCTCTGGAATCAGGGCTTGACAATTCAGCAGTTCTGCTAACAGATCTGTGATACTCTGTACAGGGCACTTCTATAAACTCAGGTCACAAAACCACGTATTATGTGGGAATTGAGATCTGACAATTAAGACTTGTGGACAAGTAAACAAATGGGAAAGGAATGTTAGTTAAGGAGGACATGAGGCATGGCTTTAAGAGGAGCAGTTTGTTTCTGTGATACCTCTTTCTTTCTCCAGGCCCTTCTCACAGGCCTTCGGGAACAGTCGGCCAGGAGGAAGCACGTGCTGAGTGAAGAGGAGCTGGAGGCTCGGAGGAAGAAGCGCCAAGAAGCAGCAGCAAAGAGAGCAAGGCTCATGGAGGAAAAGAAGGCAGCAAAAGCAGAGGCAGAACACAGGAAAAAGTATGGTTTATATTGCATCTACTACTTGTAAACTTATGTCTGTTGCACTGTACTCTTGGAATGTGTCTGACTGATGGAAATAATATGCTCAAACTGCACAACATGGGGATGGGAAGGTGGAAAAATGCCTTGAGTCCCTAGCAAGGGTTCCTTCCTCTTGAATACCCTGCCTGACTTTAATTCATAGAGAATGGCCTGAGTAAGAGCCCCATGTCTGACTGTACAATCAATGAGCGTTTGGGAGAAGCTTTCTGAAATGTCACAGTTGGCCCCTATAAACTGGTCTGGTATCTCTGACTCTCTGGCATGTCTTAACTTTCTCCTTCTTGTTTCCCAGGTGTTCTTCCTTTTCACCACTCCAAGTAGCTCCTTGCCCTTTGTTATGTGCTCACTTTTTCCATGTCTGCAATTGGCTTATCACATTGGCATGTGGCTCCTAATATTATAAATAAGAACTTTGATAACCGTTGTTCTGGCCTAAAATGGGGAGGGGGCAGAGGGAATGCAGGTCTAGGTCTCCCGTGTTTCACTGCAATGGTTTAAACCAAGCTGTGTGCCCCCACCTTTGATTTTCATTGAACATCCTCTTCTCTTGGTTTCAGGATGGCCTGGTGGGAGGCCAATCATTACACATCTACCTGCCTTCCTTCAGAGGAAAGTGGCTCTGAGGAAGAGTTTGAGGAGGATGAGTTGGGGCAGAATGTGGATTTAGATTACAAAGACGGAGACCAGAACTATATCAAGTACGTCATGGGAGATGTAACCCACCCCCAAGCAGAAGAGGAAGATGCCATCATTGTCCATTGCCTAGGTGGGTCTTGTGAACAACAGGAGTATTGTTGGGTGGGGTGAACAAGGGAGCTGAATTGTCCCTAATGGTTCAGTAGTTTCTAATGCTGAAATAATTTGGATTTGAGTCTGACTTAATCTCAAGTGGTGCAGAGGCAATACAGCCTCTACTCCAGCATGTATAACGCACATAATGCACATAACGCACAAGGTGTGAAAGGGTCTTTGCATGCCCGCTCTGGATTTATGGGTAAACCTCTTCAAAGGTGCCTGTAGGGCTTGGAATTTATATCTGTGGCTAAATGATGACAGTTCCTGAGAGCAGACCCTTTTGTTTATCCTGTGGAAGCTGTAGTAATGAAACTGAGATACTGAAATTCATCCTCTTTTTCCAGTCAGCAGAGACAGACATTTCCAGAGGCTGAGATCAGAGTTTCTTGGTGGTTGTCTCTCAGCACTGACAGTACAGAGACTCTAGGCTCCTTTCCTAATTTAAGGCCCTCTTTTAGGACATTAAAGCTGAGGGAGATAAAGTCGCATTACAGGGTTCCTCCTGAAGCAGTGTTGGAGCTGCTTTCTGTCCAGGGCTACAGCAGAACATCATCATCTTCTTTGGCTTATGTTACACTGTGCACGAAAGCTCATGTTTGAAGTGCAAATGCCAAGTAGAAGTGAAAGATTGCAAATATCAAACACCTGGTGTGGGAAGCCCAAGGCACCAATCTGGGGACATACTACATGCATGCTCTGTGTACCTATATGTACGTATGTGTGTGAGGATACTGTCAGGTTTATACACTCAGTGCTATGGTTAGTGCTTGTTTCAGCATTCTCGGTGGACAGTAAGGAATTTTTCTGCGGAGTTTTTCAGGGAACTGTGGTAAGTTTGTTTTTCTCCAGGGCTGAGGTTTATCCTTTAGGATAGTCCCTTGAATAGTTGTTGACTTAAGTTTGTATGTAGCTCCCATATCTGGTTTTGATAATCATTCATTGCCTGTGTACAGAGCAGGTTCCTTTCCTGCAGGGCTGGTCTCAATCTCACTTCTGAAAGGAATCTAACTTGTTACTTCATTCTAGATGACTCCGGCCGCTGGGGAAGGGGTGGTTTATTCACTGCTCTAGAGGCTCGTTCTGATCAGCCAAGGAAAATATATGAGATGGCAGGAAAGATGAAAGGTAAGAGATTAAAATATGACCTGAGGCCAAGATACTTGAAAGAGGTAAAACCCCACTGACACTGCGGGAGTGACGTGCCTGGATACCTCAATACTCACGTGTTTTTCTCTGGATATGTGCATCTCTAGCTCTGAAAGTAGTACTTCAGCAGGTGCTTTGACTTGGCTTCTTTGGAGTGTGAGAACTCTGTGTAGGGGTTGATCATTCCAATCCATCCTGCAAGTCATAAAAAAAAGGGAAAAAACTCCAAACTTTTACATTATTCACAGAATGTTTTTCACTAAATTAGACAGAGCACTGCATCTTCTGTCAAAGTGCTTTCAAGAAGGATGAAAGCCACCTCCAGCACAATTCAGCTGATCCTTTGCTTCCCTCCAAGCACTAATCTTTTCCTGAGCATATATTAACAGTTTTGAGATACCTGCAGCTGGTTAGGAATTAACATCTTTGTTATGAGATGGACCTGTTGATCTTTCTAATTTCCTGCGAGATGATTTCTTTCATTTCAGTGTCTCTCTTTCCATTTGTTGTCTTTAATTTGGATGGGTGGGTGTGACTTTGTGGCTCTGGGGAAAATGTTTGTCTTGCTTCTCTGGGCAAAGGATCTGACTACTGAAACCATCATGAGATACAGTCTCAGAGAATAATACAGAATGTGACATTGAAATCACTGCCTCACTGACTGCTTGTTTACTCTTTAGGACTGATTTTTTGTTGTTGTCCTGCTCTTTTTCCTGGACAGACCTGGAGTTAGGAGGAACCCTGCTATTCCCTATTGATGATAAAAAATCCAGGAAAAAAGGACAAGATTTGGTGAGAATGAGAAGCTCTTTGCTGTTTTGCTCTATCAATATGTTTTTGAAGCTGTGTGAAATGAACCTTATGTCTTTTTCACAATAATGGCACTGATTACTGAACATGGCGAAGTTGCAGTTAAATATTAGATACAAGGAGTTCTTTTCTTCATTTATTAAAGCTAAAAGTTAGTAATGCAGTTTTCCAGCACTGTCACTGTGTCTTAGTACTGTATTTAGATTCTATTTCAATTTTTGTGTTTTCTCCTTAGCTGGCCTTGATTGTAGCTCAGCACCGGGATCGGTCCAACAACTTGTCTGGCATTAAGCTGTCAGCTTTGGAAAAGGGCCTGAAGAAGATTTATTTAGCAGCCAAGAAAAGGAATGGTAAGTGTCTGTGCAGTAGAACAGCGAATCCATACATGTGTGGTTGCACCTAAAGATGATGACCAATTTCCACTTCTCTACTGTTTTTTTCTGAAGTGAGATCTCCATAGCAGATAGGTTGCTCAAAAGTATTTCTTCTGTTCTTTGTTGGGTAGCTTGAAGTCTTTTTGTAGATTGCTTTCTGTATGTGGATCTTCTGCTGAAAAGTGTTCACCCTCTGTTCCCTCCTTCTCAGCAACAGTGCATCTTCCACGGATCGGGTATGCAACAAAAGGCTTCAACTGGTACGGCACCGAGCGGCTCATCCGAAAGCACCTGGCAGCTCGGGGTGTGCCCACTCTTATGTATCCTTTTGGAGTGTGTCTCATTCTGTTCACCATCTAGTACTGAAATGATCCTGTAAATACGTTGGTAAATGCAAGGCAAGGAAGTAAGGCAAGGCACAGATGCCACAGTCCAGCTAAAAAACCTGGTTTCTCTCACTTTGCTGTCAGCATCCAGCATTTCTGACAGCATCCAGGTACTCATTCCACACTGAAGACTTAGCATTTTAGGTGATAATGAGAGATGAGTATGATTCAGCGTGCCTGTCAGGATTTGTTAGAACCAGGTGCTAGTCTTCTGTTGACAGCATGGACTTACCTGTATATGCCACATCTGTGGGGGACATGACTGGAATTTCAGATTAACGGAAGTGACTCAGAAAGCAGCAAAAGTGAGAATATAAAAAAACATTACAATGTTCCAAACAGGTGATAGCCTGCTTCCTTGGCTGAACATGATGAAAGTTGGTGTGTTAGGACAGGCTTAGGAAGGCTTTCACCTTCCAGGGCAGGAAGCAGGTTTACAAGGAGGCTCTGTTTTGTCACTTCTCTTGGAAGACATGCATTTGCTATATTGACACTGTCAGCAATTCTGTGAAACCGAAAACCTGAAACAAAGACAGAGGTATTCAGAGCATTCTGGCTCTCTTCCTTGGTAAATCTGTTAGTGGACATGTTGTCTGATGTTGACACTTGACAGCATTTCCTTGACATTTTATTAGATACTACTTCTCTAGGAATAAAGGTTCTTCCTCTGCTTCACAGCCATATTCATCTTCAACAACAGTCTCAAAGCCATGAAGATGCAGTAATTTCACCAAGAACATGCACAAAAAGTGACCATCATTCAGGCAGTCCATGTGCATTCATGTCAGAAACATGAGTTGCACAGCCATTATTCACACCTGTACCTCTCTGCTGTGACTGGCCCCAGCATTTGCATATTGTCAGTGGCTCTGGAGTGGAATGAGACTCTCTCTGGCTTCAGAGTCCAAAGCGGAAGGATCTTGGCTCAATCCCAGATCTCTTTTGGAGACAGAAAATTAAACTTTTAACTGATGGTCCATTGTTATCCCTTACATTAAGTTATTGTTAGATCTTGGAATACAGTATTGTTTAGCTGTATTTCCCTGCCCCCCTCCCTCTCAAATTTCATACCTTATCTCACTATACCTCTTTTCAATCAGCTTTTTAGTGGTTACCTGGCATTCAGTCTACATGTCCACATATAACTCAGCAGAAAGGAACCTGTCAGCTGTATGACAACCACTCAGGATAAATTGTTTATACTCTTCTCATTTCTCAGAAATCCATTTGACTTGCATTTGTTCAAATATAAAATTTAGGTACCTAATCATATGGTTATAGTCTTGCTGACCAGTGTCCTTGGCAAAGGTGTGCAAGGCTGCCAAAATTTGAGACTGACTATAAATGATACCTTCCTTCTCCCACAACTCTTATTTCATTACACAGCTTTTTGTTGCAGCTGTAGGGCAAAGCTGGTTCCTTACTGCTGTCTAAACAACTGTGTGAAAGGTTCCATGACCCTTTGATTCACTTTTTAGGGCAGAGTTTTTGATGTTGGCTTTGCTCTACTGCAAGAGAACTTTCCTCTTTTTCACACTGTTGACTCTGTTTTTAGCCAACATATTTTTAGGCTGTTTTTGTACAAGCAGACAGTTAGTAGCTCTCCTAATAAGTGCTGTGACCAGGGAGATTGTGAGGTGCCAAACTTAATTCAATTTAAAGTTCATCTTCCAATAGGAAATCATTCCACAAAGCGGTGGAAAGTATGTCCCTAAATATCTCATTGCCAACATACATCTCACTGGCTGCATTTACACTGTGGCACCATCTGGTTATTTAATAATTCTAGGCCTGCCATGGCTCATCATGCTCCACAGGAGGAGAAGCCCTCCTGAGCTGGATACTCTGTTGTTCACTCTTGGCTGTAGCAGACAACCCGGTGGGATTTGTTACCTCCTTTGACCCTGCTGGAGCTGAGGGCAGCCAGTGCTGCACAGCACCTCTGTGGGTAAGACCCTTCTTGCAGCTGTTCCCAGGAAAAGCCCCCTCTGCATTTGGCAAAGTGCCTGCAGGATCAGAGTCCGACTGTGAGGACTGGGAGGGGTGAGAGGTGGTGAGTGGATGTACCTTGTTTTTCCCCAGTCTCTCAAACTGGCTCTCTTCCAGCGAGCCGGCTGGTGGCACTGTTAATCAGCTGCAGCAGCTCACAGTGCTTCTCCAGCCTGGAAAAACGCTCCCTCTTTCCCAGAATTAAAACACCAATTACACTTTTTTCTTTGGCAGCTTGACTGAACACATAATTTCAGTCTGCAGACTCAAGGCTCTGTTCCTCCACCTCTTCTTTTTCCTGCATGTTTATTTCCCTTTGTTAAAAGCTTTAGTTCCCAAGTATTCCAGTGCGTGCCGTCTTGGTCCTCAGCTTTACGCACACCTATGGGTTCTCTGGCCACCAGTTGCACATGAACAGAGGATTTGTCCTGTGGCTGGGTCCCCTAGAACAGACTGAAATAGTGTATCTGCCCCCACTATGGCCAGCTATTCCTTTTTGAGGCCTCATGCTTCCCTTTGTTTCAGCCTCTGTCCCGTGCCCCCCGCCCTGCTATGATTGACTAGAGTTACAAGGGAGAGGAGGGCTGAATGTTAATGTCCTTTTCCCCTTAAGGTCTACAGGGAGCTGAGAGGTACCTGTAACACAGAGGAAAGGTCATGGTATGTAACAGATTTTAGCCCTCTAACTCAGGGACAAGTAAATAAATCAGGTTCTTTTCCTGTCTCATCCTTTCCAACTGTACAGATGAAATCTACCTTATTTTGTTCCCTTTAAATATAGTTAGGAAATGCTTCTGGAGTGTGCAGACTTTATTGTGGGTTTTTTTACTTTCTTTTTTTTTAAAACAATATTCTTTAGTACTCTTTAAATCTGCTGAACCCAAAGAAAAGCTCTACCTCTGCTTTGAAATGGAAGTGAGATTTCAGCTGAATCCTGAATTGGGTTTTGCAGAATCTCAGCCAAGTGAAGCTTTTCTAGTGTTGCTACCCACCACCATTTCTCTTTATTTGGGCAGAAATCATGTATTTCAGATAATTAATTCCATAAGGGGCTCAGCAGCTTTTATACAAGTTGCTATACAAAATAAATGTGTCATGCTGTTTCTTCAGCTGCGCAGTACTATGCATTTTCCCTTTCTAAATAGCAACCACCCCAAAAGGGAAGGAAGGAGTTCTTTTGTAGTCATGTCCCTCTGGCCTCTCTCTCTCCTCTTCTTCCAATTAAGATTTTTTGCAGCAGAAGAGCTGAAAAGGGGCACCTTGTGCATTTCTGTCATTGCACGTTTACTTAAACTTTCGATGTAAGCTGCTGGAGTGAGGTCAGTGGCTGAGAGCACAATCATGCACAGCTCAGATTGGCTGTACGAGCAGTTTCATCAGATAGGACCTATGAAGTGACATCCAGTCTCAGGAAAAAACTTTGCACCCTGTGCTGGAGGCTCCAGCTGATGCTATATAAAAGCAGGCTGTAATTCAGAGTGACATTTATACTTGTGCTGGCTCAGCTCATGCTTGTGTTTCTTGACAAAGCACTGTCTCTGATTCTCAGGGCATTATGCACACAGATTTTGTCTTTAGTGACCTGTAACTTGAGAATGATCTTTCCCTTCTATTCAGGAAGTAGTAAAAACAATACCAAGCTCAGAAATCAATCAGGTTTTATGGACATATGTAGAAATGTGATTTTGTCACTGAATTTTGTCAGAGACAAAAATTATCTGGATATGTCACTGTGTGTTGGGGAAGGTGGAGCCTGGATTTTGAGGAAAGAAGAAGACTGGTTTCCAAGGTGATGGAGAAAATCTACTCCAAATTCAGCCTCAGTATCTTAACAAAAATACTGTATGTGTGTATCTCCAAACAGAGCAGAATCTGACCCACAAAAATGGTCAATAAAAAAATATAAGGATAAGGAGATTGATTAATTTAAAATAAGTGAAGCCGAGGTCCTGGAGGAAAAAGAAAAGCGAACTTTTGAGCTGAGAGATGACTTGAAAGTGTAACATACATGTCAAGTTGTGTGAAAACTCCGACCACTTTACAATATATGACCCTGAAAGAGAGAATATAGACCTTTATTCAGATGATTTCAGTGAATAGCAGGTTGCTGATGCACTGTGATCAGCAAATCAGTGTAAGACAGAATGATTCAAAACATTAAAGGATTTGCCATAAGAAAGGATAATGTTCACATTTCAGAAAGTGCCTCATCTCTCCCTGGTTTTCTGTCCAACTCATGCTTTTCACAGTGAGAAGTCAAAGCCTGAGGAACGCCGTAGATGGATTAGTAGAATTACATATGAGTGTCTTCTTCAGAATGCAGATCTCTGCATCATTTTGAATTTCCTGCATGTGTATTTCATATTGGACTACACCATCCACCCATCCTGGCCCTGGTCAGATGGTACTGCATTAGTGGGAAGGCACGTAGACCCTTCAGAAAATGTGATGAAGACAGGAACTGTCTGGATCCTCATGTTTCAGGCAGGAAGAGAATGTTCCTGCTTGCACTTGTAACATTTTCCTGTGTGTTTCTTCAAAGCTAAGGATAGAAACAACCCCCTCAAGGAGCTGTATGAAACGAGAATGCTAATCATGTTGCTGTTGAAAAAAACAAATCAAGAGAGAGTTAAGGAAAGACAGAAGTTGCTTTTTGTAAAATCTGAAAAAGGCTCGAGTTTTGGTGGCTTAAGCAGAAAAGAATTATTTTATTAACTTACTTGCTGAAATAAGTGCAGGGCAATCTACTAGCCTTTTTCTGCTGCTTCCAGTGAATTTGAGGTTGCAGCATTGACATTCACATAAGGATTGCTTTTTTTTTCCATAGAAGAGAGACAAATTCGGAGCAAATCAAAGGTATTTATGATCTCATAAATCTCATAAAATGACCTCAAATCTGCTGCGGAAAGGGATGAAGAATCTGAAATCATATCCCTTTCTTGTGTGCCACTTCATGAAACAGTTTGGGCATGGCTTCATATGAGTGCCCTAGCTCCTCACCTGTCTGTGTGTGCATCTAAGATCATGCCATACAGCAGTGCCAGACCATATACTTGACCACTTACAAATCCTTCCTAAAACATCTCCTGGCCACTGTTCCAGCAGGAACAGGAAAAGATCAAAGCAGAGGAGAACAGAATAGTGAAAGTGTCTTGCACTACAAGCACACTCTGGACCAGAGACCAACTTTGTTTGACATGGACATACTGCAGTCCACTAACATGATTCAGGGATTGGTGCTTCTGACACACCAGGAGCTGGGATTTTTTAGCTTTGAGAAGATGTTTCAGAGTGGAGTTGTTGTGTGTAAACGTGTATCAATATGTATAAATACCACTTGGAAGGGAGTAAAAAAGTGGAGCCAGAGTCTTCTTAGTGGGACCTAGTGAAAGGAAAAGAGAGAACAGGTGCAAAATGAGATGCACAAAATTATATTTAAATGTGAGAAAACCCCCATTTTTACTATGCATGTGTTAAACACTGGAACAGGTTGTCCAGGGAGCTTGTGAACTCTTTGTCTTTGGAGATCTTAAAAACCCTGCCTGGCACAGCCCTGAGCAACCTGCTTTAGTTGACCCTGTTCTTAGTGGGGAGAGTGGACCTCCAGAGGTCCATTCCAACTGAAACAATTCTCCTGTGAATCTATGAGATCCAGTCAGGTACCTTAAAGAAAACCCTAATGTACTCTAATTTTACCTATTCAGTAGTGTACAGGAGCAGAGCACTTCACAAATTTCTGAACCGTGACCCTACTACACAGGTAGCTTGACTCATACAAAACATTTCCTCGTGTCTCAGAGGTTTAAACAGATGATGAGAGATAAGCATGTAACAATATCTCAGAATCTGCCCCTGAGCCCTTCTTCAGTTTATTCCTCCTTTGCCAGTCTGCTGTGTAACACCTTGACCTAGTTCAGTGTGAGGGGCTTCACTGCTGGGTCACCAGGTCTGGGCAGGGCATAGGTGCTGGTCCTCACTGAGGTTGGTATACATCCCTAGCTTAGATCTCTCAGCAGTCTCCTTTCTGTGGGGTACTGCAACAAGTCCTGCTGCTCTAAACCATGAAATGAGTATTGAGAAATCCTCTAAATCTTCTTGAGCAGCTGCTGGGGCAACATGCTAGGAAAAGAAATAGATTTAGCAGAGTTTCTTTGTTGCTTTCAAAGAAGTCTAGTTAAAGACCTTTGGTAAAGGCCTCTTTCCCTTGTTGATGTTTTCCCCTGAGTTTCCATAGCCTTTCAGGCAGGGCAGTATCTCCCCCACACAGCACAGGTAAAACCTCACTCCTTGTACTGAGTCTTTCCTCTGCCCCAGATGTGTGTCCTGCGTAAGCTCAAGCCTGTTGTCTTTTGTCACATTTCGCCCTCCTCTGAGCAGGGAGGATGCAAGCCCTTGAGCCCTGGAGAGCCCTTAGCAGGCAGTGAGACCGAGGCAGGCTTTCAGCAGGGTGTCAGACGCTTTTCAGGGCACAGACAGTCCCTGGAATGCAGCAGAGTACCTAGGCCTTGGGCAAGTTCAGACACATGTTGATGCATAATACAAGATGGAGCCTATCAGTTGATATCAGACTCTTCCAGTCAGTCACAGGGTTGGGTAAGCATGTGTGCCATGCAAAATAGGAGGTACTGTAACTACCAAATCAGAGGGATATGGAAAGGTTTCTTGTCATTCCTGGTTGACTGTTTCATTGTGAAGTCATTCCATGGGCTATGGGTGTTGAGTAGGGGGCAAGCACCACAAATAAAACTGGCATTATTTTGGAAAAAGGGAGCGAAGGCAAAGTGGAGAGGAAGAATAAAAGATGCCATCTACAGAAGCCGCAATAATGCAAAACATACGCTATCTAATAGGAATAACTTCAATTTCTTCTGCATTCTATTTGTGGCCTGGGTCATTCCTGAGCAGTTCAAAGTGCAGCACTGGAATCTAGGAGGTCTAGATTTTCTTCATACATTCCCAGTTGCTAGCTTATTGTATGTCCTGAAAACTTAAGTATTTTTAAAAGGTAAGATAACCCAAAGGTGAAATGAAATAGGAGCAACATTTACATGTAGAAAAAGTGACTTGTTCTAACATAGGACTCTCCTATTTGCTTCCCACCTTCCCAGAGCAAGTGGTGCCAAGAATTTGGTGCTCAAGGCAGGCTTCGGGCAAACCAGGCCCTTCTCCCTGGGCAGCAGGAGGTCCTTCCTCATGACACTCCTCTTGTGAGCGGGGGCAAAGGGCGCTGCAGTTCCAGGCTTTGGGTGGAGGAATAGACCAAGCCCTCCGGAAAGCGAGGCATTAAGAGTGCCTGGCAGTACACTTAGCCGTGGAGGAAACCCGAGGACACCGTAGTCTGGGATGGGATAGCTCCATGGGACTGATCTTTCTCCTGCAGGAGAGGGTGACGGCATAGGACAGGCGAGGAGCATGGCTGGGTGGAGGAGAGCTGCAGAGCCTTGGAAGAGCTGCGGGGCTCCTGGGCTGGGCACCGTGAGCAAGGAGGGCGGCGATGGGGAAAGCAGCGGCAGGAGATGTGAAGGAGCACGTGTACGCCCCGAGGGGCAGAGGAGGCTGAACTACGGGGACAGCTTCAAGCATCAAATCGGGCCTCGGAGGCTGAGTAGCGGCTCCCGCCGCAGAGCCTCACCAGGTGCGGCTGCAACAGGGCCCGGCTCCGCGGGGATTTAGGGGCCAGTGAGCGTGAGGGCGGCCGCTTCCCGGGCCGGCAAGCCTCGCCCGGGGGCGGTGGCTCCGGCGGGGGAGGGACGGGGTGCGGGGCGGTGCCGGGCACAGGAAGCGGAAAGCGGCGGCAGCGGCAGCAGCGACGGCGGTCGCCGCCGGGGAAGGTGGCGGGGAGCGGCGCGGCGGCGGAGGGTCGGGTCGGTGCCGGCAGCGGCATGGGACGGCCGCGGGAGGGAGGTGAGTCCGTCCNCCCGGCGGTGCCCGCTGCGGGGCCAGCCCGCCGCGTCCCGCTGCCCTGCCCGGCGCTTTCCGGGCTGCGCGCTGGTTCCCGTGCTTGGGCGGAGGTGGAAGGCGGGCGGGGGCCTCCCTCCTGCCGGCCGTGAGGCTGCTGGGGCGGCGGGTCCGCGATCTCGGCATCCCGGGAGAAGCCCCTCGGTGCCGGCGAGGGCCGTGGGCGCAGCCCCGCACGGCGAGCAGCGCTCTGGCTGCCGAACCTCGCCTTGCGAGGAGCCCGTGCGCTGTTCGTGCGAGAGGCTCCGCGCTCGTGTGAATGCTCTGCTGATGGTGCCTTGCCTGCCCACGGCGTGTAAAACAAACTGCTCTGTGTCTGGGCTCATCCCGCTGGGCAGCACGGGAGCGGGAGCAGAAGTGACGGGAAGGAGAGCTGCTGCGAAATAACACAGGGGGGTTGGTTTTTTTATTCGGAAGGTTGTCAAGGTGGTGAACTAACACTCTTGTGCCAGGGGTTGATCTCTTTGAATTGCAGAGTCTGTGAAAGCATAAGTGACTTGATGGCAGGGTTTTCGATCTGGGGAGACAGGTGGGCGATTGTATGACTGTTCGGAGCAGTGGGATTTTTTTGACCCCGGGTTTGTCAGTAATGAACTGCCCACAAGATCTGTGCAGCTCTAAAGAGTTAAGAAACGGAGTCATGCTGGCTGGAAGTGCAAATTAGGATGTTATGAAGGATATTATGAAGTATGTTCTGTGATATCATTGCCTGTAAGCTCAGCCTGACTTCAAGGAGGAGAGCTGTGGACAAGGGAGCTTCAGCAGTGCTTTGCCACCTTTGAAAAGCTTCGTTTTGACTGTGCTTGGCTCTTTTCCCCCACTGGGGTTTGGCTATTTAGCTGGCCACAGCTATGAGGCCAGTATTGGCTCTGTGATCACTACAGTTGTTAATTTTGAAAAATAAATGTGAATGGAGTCTTGTAAAAAGCCTCCTTTAAAAATGTTCCATATAGCTGAAGTTTTGGAATAATCTTAGGCTGTACTGGAACCAGCCAAATACTTAACTGCTCACAGCCACTGACCAGTAGCTCCCAGTGGTTGCTTCTGGCCTTTTGGTTTTGGTTAGTAGTGGCAGTTGTTCCTGGTGGCTGTTGTCTTATGGATACGTGCACCTGGAGAGGGCTTCCTGTCATTGCGAGACTGGGATACAGTACTAGGACAACACTACCAAATGACTGCAGTTGTCCTAGCAGAACTGCATGTTGTGTTGTTGTAGCCTGCCTTCCTTACACCCCCACCTCTTGCAACCAAAGCAGAGGATGGTATGAGAAATGTGACTTTGCTGCTACAGGGCTTGTGCTGCTGTGTGGGGACCTGAGAGGCAGACCTGAGTGGAGAACTGTGATGTCCAGTTCTGCTGGTGGGAAACAGTAAGCTCATGTTTCTCCATGTCTGGTACCATTGCTCAGAAGAAGAAAATGAACCCATTTAAAAACTATTTTAGTACTTCTTTTAATTTCTCATTAGTCTGTATGTCAGAATATTCTGACTTGGGTCAAATTAAAAATCAGTGGTTGTTTCCTCAGGGGTCAACACCTTTGCCCTCTCTCCCTGCAAGGACAGAATGGCATTGGACTTGTACAGATTTGAGCACAAGGGAGATAGAGACTCCACGCTGTGGAGTCCTGCTGTGCTGTGTACTAGGGATTTGCTCAGGGTCTGTAGACTTGTTTTTTGTTCTAAATTTAAGTAGAAAATGCTGGCAGATATGCAGTGTCTTAAAGGAGGGTGTGCTCTTTCAGTAGAAAAACCTTTTGCAGTTCATACCTTTTAATGCTAACTCAGTATCTTAAGTGCTATGGCTAAAAGTAAATACTGAAAATGAGGTACAGGTGCTGCCTGCTGGGATAGGCAGAGTCAGCAGTGTCTTGTGAGACTTTTCCCCATTTGTTTCAGTACAGTTCTAAATGTCAGTATGGAAAACTGTATTCCTGTGCTCAGTCCCAGGTGCTCTGGTGTCCTGAGGTTGAGGCCACGATATCTTGTGCCACATTGCATGGCTCTGGGGTTAAGAGGAGCACTGGAAGGTCTGGCAGCAACACAGACCCATGAGTGGGGAAGCACAAGCTTTCACCAGTCTGACAGGATGGCACTGAGGTGTAGTTTGCATTATAGTCTCAAATGCTCATTGTGCTTCAGAAACTTGAACAGCACAGATGTGGCTCTTGAAGTGGGCAAAGGACATCCTCCAGGGAAGTGCTTCACAGATGGGCCACATGTAGAGAGCTTCCAGCTGTGTAACAGTGAGGCAAGAGGCTGGGGGTTACTGCTTGGAAACTCCACTCACTTGAGTGGTGGTTTTGTCTGGGTATTTCTCTTGCCAGTGGCTGTGTTTTCAGACCTGTGTTGTTGTATGTTCTGATTAAACAGTGGATTGCTTCAATAAACCAAGTGGTTTTTCTGTCTGAAATATCCATGTCATGGACTAATGGTTTTCAGCTTTGGGGCTGGAAATTCCAGGGGATCTGTGAAATCTTTCTGAGGACCCTCTGAGAAGCAGAAGAAAAGAGAACCTATTGAGGCTTGAATTTGCTGACTACTAAGTGGTTTGGTTTTTTTTTTGAATGAGGGGCTTGCAAATCAAGAGCCACCACCATAGAGTAAAAGCCTTGGTTTAGTTATTTATATATATATATATAAGGCCAAAATTGACCTTATTTAATGACATGCAAAAATAAATACAAATATTTTAGAAAAACCTTGTTTCCCAAAGCTCATTGGCCGTTAAAACTGGAAGTCTTGGCTCTGAGAGTAGATTAGCATGGATGAACTTATGTGCTTGCAGATCAAGTTGCTGGATTGGGGCCTGCTCAGGAAATTCAAAAGCAAGAGGTTCCTGTGGCATTGCTCATAAGTCTTGCTATGTCTGCAGTTGAACATAGCAAGTTACGCAACTTCTCGTTTTCCTGAAGTGAATAATGGGAATGTGCTGCAGCAGTACTGTGCAGCCAAGCCAATGCCAGAGCTGGAAAAGCTTCCTCAGTGCTTAGCCGTCTTAATTGCTTTTGCTTTTGAACCCTCAGCGCTTGAGGTTCGGAGTGTTTGATTTGCAAAGCTCTTCGTTTCACTAAAGGAAGGAAAAAAAAGATTTCTCAGTGCAATAGCTCGTGGGCATCCATTACCCCGTAGACAGCTGGTGCTGTTTAACAAGCGAGGCTGAGGCGTTCGGAGCTGAATTGTGCACACATCCTCACGGACACTTGCGGCTGCTTGCGCTGCAGATGGCACTTCCAAATACATATAACTTCATGAACTGACTGGCAAACCAGCTCTAATTGATTGCAAGTTTTAAACAGAGCAAGATTGAAACTGTGCAAAGATTTCAAAGATGAGCTGCTCTGGAGTTATTTGCCTCAGCTTCACAGGGGAAAATCCATTGGGAAAGCATGGGATGTAAAAGGGAGCTGTTGTTTGCGTTTGCCCTCTTTGATTTAAAGATGTAACTTGCTCTTTTAAATTTCTCTTGGGCTGGGAGCCAAACTGCTCTCCCTTGAAGACGATCACAAAGCAAACTTCATTGGAAATAAGATTGGGCTTCCAGCGTGGAAAATAGCAATTCAAAAGAACTCTTTTTGAGATTTATGAGCATATGAAAAGAAGGAGTTACAATGAGTTGTGTAGCAGCGTAGAAACTGTAATTGCAGTGATCTCTGCAGTATTCAGGGGTAACTACATTTCTTCACTGTCATGCAGGGTGCGGCAGTCCTCCTTGCCAGCACAGGGTCCCAAAATTTACTTTGGGGTGCCCTTACCATTGTTTTCCATCTAGTACTTGGCTTCTTTCTGTCATCAGTGAGTAATGGAAAGGCAAAGTGAGAGTGCTGGCCCTACTGGGAGCAAAGTTCTGGGTGTACTGTTCATACAATTGTTGTGGTGGAGCAGAGGAGGCATTCCTATCTCCCCTCTAGCTGTTCGCTTCTGCTGCTTGCTATTCACCCTGATGTTGGTTTTGATATTTGGAGCTGTGCTGTGAACTAGGTCACGGAAAGGATCCAAGACAAAAGCATGGCAGGGGGGAGAAAGGGGATTTTTTGTTTTGTTTTCCAGCAGTGCTGTTTGCTTGCTGAGAATTGTGTTGACACAACCGAGAGTGGTGAACCGTGTTGCGGAGGTGGAAGCTACTTACACCAGCTTTCTTGTCAACGCTGAAATACAGTGCAACTGTACCCTCAGGCCAACAGAGCTTTGTTTCATGAAGGGCCAGAAGCTCTCCAAACAGACCATGCCTTCAGCAGAGTCCTGCAAGATGTAATGATCTTTTGTGAAGCCATTTCGATGGGCTGCATTGGACTCTGAATTCACGCTCCTTTGTGAAGGGATGAGGCCCCAAATGATGGGGCTGCTGCTTTAAGCAGAACGGTTGTTCTTGCCCAAAGGGCTGGGGTAGGAATCATCATTAGCAGTGATTTAGTAGTGGAGGTCTGTAAAGACTGTGCTTAGTTTGGATATGGTTGTTTTATGAAGGATACACATACAACTTGTCTTCTCTAGGTCTCCTCAGGCTCTAGTAGTGGGCACTCTTGGGAAGGTGGCTAATCCAGAGTTGACTTCTGTCTATGCCATTGGGAGAGCTCCAACACAGAATGTAGTTTAGCACGTTAGTTGTCTTTTGGTCCCTTCCTTACCTCTTCCACAGTAGTGTCAGAAGCTTTTCTGGTGTAAGGCTGCCCTGCCTTCCTGCAATGAAATAGACCAGGAGGTGGGTAGCTGGCTTGGTGTGGCTATGAGGAGTGTTTGGGCTGTGCTCCTCCCTCCTTGACTGGGAGTGGTGTCTATCTAGCAATCCAGGCTACCCTCTGTTGGACAAATCTAGGAGGCCTTCTTGACAATCAGTCTCAGCTGGGCAAAGCCAGTGGTCTTCTGCTTTTTCCAGCTGAGGGTGGGCAGATATATTTTGTTCCTGAGTGCCTCGACAGGAAGATCTATTTAGCCACTGGTGTATCCTGCAGTTGGGGCAAGGAGGAGGTGCAGAGTCCCTGAGTTCCTCTTAGAATCATTTAGGTTGGAAAATACCTCTAAGATTACTGCTTTTGATGGTGATCCAGGAGACTTGATGGCTTTTGGGGGCCGCCTTGTTGACTTTTCACAGAGCTGTGTCAAAACCGTTGCTCTTGCTTACACAGAAAAGGAAAGTTGGCATGATTCAGCCTGCCCTGACGTTCCCGTGTCGGTCTTTTCTGCCTGGTGCTCAGCACTGCCTTGCTTCACTCTCCATCAAATGGGCACTGCTTGTTCATGGTTCCTGCCCAGGCAGCCTGTACATTTCCACAGCAGCCTCTACCTGTAGAAATGTTCCCAGAGGCCTCCAGAGAAGTATGATCCTGTGCTGATGGGGTGAGAGAGTTCAAAAGAGGAGCTCTATTTCTGGTCCCTGTCTCAGCTCTGATTCTTTTACCTGGGATTTGGGGGAAAATTCTTTTATGTGGTTAGAGGAAAAGGGTGAGAGTTTATACTTAACTAGAGGGCTAGGAAAAATACGTAACCCTTACTGATGTATGCCAGCAGCTCTCCTTGCTTTTCCTATTCCTGTAATGCAGTGGTATGCATCTGTGAAGGTAATGGTTGTTCTCAAAGGGGCTCCAGTAACATCACAAACAGTGGTTTAAGACTATAATAACTTGTCACCTTTTGTTCAGCTGAGGGTGTTCCTGGTCTGTGGTGCCTAATGACTGCAAAGTCCTGTGTAGCCATCTCCTCATCGTGCTTTTTGAACGTAGGGCGGTCGTGGCCTCACCCCCATTTATCAGAGGAAGACAAACACAGAGAAAGGATTTTTCTGTGGTTGCCTAGCATGACAGTAGAGGTAAAAATCAGCTTTAATGAGTCACAGCCTATTGCTGGAGCCCTAAGGTACAGGCTGTGTGCAAATCTAGGGAGTTAATGAGTGTTAACATCACATCGTAGGCTAGGGGTTTTTTATCTTGTTACAGTAATGATGCCATTTTCCAAACTGCTGTGCCTTGGCAGTTATGTTTTACTGTATTTAAATCCATCCTCATTCCTTTCCTCCTGAAGCTGGGCCTCATGGTCCCATCCTTATTTGTCCTTTCTGTATTCTCTGATGCCTTGAACTTTTCTCGAGGCACAATATGCCCTTAGAGCTTGGGAATCCTGTACACAAAAGGTCCCCATGCCTTTCTGCTTTCCGAGTGCCCTGGAAAAGCCCGAGTGTTGTGCAAATACCTGCAGCTCTGGATGCTTTACTCTGTTGCAGATCACACCCCCAGCCAAGGAACCCTGTGGGGAAGAGGCTTCTGTTCTTTGGCACTGCTTGCATGTGGTAGAGCTCTCTGCTCTGCTGCGAGCTTTTCTGGAGGTGTTAGTGGAGGAATCTTGTGGCTGGCAAGAATAGTTGGCCAAAGCAGGATTTCTGTTGTTGTCCCTGTGTCTTTGGGGAAGGAGAGGGATGAAAGTAGTGGTTGCCTGTTTTATTGCTAACAGCTTTGCAAACTGCTGTGAGCAGAAAATTACGGAGGGATCTAATTTAATTTTAAAGTGGTCTTTTGCCCACTCTGAAAGCATGGCATGGCTTTAGTCCTGTGTTGGCTGGAGGCAGCAGTTGCCTGGGCAGAAGGCATGTAAGAGTGCTCCAGTGTGCCACAGGAGTGCTGGGCTGTGCCAAGGTACGTCTGTCCATAGCTGCAATCCTTCCCTCTTCCCTGTTTGCATGTGTTTCACCAAACTGGTGATTAACTCCTTAACTCCCCTCCTTTCCATTTCTCATCTAATGCAGGGTGTAATTTGGAAAGTGGGATGATGTCTACCCTTCCTTCCCACAGGGCTCAGGGGTTTTGACATGTTACTATTGGGAATTTTTTTAATGTTGCCCCACTCCTGTTCCAAAAAACATGACCCTCTTCTGCCCTTTACAGATGTGACTTCAGCTGCTGTTCCAAATGGAAGTACATTGTAAGAAGTGTTGGCCCATATAAGCTAGACATGATCTCTAATAGACTCTCCCCAGTGTTATTAGTATGTGTATATATAGAGATGATTTTTAATAAAATTAAATTCTTCAAGGCCCGAATTAGCTTCTGGCAGAGGTTACAAAGAGAGGGGGGTGTTCATAGTGCCATTGATTGTGTAGTAACTAATGCCTGTATAATGGGCACACCTTGCAGTTATGAAAACAAAGCAGGTTCAGACATGGTGGCCTGATTCTCTCCAGCATTTCTTCTCGGGAAGTTGCCCTGACCCCCACCCCTTCCCCATGTAAATAGGCTATAATGCTGCTGTTCTGAATCGGGGGTTATTTGGGCTGTGTGTCACACAGGAGAAGAGATGTGTCATCGAACCCAAGCCTGGTCATTTTCTGTGGGTGAATTTTGGTATGTAAGGCTGCTGTGCCTTCTCCAAGTCACTGTCGCTACCAGGTGACCTAGACTGTCTCTTCCAGATTTTTGGATGAATGGGCTAAACTCTGCAAAACAGATGCATTGAGTTCATTTAAAGCTCTTCAAATGCATGTATTTCACTAGATCAGAAAGAGCAGCTGACCAGGACAGGCTTGATGAGTGTGATATGTGGCCAGAGTGAGGGAATTCCCGCAGTAGGAATGATGTCTTGAATTGCTTAGAGTGCACTTCCATGCCTGTTTCTTGTTTCTTAGGTCGATCGTGAGAAGCCAAGCACCCTCCCTCCCCTCCCCTCTGATCAGATTCCTTTTAAGTGAAGCTCACTCAATCTCTGAGGACCAGATCTCACCGATGACTGGGAAGCAACGAATACCCAGCAAAGCACTTTTACCACGGACTCCACCTCAGGAGCACCAGGAAGTCATCTTCTAAATAAAATCTGTGCCCCTTCCGTGCAGACCCGATGTCTGCTGCAATGGATACAGAATCAACGTATTCGGGATACTCCCACTACTCAGGTCACTCCAAAAAAGCTCACAGACAAGGGTAAGAAAATGTTTGTTTTTAATTACTTACTGCTCTAAGTTAGGACATGTCCTATGGGAAAAAAACTGTAATCCAAGTTAAGATCAGTGGACCCACATCTCTGGAGGAGATACACGTGTAAAGTCCTCACAGGAAACACAGTGAGGAGACTTGAAGCTAGTAATTCAGTGATATTCAACCTGTTGGATGCATGCTGGAGTTATGTGTGGCCAAAAAGATTGGGATAGTGCCAGCAGAAAGAAAAAATCACCTAACTCCCCTCTTAAAGGGCGAGGGATGAGTACAATATCTGGGGAGAAGATGTGTTAGACTTCCTAAACTGATAATTGCTAGTTGTCTTCTGATGCCATTTCTTTATTCTGTAATAATAAGGTTTCCTGCCTCTCCCCACCCTCCTCCAGCCTACTCTGTTAATGGTGTGTTGAGGTTTTTTAAATAGAATTTGAGTGGTACTTGAGACGGCAACAAGTCCTTTATCAGCGTTGATTGGATTAGAAGTCAGGCTTTTCTGAACTTGAATAACAAGTCCTCTCTGTTGTGGTAGTTCAACAGCCTGAAAACCCATCTGCTCTGAAACTTGTGATTATTTGGAAACATTTTATTTTCTTTTTTTGTCTTCCTTAGTTTTACATGTAAAATATGTGCCACTTGCTGTTTGCAACTTATTTCTGAGCTGGTCCAAAATAATTTTGCAATTTGGAAGCAATTATCCTGTATGGTTGGAAAAAGAATTCTTCTATGAAGTCTCTTTGCTCACAGTCCAGTTATCGAGTAAAACATGTCTTGTTTGCCTTTTTTCCCTTCTTTAGCATCCAACCCCTAATAGAGATTGCCCTTTTAAACTTACAATGATGTGTGGAGAGATGCCTTCAGAGTTCCAAAAACAACATAAAAATCCTAGAGCCCTTAAACTGGAAAAAGTGTCATCCCATGAAACCTTTGGGCTTTGGTAATTCCAAGAGAGAGGCAGAGCTGGGATACTCATGAGGGTTAAACCGGTCTCTGAGCACAGTGAGGGTTTCCAGTGCAAAGGCTGCTTTCCTGTCCATGTGGGAATGGGGAGGAAAACATTGGTGAGCAGATTGGTAGGGCTTAATTAATCTTGAGACTTTCTCAGATGAGAAGCTGTGAGGTCTGCAAGGGTGCTCTGGAAATAAAGACTGGCCTCGTACCCTTGATGTTCTTGCTTTCTTTGTCAGAGGTTAACTTGAGGTTATTAACCAGCGGAAATAAACTTCACCCATTGTCCTACAGCGTTAAGGTCAGAGATGACAAGACTTTGCTTTGCAAGACCTAAAGGTCTATTGATTAATTCCTGTGTTAACTAGGCATGTCCCTGCAAGACACTTTCTTGTAGGTGGAGAACTGTGTAGACCAGTAAATTACAAATGGAATTGCCAGTTGTTTGGAGCATGCAGGCTTTCCTTTTAAGCACAGCACTGATGGAAGCTGTTCTAAGAGAACGTGAAGTGATGGGCATGGATCCCTGTCCTCCCCTCTGCTGTCACTGAGGGGTTGGTCTGTCCCAGCCTTCAGGCTGTCAGCTTGTCTGGGTAAGGTCCCTTTCTCCCTCCTCCAGAGCTTGTTTTATCGCAGCCTGAGTCTATGTTGATCAAGACAAGGACAAACTTGACTGATCTGACGCTTGGGGCACCTGTTGCAGGTAGAGGTGCAGCACATTTCAGGCCCTGCTCCATAGAGTAACTGGTAACATTGTTCTCCTCCTCCTCTGTTTGAAAAAGGAGCCGGGACAGACACAAATCTCCCCGAAGCAAAGATGGCAGTCGGTCGGAGAAGTCCGTCACCATCCAGACCCCTCCTGCAGAGCCGCTGCTCGGGAATGACGCCTCTCGGGCAGAGGAGGGCCAGGTGAGGAGGGCGTGAAGGCAAACGTGGAGCGTGTCTCGCGGGACAGAGCGTGCGGCGTACTGGCTCCTGAGCGGGAAGAAAGAATTGCTTGCATGCTGTTTAGCCAAGAATCATGGCTTATGGGTGCCCTTTGTTCGTGCACACAGCCAAGGTCTCAATCACTTCTGTCTTGTTCTGAGGGTGTTATTTCGTACAGCACCAGTGCTGATGGGACAACTCCTTGGGCACTAATTTGGCGCTCTCTCCAGAGTGTCATCTGCCAAGCTCTATAGAAATATCTGTTTCCATCATCTCACTGTGCATTATTCAGGTCAACCCTTTCACCTGTATGTGTATTTCAGTTTTTAATCAGGATTTGTTCCAGGTAATCGTGTAAAGTACATTAGAATCAGGATTCCAATAGGAAAAGGAGTCAAGGGCTGTAGAGCTGGTGTGAAAGAGCTGTGAAGGAGGGTGAACTCAGAGAAAGCTTGTACATAACAATGGGTTAACTAAAAACTAGAATAATGCTGCATTTGGATTGTACCTAGGATGGATCCAGTGCTCTCTCTGCTCTAGCAGGTGACATGAAGGTGCATATTCATTTTCAAAGAATGGCTGATGCTGCAAGACATAGAATGCAGGATGCTTCAGTACCCCCTGGGCTGGATTTGGGGTTTGTTAATCCTTGGCTGTGGGGCTCCACTTCTGCCTTTACCAAAAAAAAAAGAAAGAGTGTGCAGTTTCCAGGCAAACTGTGTATGGTGGTACTTGTAACAGTATTGGTGTAGCTACTGGTGTGCCCATTTCATGTCCTGTAATTTGATATTTTGTAATCAGATATTTGTTTTCATGAGTCCTGGCTATTATTTCAAATAGTTCTAAAGGTGCTGGTGAATTCCTAAGTCCTTGTTTTCATGCAGACCTCCTCAATAAAAGCCAAAGCTAAATAAGTTGATGTGTGAGCCAGACTTTTCTCCTACGGAGCAGAGTGTCCTCAGTTAGGTCCAGCAACCATGTACCAGTAGAGATTTAGCCTTGTATTTCCTCTCCTGTGAGGGAAGGCTGACACAGGTGGGGTTGTTCAGCCTGGAGAAGAGAAGGCTCTGAGGTCACCTTATTTTGTGGCCTTTCAGTATCTGAAAGGAGCCTACAAGAGAGCCAGAGAGGGACTTTTTACAGGGGCATGCAGTGGGAGGACAAGGGGGAATGGCTTTAAACTGAAAGGGAGTAGGTGTAGATTGGATATTAGGAAGAAAATATTGCTGTGAGGGTGGTGAGGCACTGGAACAGATTGCACAGAGAGGTTGTGGATGCCTCATCCCTGGCAATGTTCCAAGGCTGGGTTAGATGGGGCTTTGAGCAACCTGGTCTGGTGGAAGATGTCCCTGCCCATGGCAGGAGGGTTGGAACTGGATGATCTTTAAAGTTGCTTTCAACCCAAAGCATTCTCTGAGTCTATGGTTCCATATAAATGCACATTTTTTTGCATTAGGCTGTAGTCCACTTTTTCAAGTGGAAAGAGTTGTAAGGGCTAAACTGACTAGGTTTTCCTGTTGACTTTTGGCATGTAGCCTTAAGCTGCTCTTAACAGGGTGTTCCTGTCCCTTCTCTTTTCTGCACAATTTTGCAGCTCATCAAATGGAGGAAACTATGCAGAACTATTTAATGCATAAACATAAAATAGTTCAAATGCTTAAATTGCAGAGACGTTGTTAAAGAGTGCAATGTGGTAGGAATATGCTGCCTTTCAGGACATACTGCAATGCAGATATCTCTTCTGGGGCCTCTGCTTTGGTGAGAAGTGACTCAAAAAACCCCTCATATTATTTCAAGATGCTGACTATTTGTGGTTGGTCTGTCTCAAAACCCTACTGCTCTAGGCATGGGAGGTATTCATGTCTTGGAGTGCATTAGAAGTTAAATCCCTGGAGTTGGGAGTTGTTCAAAGTAGTTGTGCTGCTTCAGTCTAGTCCTTTCCCAAAGACTCTGTCCTCTAGCTCTTAAAAAGAAGTGAATAAAGGTTTAAAATTATGCCCGTCTCTTTCAAATGAGTTGTTTTGGTCAGCATGTGCAGTTGGAGAAGTCTGAGGGAAGTTGTAAATCCTATTAATGACACAGGCTGTAGGGAGATATTCTTAGGAAGAAAAGCAAAAATGTGGTTCTGAATGAGATATTCTTAGGAAGAAAAGCAAAAATGTGGTTCTGAATGAGCATTGCGGCTACCAAGGTGCCAGGTGCCAAGCGGCAGAGCCACATGCATTGCTGCTGTTTGGCGTGCATTTGTGGGAAGCATCAGGAGCCTCCATGTGCATGAGTCACTCCAGCAGCAGCTGTGAGTCAAATCCGTACATGTCAGTGTAACTCCTTGGCTGTGCCAGCACCTGGAAGGAGCAATTGGAGGCATTGTAGCATGGGAGAACCAATGCAGACATTGTCTGATGTTAGCTAGGGAAGAAATGAGACTTTCAGAACACGTAATGTAATCTGAAACTTTCCTGTATGGTGACTGTATTTCAGGTAAGCCTCTTTGTGAGTAAGTGGCTTCTGACAATGGCCTGGATTGTAATACCAGAGCTACTTGGCAGTCTAGGATCCTCCAAACTTAAAAGCCCCATGCCTGTAAATGTCCTCGTGATCACCTGTAATGTGTTGGTTTAACCAAACTTTTATTAGATTGATAGCTACTGAGGATAGTGCTACTGTAGAGGAGAATAAAAGACAATGAAGCGGAGGAACTTGCTGGAGGTGTGGTTGCTTCTGTTATGGATGGAAAAATAATGTGTGAACATGTTTTTGATTGTGTAACAACAACAACTGGCTTGAAATGCTGAAATGAAAATTTCCCTTCCAGGTGCTTTTGTGGTGCAGTTGCACTGCAGAATTTGTGGGCTGGAAGAATACTAGCCCTTGCCCTGGACATGGGAACTGGTGATTACTACAGTTTCCAAGACTTATGTCATGTTACTCGTTAAATGTGCTGGAAGAAGAACCTCTGGGGGTACAGTGAGTGGCACAGCAAGCTGAGCTACCTGCTCTGCAGTTATGGGCTTTTAGCACCTAGTGTTTATAGTCACTGGTTTGGACAAGTTGCTGTTGTTTCTAAACCTTTACTAATTGTCAGGGTTGATTATTCACTATGTTTAAGGTGTTGCTTTTGCTATATATTTTTTCTGGAACTTAAGGCTGTCGTAGCAATCTTTCCAGGCAAGAAAAATAAAACATCTGGAAGGGATAGCCTGATTGTTTCAATGTTATTTCTATTTATCTCTTCCTCCTTCAGGATGACAACTGGGGTGAGACCACGACGGCAATCACAGGCACCTCTGAGCACAGTATTTCCCAGGAGGACATTGCCCGGATCAGTAAGGATCTGGAAGACAGCGTTGGGTTGGACTGCAAACGTTACCTGGGCTTAACAGTGGCAGCTGTTCTCGGACTCCTAGTCTTCCTTACCCCCATTGCCTTCATTCTGTTACCCCAGATCCTGTGGCGAGATGATCTGGAGCCGTGTGGTACCGTCTGTGAGGGACTGTTCATCTCTGTGGCGTTTAAACTCCTCATTCTCCTGATTGGCACCTGGGCTCTTTTTTTCCGCCAACCCAAGGCAGACTTACCAAGGGTGTTTGTGTTTCGGGCCCTTCTGCTGGTCCTCATATTCCTCTTTGTGTTTTCCTACTGGCTCTTTTACGGCGTTCGCATCTTGGACTCGAAGGACACCAACTACCAAGGGATAGTGCAGTACGCCGTGTCCCTGGTGGATGCCCTGCTCTTCATCCACTACCTGGCCATTGTGCTGCTGGAGCTGCGGCAGCTGCAGCCCATGTTCACCGTCAAGGTGGTTCGCTCCACGGACGGAGAGTCGCGATACTACAGCTTGGGACACCTGAGGTAGGTGCAAGCCTTTGGAGTCTGCTGGCGTACATAAGTGTGGCTCTGCTGGGGCGTGAAGCGTCAGCTGCGTTTGAGTATGTGTTATTGCTGCTTCCTGAATCTTCCCCCAGAAGAATTCCAGAGTCCCTCCGAAGTCACCAAACTGAGTTTCTCTGTCCCCTCTCTGAGTGTGGGAGAGGCTGTGCCTGCCTCGGAAGAGTCTTGTGCATTTCAGTAAACGATAAAAGCTGATGTCATAACTTTGGGGTGGTCGGTGGGCGATGCTCAATGAGATCTTTAAGATCCTTCTGTGTGCTTCTTTCCCTGTCTTCTTACTGGAGGAAAATGGAGAACTCTCCTTGCGTAGTTGGGGCTGCCTTGTGTGTTTTGATTGTAGGGGCCAGGCCATGTGGCAGGGGCTGAAGGTTTTATGGCATGATGCTCTTTTTGCCATTAGGTATGGATCATTTTGCTGCGTTGGATGTATCTGGGAGTATTTGGGAGCCGTAGGTATGACACATGCATGCTGCTTCCACCCTCCTGCTGGCATTAGTGCTTCCCTCAGCAGCGGTACAAAAAAGGACAGGTGTCTGAATTGCCTTAGTTCCTGTGTCCTGCAAAGCTCTCCAGAAATCCCTTAGTTCCTGTGTCCTGTGAGCTAGCAGCTGAGCTCTAGAGATGATTCCCCAGGCTGAATGTGCACTTAAACATCTGCTCAGCTTATCCTGTCCAGACCCCAGTGGCATGTGTATCTGTGGCAGATGAAGAGATTAGCATCTGCTGGTTTAAGTGGATGTAAGAACAGTCTCCTGCAGCCGTTAGCTTAGCAGTGGAATTGCTTTGAAGCAGATTTAGTGGTTGAAGCTGAAGTCCAGGAGTTTTCCCCTGGATAAAGGGCTTTGAGGCCTGTTGGGTAAAGTAAGTCTGGACTCTGCTTTGTTTTCCGTCTCTGTAAAATGTGAAAGGGAGAGCCTCTCTTCTGTAATGGAAGTGCACCCATTGGCTTAATTAAATGTCTCTCTCAGGATTTCAAGGTATGTACTAATATCTATTGGCTTTTTTGTGAAATCAATTTTTTTTGAGCTTAATTGCTCTGTGGTCAGTGATCCAGCATAACCTATATGAGGAGAGATGGAAAGATGACTACCAGAGTTTCCCTGTGCTACAGTATTGTGCCTTGAGGTGTGATGAGGCAGTTCAATCATAAGAGAATTCTGCAGAGAAAGTTTGGTTCGTGTATGTATTTACCCATGTATACACACAGAGCAGATTTTGTTTGAGAGAGTTTGCTTGGTGGTAGATTGTGGTTTGTGTTCAGAGGAACTGAGATCCTACACCTGCCAAAGTCTGCATGTCTAACTTGCCATTGGAGGCAAAGAATTTGCTTGAGAATCAAGGCCTGAGTATTTAATAGTGCATGTGTTAGAAGCAGTGTTTTCTCCAATTCTTTCTTTGGGTTTTGAAATGTCTTGGGTGATACCTTAGGCAGCAAAGAGTTGTAAAACTTAGGGTAAAATCTGAGATGTCTGAAAACTTGTAACTTCTCCTTTGCTGGCAAGCTGATTTCGGTTTTGTTTGGTACATTGAATGCATGCCATGCAGCACATGGATGCTGCAGTGTCTTATGTTACAGAAGAGTCTCATCAAGCGTGTCTGTAATGCTGAACTAGTGTTGCTTTTTCCTTAGTTTGACAGATGAGTATAATGTGTATTGACATGTGTTTTGAAACTTGTGTGCCTTCCCATATTTACTGCTGCAAAGGTAAAGCTGTAGGTTTGATCAGGGGCCAGGTGTCTCCCAGCTAAGGAAGAGTTTGTCCTCTCTGTGTGTTTTACTTGTGTGTAAGTGGTAAGAGCTTCTGATCTTGATAAAGAGTGTGGCTCCAATGTGGCAAACTGTAAAAAGTGAATGTAGTTAATATCTCCTTCAGCTTCTAAGGGCTTAGGATTGTGAGATGTTTGTGAAACATGAAAAAAAAAGAGAACTTGATTATCTTCACAGCATAATTTTGCAGAATTTTCATTAAGGTCTTGTCATGCTTGTTGATGAAATGTAGGTCAGGGTCACAAGGTGCTGCCTTCTGCCCCTGATGCTCTGGCTGAGGCATGGGGCTGGAGTGGGAGTTCTGTTGATGGGAGAATGTGAAGACATGCATGGACAGTCTGGATTTCAGGAAGGCTGGAGAAGCAGCCTTGTGGGTGTGCTGGAGAGGTGGTTCTAACTATGATGGAGTAGGCATATACCACTTGCTGCTGCCTTTGGATTCTTTTTGCCTCATCCTAACACTTTTGAAGGGGTCTTGGAGAGGTTTTGAGCTGCCAGCTGGAAGGAAGCAGCTTGCTTTTACAGGTATAGCAATCTGACTGTCTCCTGAAATCAAAACCTTTTGTCTCTTTACGCTCTCAAATATCTTTTGATGACAAACAAGCCATGGAGTCTGTCTTCCTCAGCAGTCTCATGTGCTCTGGAGAAGCTGGTGGTGAGAAGGAACTTGAGACATATTGTTCAGAGTTGCTTCTTGGAGTAGTTCTGGGTTTTTTTCTTCACAGCAAAATTGTTGATATCACCCTTTTTAATCCAAGATGGAAGCTTTCCAAATCTAGGTCTTTTCTGGTGAGGCAGAGGGAAGCTGCTATGTAAGTGTGAGAGCAACATGTTTTCTGGGGGAGAAGGGAAGAAAACAATACCTCAGCCGCCCTTCTGGCAAACCATGTTTTTGTGAGGCAGGGTACAGACAGGATTTTCCACCCTCCTGGCTCCAGATGCAGTAAAGTTGAAAGTGCTGAGTTAGGTATTCCACTCCACCCCTGAGAGCCCTAGGTCCAGGAGGGTAAGCACATTTGGGAGTAGTTCCCCAAATTCATATTATAATCAGCCTGTTAATAGGCTGGCTTAGTCCCACCTCCAGCACTTTGGCTATAACTTTTCTTCTGGAAGACTTGACTGCCAAAATGAACGTTCCCTTTGGCATTGATGCAGGAGCTTGGAGGGGGAAGGTAAAAATTAAATAGGAGTCTCAATGAGTGTGGTGCCAAGTCTCAGCTCACTGACTGCTCTGCTGCTCATGGTAGGAAGGGTTGCCACACAAGGCAAATGCTTTCTGGTAATATGTGTGGGTAAAGAGCAGGGAGCAGCAGAGAAGCAGGAAAGGTCAAGACTGGGAAAATGCAGGAGGTTGGGTGGGAATGGTGGTGGGACTTTGAAAGCAACAACAAAGGGAAGCAAAGGTGGGGGAACACAAAAGTAGATAACTTGTCAGTTGAAAGGCCGATACTTTTGTGAGTGGAGGCTTGGATTTGCAGCTTTGGTTTTTCCCTGTAAGTAGGGATGCTGATGACACTTGTCATCCAGAGTTCAGTACTGTTTTTATGGCTCAGAAACTGTGTAGGAAAGATCTTGCTGGAGAAACCCCTCCTTTCCTGTAGTTAGGGTGCTAACCATATTGCCTTCCTATCCAGGGAATACTCTTTCCCACCCTAGAGCTTTGCTAGTCTGGACAGCTCAAGAAAATGTCTTGTAATACACAAGGTAATTACTGATCTTTCACATACACTAAATGTTTGGCTGCAGTGTAGTTAGTCTTGGTTTTCTGAGGTTAGAAATGTTTGAGTGGGTCCTTCTCCTCCCTTTTGCTTGTCCTTGCAGCAGGTATATGAGGAGCAAAGCTGTGATAGTTCATCTTGTGTCAGGCTGTTTAAAGGAGTAGGAGTTTCAGTCTTCTTTTCTGTCTGTTGTGGTCTACCCCAGCTGGCAAGTAAGTACCACACAGCCCCTCACTCACACCTCGCTCTGTAGGATGGGGATGAGAATCAGAAAAAAGGTAAAATCTGTGCATTGAGATAAGAACAGTTAATATTTTAATTAATGTAATATAGAATACTAATTATAATGACAGTGATAATTTTAATTGTAATGAAAATGGGAGAGGGAGGGAAATAAAACCCAAGGAAGGCAAGTGATGCTCAATACAGTTGCTCTCCACCCACTGACTGATGCCCAGCCCATTCCCAGGCAGTGATTGGTGGCTCCTGGCCAGCTGTCCTCAGCTGATACACTGAGCATGATGTTCTGTGGTATGGAATATCCCTTTGGCCAGTTTGGGTCAGCTGTCCTGGCTGTGCTCCCTCCCAGCTTCTTGTGCAACTCGCCACTGAATGGCAGAGCATGGGAAACTGAAAAGTCCTTGACTTAGGGTAAGCAGTACTTAGCAACAACCCAGACATCAGTTTACTAGGAAGAAAAGTAATGCAATCCCGGAGAAAACCAGGACACTGTCCTTTCTGGTGTGGGCTTGCCTTTATGAACTAGGAGGCCGGTGAGGAAGCCTATGTGCACCTTTGGAATCAGGGTTCAAGTTTTGCAGATGGCTGTGAGCTGGTCACTGTTCTCTTGTCAATCTAATCAAGAGAAGCTTGGTACTCAGAAATAGCAGTTCTGTGTGGTAAAAGTGTGTTTGAACATTCCCTGTACCCCTGTTACCCATCTGCATTTGCATGAGTGTTTGCTGAACTGTGGTTTAAAAATTCAGGAAGAAAGCAGCTGCTTCCTCAAAATAAGTACCTGTCTCTGAAAACCCTGTACTTTCTCTGCAGGAATTATCAATACGTTACTGAGAGGCCTTGGTGGCTTGCACACACTCACAAAAGAAAAGAGATGCAGACATGTTCTGTGGAAGGGGAGCACATTGAGCCTGTCTCCCAGCTGCTTTGGGTGTTTTTTGGACCTGATGCTTAAAAAGCTGATCTCTAGGTTGTCAGTATTTACTGATTAGTCTTACTGCTCTCCTGTCAGGCATCCCTTGGTGCCACTGGTACTTTTTTTCACTACTGAGGGAGTGTGTGGAGGGCTAAAGAGTGGGAATAGGCTTCTCCATATTCCAGCCTTCATTTGTAAGCCGTGACATCTGATCTTGTTGCTCAAATATGCCTCCCCATATCAGGGGTGCTAGTGAAGGGCACAAGGTCAGCATTTGAACTGTACAGAGTACTCTTGCCTGGAATTGTGTCAACACTTACGCTGTTTTAAAATCTTTCTGGTCCTCAAAAGGAAAGCTTCCATGGAATATGGACACCTTGGTTTCTGTTCCTAGCATGGTTGTAACCATGGGTTTAGGCAGTTGGATCTCTTCCCTGAGCAAGAGCTGCTGAAATCTTGCTGGTTTCTGGTGAAGGACTGAGCCCACACATACACTTCTAGGGTATTTCTGTTTCCAGTAGGGCAGTCAGAAGGAACTGCAGGACAAGTATTGGCACACCATAGGGCAGTGCTATACCTGCCAAGCTAAATCCTGCCAGAGACACTCCAGGCTTCTCCTTCTCCCCTGCGTGCAGTTTGTTTGCTCTGTGTTCCCAGGGACCTGAGGAATTACACTGACCCTCCTTTCTCCTTGGGGTTTCTTCAACCTTTCCATCTTCTGTAGTGATGCACACTAATGAAACAAATTGAGCTGATGAGTTTTTACCTTGTTCTGTAGCAAAACATGTTATTAACTGTCCTGCTGCTTTGATTGCAAGGACTTGCTAGAACAGCATGTTACACAGACTTTGCAGACCAGCTCTGTTGCCGCAGCTTCTGGCCTGTGTGAAATCAGCCTTGTTCTTGAATACATTTTCCCTGTCCTGAAATCTCTACTAGGTGTACTGATGCCCATTTGTGTGATTTTCTCCTGCCCATCACCAAACGGGATGAGCACCAGCACTGATCAGTCTCCGCTCCCAAGAAGTTCTGGGATAGCCGGCTAAATGGGTGTTAATTGCATCTGCAAGTGTGAAGCTCCTGGGGAAGGTCTCCTCCAGAGCAGCTTCTTTAACACTGAGAGGTGTCAGACTGTGACCCTCAACCCAGTGTCTCTGCAGCTGCACTTCACAAAACTGCGGTTACAACCACCTTTTTGCAACTCATCACCTCTGCCACTTCTTGCAACTCATCCGGGCTGCTTTTCCATGCTCCCAGTCCTGAACGTGCAGAACTTTGTTCACAGTGGGCAGCTGAGCATTAGCACCTTTCAAACACCCCATGCCATGTTCCTATAGTCATGGAATTGGGAAGAAATCTCTGACTTGTGGATGAACTGATAATGACTTATATAGGAAGAGATTCTTCAGCCACATTCTTAACCATTTTTAGTCACAGGACATACTTCTTCCCTCCAGCTGTGTCTGCTGCCTCACCTCTGGAGGATGGTGCTGCAGAGATATGATTGCTCTAGCCAGGAGGGTACCCCTGGAATTGTAGAAGGGAATTTTCCAGTAGCCTCTGTAAAAAAAAAAAAAATAAAAAGTGCTGTTCCCTGCTGAGTAGGGAGCAGTCTCCTTTGATGTTCCAGATGAGTTATGGGAATGGTGCCTTGTTTTGTTTTACAAGGGTCTGTTTGGTGGTGCAAGGAGTGTGTTGCCAGCAAAGTTCAGCTAGGACTTATGATATGGGTCAGAGCAACACCTCATTAAGAGGCTGCTTGTTTGTGATAGAAGTGAACAGCAAGCTCCAGGGATGCCAGGTACTCCTCATTAGAGGTGAGGGGAAAGTCTAGGATGGACCATAAGTATTGACAACATGCACAACTCGTCTGGGAGTTTCTGATGCGGTAAAGTCTGTCTCCGAAGCCCTGGAGGGTGTGCTTTTCTGAAAGGAGCATGTTTTCCTAGCCTCTTACCTTTCTGCATACAGTTTCCAGATTTTACATCTGGCTTTTCATATGGAACTGCTCCTCCTTTTGATAAAGGGGAGAGAGCTCGGGGAACTGAAGTGCCCACATCTTTCTACCCTTCTCTCTTCCCTTCCTTGATGTTGATCCCTGATCACCCCCAGCACCCTCTGTGCACACACCATCTCTCCTCTGCTCCTCACTGGGAAGAGCATGAGCTGAGTGCACCAGGCACCGGGCCAGGTACCAGTCTTATTTGTGCTCCTGCAGATGCACCAGGCAGCAAGGGCAAGTGGTGCAGGCTGATTGTTGTACCCTGGAGCAGTCTTGCATTTTTGAAATACTTAATACTTTAAAAGTTTACAAGCGTACTTGCAGGTGAAGTGCCTGCTGTCAATTATTAACCCACATGGCTAGCACAGTGTTACTTGCTCCTTGGTGAGGAGCTGCTCGGCTTCATCTTTCTGAAAGAGGTGGTGTGGAGGAAATGCCATTGGGTTCATCTGCAGGGATTTCCTTTCTTGTTGGCTTGTCTTTCAAAACCAATGCTGCCCAGAAGTCCAAGAATGGTATGCGCTCCAGCCTACCCTGTACTTAGGGGGTTTGTCATGGAATTTCTGTTCCACTGCTGTCCGTGCCCTCTGAAGTGCCTGTGTGTACCACCCACAGAGACAGATGGCCTCCCTAAGCTGCCGAACAAATTTTGTGGCCATGAAGGTACTTTTATCTTCGAATGAGGCAAAAAAGAAATCCACCCCCTCAACCTTTGACGTCTGTTTCTTGTGGTGAATGATGAAATACAAATATTCTGCAAAGAAGTGAGCTGTGTGCCCTTTGGGGGAAAAGAAGAGGCTCACGTTTTGCTAAGAGGGCAAGGAATTGTGAATTTACAGTTCTCATATAGCACAAGTAGTAAAGTCCAATAAATGTGGAAGATTATTCCTGACTCTACCCTGAAGGAGTAAGGAAAAGTTAATAGGGAGCTGTGTGGTAGTAATAGAATTTTAAATTTTTTTTTATTTATTAATGTCTATAAAATTGAGGGCAATATTTTCACTTATAACTTGATTGCCCCTCCAGTACATGCTTAAATGAACTTCAGTGCTTAAATTCCTTTTGTTCAGTGTAGGTCAAGTGGGGACATCAGCTGACAGTGTGGGGAGAGCTATTCCCTGGCTGAGAGGAAAACAGAATCCTGGCACAGCAGTAAGGACCTTGGCTGTGGTTTGGAGCTTCAGGCCGCTGACTCCAGCTTGCATTCCTCTAGTTCTGGTAGAGGGTTATCTGCATCCTTACTGGGGCTGGATTTTTTCTCTCACCTTGGATCTGCAGGTCATGTCCCTGTGGCCCCAGTGTTCTTTGTAGGGTTGCTGAGTGCTGGTTATAAAATCAGGTGGCTCTTGCTTGTGCAAAGCTTGCTGGGGTGAAGCTTTGTGAGGGATGCTGTGTGGTGGAGGAATGCTGTGCAGGGAGGACTGGGCTGTAGTTTGAGAGCTGATACCCCTCTGCGTGCAGAGGTCTGGATGCTGCCTCTTCAGGCCTGTCTGCGCAGGCTTGCAGGAGAGCAACATTCCCAGGTGTTTTGAGAAGAATCCTAGAATAAGTTAAAGCTGCTCTATTGCCTCAAATGACAACCTCATTCAAAGTCTTGCCACATTAATCCCGTCCCCACCTGGGAGTCAAAGAAGAGGTGGTCCTCTTTCCTGAGAGAGCATCCAACCAGGCAGCTGTAGTATCGAGAGCTGAATGCTGATGTTTCGTGGCTGCAGCATCTAAATGTAAAGTCCTATTATAGCACTGGAGTTTTGCTGCCAGTAGAAGCTTTGAACACTTTATTTCCTTGGAATTAAAGCTGTACTTCTTAGCTTTGACTTAAAAGAAACACCCTCAATCAGCAACTAACCCCTTCTCCCACTCTCAAAAAAACTACTAACAGAAAGCCCCACCCTTAGTTACTTCATAACTTTTCATGTAGCTTGAAGAATTCCTTGGCTAAAGGCTGGCCTTATTTGAAGCATGAACAGGCTTTAAATGATCTCGTGTAAATGCAGACTTTCACAAACTTCTTGCCATACCTGCCAGTTCCTGCGAACACTCTTTTTTCATTTGAGGCTCAGACTAATCAGAGGCACAGCATGCATGTATGCTGGGAAGAGGAAAGGCATCACTGTTGTGGATTATGCTGCTCCCAGGAACTGGAAGTGGTAATCCAGGACCCATATTTTGCCAACTTCTGCAGGGTTCCTGGGTGCTTGAGCAGGTTCAAGCTTGGGCTGGAAGCTGACGGGTGCCCTGTAGCTCAGGGCTTGGGGGTGTCTGGTATTTCACTGTGTCTGCACTAAGTGCCTGTCTCAGCTCACCCTTGCGTGCAGGGTAAGCTCATGATCTTGCTCCTAACTCCTGTGTTCAGAAGGTAAAGCACGCCTTGGTATTGTTCTGTCCCCCTGACTTGTTTGAAACTCCCTAAATCCAACCTCAAGTGTGTAGAAAGTTTTGAAAGAGGTTACACCTTCCCTCAGAAATACTCGGTACACCCCTCAATTACATAAATGTTCGATCATAGTTCCGCATCACTTCTTAAGCTAATGCTGCTGCAGAAAAATATTCTGTCAGCAGCCTGATCCTTCCTCACCCCTCCCAAAGAAATCTTGTCTAGTTGCACAGTAATGCAGTGGTGGAATTGGGGGACTGGTAATTTATATCTCTATCATCCATGTAGCTTTGCAGTTTGTATGTGTATTTTTCTACTTGGATTATTTTGCTCAGCTTAATTTCTGCAGTCTTCTGAACTACCCTTGTGGTGTTTAATGGTTACAGAGGCTTGTGGTGGCAGAGGAAAGGTTTGGTGGAGCTGAGGGAAAGATGCGGGATAGAATTCCCTCATGGCTGTGGACTGATATTCAACTTGCCATTGGCCAGGACCCCCAGGTCACTTTCTGTGGCACTGCTGTCCAGCACCTCATTCCCCCGTCCGTCTGTACATCCAGAATTGCCCCATCCCACATGCAAAATCTGTCAATTTCCCTTGTTGAACTTCCATGGTTGGTAATTGCCCAGCCCAGTAATTTGTCTAGGTCTCTCTGCAGGGCCTCCCTGCCTTCAAGAGCATCAGCTGTTCCTCCCAGCTCTGTATCATCTGCAGAACTGCTTAGAATCCCTTCCCGTCCTGTGTCCAAGGCATTTATGAGGATGTTGAAGATTACAGGGATGAGGATGGAGCCCTGTGGAACCCCACTAGTGACGGGTCTCCAGTCGGGTGTCACACCATTCAATGTAACCCTTTGTGCCTGACCGAGTTGCTCACCTATCACATGATGTATTTATCCAGCTGAATGTTGGACATCTTGTCCAGTGGGATCCTGTGAGAGACAGTATCAAAAGCTTTACTGAAATCCAAAAAGATCACACCGACTGGCTTCCCTTGATCAACTAGCTGGGTTGCCTTGTCATGAAAGGAAATGAGATTTGATAAGCAGGACTTTCCTCTCATGAAGCTGTGCTGGCTGTGAGTGATGACTGTGTTGTCATCACACTTTCAGGTGTTTTTCAATACCTCCCAGAATGATCTTCTCCATCACTTTACCAGGCACTGAACTGACACTGACAGGCCTGTAGTATCTGGGATCTTCCTTCTTGCCCTTCATGAAAATCAGGACAATGACTGCTCAAAAATCCTCAAGAGAGGCTTTGCAATGACATCAGCCAGCTCTTTGAGGAGTATTGTGTGAATCCCATCAGGCCCTATAGATTCCTGCAGTCTGTGGGAGCCCTCCTGGGTGGGGCATGGCTCTGCCTGCAGAAGTTTGCTTTTCTGCTGAGCCTTGGGGAAAGGAGAGCCTCCAGTCCTTGCTTCTCCTCCCCAGTCCATCTGACCTACAGGGGACCAGCCTTGGCCCAAGCATGAGGGATTGGTCTGGAGCACCTCAGGTCACGTCCTTGAAGATTCAGAGCTGGACATGGTGCACAAATGGATGGCAGCTTACTTCTGTGCATTTGGTTTATAGTCATATCTCCAGCTGTGAGACTGGACTTTGTAAATTATTATCTTGAGTCATGCAGGTCTCCTTCCACGGGGCTCAATGGCCTCAATAATATATTCAGCTGTGCAAATGGTAAGATTGACTTCAGCAGTGTCCCTGACTCTCTCAAATTGGTCGTGGGTCTGTGTCGAATCGGGTGCGGACAAGTGGATCCCTTTGGACTGCTGGCAGCTGGATGCAACACCAACAGTGCCTGGGGAAGCCAACTTGCCCCTGCTTTGTCAACACCCTTGTATTTCTGGGGTGCCTGTGTATACTGTGCAGTGCACAGCAGCAGCTTCTTCCCATTTTCATTTAAGTTGTCCTCTTTGTGTTCTTCTCTCACTGCTTTTCTTCCCAAACTGCCAGTTTGCTCAATAGATGAAGAAAGCTTTTCACAGCTTTGGCTTTACTTTAGTGTGAGCAGATAGCTGGTGGTTTGCTTGTGGTTTTTTTTTCTCATGAATAAGCAAGATAGTGTTCTCATTAGCTCCCATGAGGATACCTCCATCACCTGGCAAAACCATATCATGGAGACAGATGCTTGGTGTGCTAGCAGTGCCCTTGGAAAACCCCTTTCTGAGCTCTAGCTCCTGGATCCATTAGCTGCTGCTCTCCAGGTCCAGTTAAACTACTGGTGGCTCCTGAGGGTGCTGGGTTGGGCTTGAGGTGTGGATGTCTGGCCAAGTGTTGTTTTGGTTCACTGCAGGTGTCTGGGACATGGCAGGTACATGGCAGGGCACAGGCAGCTACTTTGACTCTCATGTTTTTTGTCTGTGTTGCAGCAGACCCTGGAGCAATGAGATGCTGGTAGCAAGTGTTTGATGAGAAGGTAGTGCCTTTGTCTGTTTGAATGTGTTGAATGGCATCAAAGGGAAGTGGGTGTCTAGTTTGAGAGCTGTTGAGGCATCTGCATGTGGTTATTGGTGTCTGAGGAACTGGCTGAAATGCAGCCCTCGCTGTGAGTGCCTGGAAGCTGCTGCTGTGCCCTGGCTAATCCATTAGCTGTACCATTTGGATTTAGTGGTTCTGCTATGTATCTGCATGGTGAGTAAGTGCTTAACAACACCTCCCCACACACGCTGCTCCCCTTGGAGAGGTGGTCTTGGCTTAAGAGGATGTGGGCAGTTTGCTTTGGAGACTGCTCTCCTGGCATCTGGCTTCCTCAGCCTTCTGAGGGAGAAGTTTGTTGCACCACATGTTCGGGCTTTCACAAGCTGCTCTTTCAGATGCAGCTCCTGAAGCTGCTCTTGTTGTTCACTCACCCATCCCTATGGATGGGCTGAGGTAACTGGGGCCACGTAGCATTGCCACATGTTAAACTCCCTTTACTATTCTGTGAGGGGCTGGAAGGCAACCTTTCCAGTTACCTAGGCTGACCTGCTGCAATAAAGCCTCCTAGAGTACAGGGAACCTATCAAGAAGCTTAGTCTCAGCAAGGGNTTTTTTTTTTTTTCCCAAAGAGAGTCCTCTGCCTTCCATAGGAAGCTCTTCTGGTGCTCCAGAACCTTCATTGTTTCTAAAACTCACGCTAGACCATTACAGCTTATTTCATTTTCTGTCTGTTGAATATGACGTTGGAGGTAACAAGCGTCCTTATGATCTTTGTGTCCCTTGGCACTGCACACCATGAAACGAGATGTTCACTGTGTTAGTGAGGAGAAGTGTGGTGCTGTCACAGCATCTGACCTCAACACAGTGATTGTTCTTTCCTGGCAAATCATATTATTGGACCTTTTGGACCACTCCTTGAGTGAGAGAGAGGGCTGTGTTCTCCTCCTCACTACATATTGCCAGTAGTGTTCTGGGGTTTTTTCCTAGTCTGTTATGCTAGCTGCCGCCTTCAGCTGTTAGAAGTGGAAGGAAGGGCAGTGCAGCTGTTGGGAAAGCATTCATCAAGTCTTGAGGTTCTACCAATAAAGGTGACTGGGGAAAACATTCAGGCTGTGTGCTGGTACCCTAAAGACCAGTTAATTTCCTGAGGTATCAGGCTTGGAAGTTTCTCAGAAGGAGGACTGCAGTGGGAGCATGCCATTGGGTTTACTGAAGTTTTATAGCTGCTGGCTAAAACTCTGTGCTCTGTACTTCTGTAGCAGCATCTTTTTAATGCTGGCCTGGGAGTGCCTTTATAGGATTCCTGAGGAAGGCTTAAGTGAGTAGTTTGTTTGGTTTGTATGAGGTAAAGGAGTTGATTTCCCCCCAGCCCCCAAGTTTCATCATACCCTCCTGTAAAATCCTGGTTTTTAAAAATACTCACAGCTTCCCTTCAAAATGAAAACATTCAAATATAACAGCAAAGTTAGTAGTAATGTAGATATTTTTCTTTTTCACCTGTACTGGAGGGTTTTGACTAGGCTGCTTTTGAGGTTTGAGGAAAACAAACTGAAAACCCAACCTGAAAATGAATTCTACTCCTCTCTCTCTCTCATTCAGAAAATTTCTATGTTGAAATCCCTTCTACATCAGCAGTGAACTATTGTATTGCTCAGCTGGTGTATTGATTCTGATTTTTGTCTTGCAAAAGATAACACTTAAAATGTCTGTTGGAGAGGAATGTGTCTTGGACTGCACAGGGCTGAAAAGGGGAGATCTGCAGTTAGAAACTGGGCTGGTGCTCTCCTTAAATTTACAGCAGTCACGTGTTGTTCAGAAATCCAGTGTTGGATATTTCTTCCATGTTGTTAAAAAGGCTGTGAGGGGAGAGAAAAGATGGAGATGGGTCACTGCAAAACTGGGGCAAACCTTGTGTGTGTTTGGGCTCCATATCAATTACACCATTAAGGGATGGATGTTCGCTTCCTTGGGGGCAGCAGCTGTGCTGCCATCATGCTGACAACCTGCTACTATGGTGAGGTTTTCTTCCCCTTCCCTGATAAAGATTTGACCTTGCAAATTCTTTTCCCTGCCTCACCAAACACCAGAAGTTGGGTATCTAAAACAAACTTGCTGTGTCCCGGTTGCCCGGTGCCTGTTCCAGGGAGGGCAAGGATTGCACTTTGCCTGCCCTAGCCAAGTGGAGATCTCAGTTGTGGCTGTCTGACAAGAAAATGTGGTTTTGCTTTTCCTAGGAACTGCAGTCCTGTTCTCTTGACTGTACCAAACTGAAGTGCTCTTGTAGTTATGACGACCAAAAGGCATTTTTGTGCTCTACTTGTTTGGCCACAGCTGCTGGAGAAGTTCCTTGTCTTGGCATCTCTGCTGAGATCTGACTTGGGCTCTGTTTACTGGAGAGGACAAAACTGTAGCCAAGGCATTTGTGCTTCTGCCAGTGCTGCGCAGTGCTTCTGCATGACCTTGGTCTTCTCAGGAGCCTTGCTCCAAGGTGTTGCTTGGGAAGGACAGAGAGTACCAGGTCCCTTGCATCTTGCCAGCTCATGGCCCCTGGTGTGGCACTGCTGCCCAGGGTCATCTGTCTGGGCAGTCTGTGCTGGCCTCACCTGTAGCTATGACAGGCAGAGCAGGGAGGCAGGTCTACATAGTGGATGGTGGCAATCCCTTCTGTAATCACCTTCAGCAGGGGTGTTGGTGTGGGAAGCATTTTTACTTCAATTGTCTATTTCCAGTTTTATTTCTCATTCTGTTAACTTTGCTCTGGGAAAACAGTCCAACATGGTGAAGGATCAGGAACTTGAGCCCTAGCACTGTGCCCTGGCAACAGTGTATGAGAACGGGAAAAAAAGGGAGTTTTCTGGGAGGGAGATGTGACTGTATGGCAAGGGAAGGCAGAGCAGTCCTCTGAGCCTGTTGGGTATGAGCTGACAGCGCTGCTAGGGAGTACACAGTGCTGTGGATGAGCAGCTCAGTGCCTCAGGAGACCTCAGTATCTCTTGCAGTAGGCAAGCCCGATGCAATCATAGGCTGGAGACATCTGGTAAGGCAAAGCTGGCTCTCCTTGGAAGGCTGTGTTGTGGAATCTTTTCTTAGCTTTTCTTTGAGGTGCCAAACTTCCCAATTGGCTGTGGCAAGTGTTTTATGTGCCCAGAGACCTTGGCTTGTTTTGATACTGTTTTGAAGAATGTTAAAAAAATGTTGTTTGGAGGAGAGGAGTCTGTGCTGGGAACCATTTGATTAAATAACCCCAGGCTTCCTCAGCTCTCAATTAGCACAGCAGTCATCAAACCTCTGACTATCTCTGTGTATTTTACGTGTGTGTGGCTCACTCTAAACCCTGATGCTGCAAGATCTGCATCCATAGCAAGAACGCTCTGGTAGCAAACAGCTCAGCTCTTTCTGGATGTGTACATAGACCTGTTGCAAAAGTATGGGGCACTCCTCTGCTCTCGATGATTCTCAGTGTTTCAGGCATAGTACCATGACAGGCTACATTTCTAGCTTAGCAGGAAAGCACAAAACTGCTAAAACCATGTGAGTGACAGGTGCATAGAGGTGTGGCTTCAATTTTTAATCTTTTTTCTCTCCTCATTTTTTTATTTTCACCAACCCTTCCACCACTTCATAAAACTCCTTTTCCTAGAAACTGCTAGTGTCCAAAGCCAGTATTTTGATTATATAAACAGGCTTCTTTCCTTGTGCTTTGCTTTACTGTAATACTGGCCTGTTTTCCTAGAAATCCACTAAGAAAAGCCAATTTCAGTATTGGTGTAGTTGTGTCACAGAAGGCAAATACAAAGTGGCCTCTGAGGTGCAGTGTTGTATGGCAAGACTGCAAATATTCAAATCTTTTGTAGCAACAAGTACTCAGGCAAAACTGCTCTTGACTAACCCTTTTGAGAGAAAAAAAATAGTTGCTACCTTTATGTCACATAGCCCCCTCCTCCACTTCCTTGGATGTCCTGTAAAAGTGAATTCATTACTGTTAGTAAAGGGCTCTGCATTTCTGTGCTGCCAAATGCCACTGAGGTACCCTGTGCTTCTGCTGGGTCTGCTTGTTTGCTTTCCGCCTTGGCAGCATGCTGTGACATGGCCTTCTTCAGGGGAGTAAAAATAATCATTAGAAATAAGCAACGCTCCAACTGCACCAAACGCAAAGCAGCAAAGCGTAGAGCCTCACTGACCCTGCCTGTAAGGAAAACTGTGTTTCCAGTAGCCTGCTGGGTTGTGCAAGAGCTTTTCCTCTCGTGCCATGAGTTTGGAATCTGTGCTGTTCCATGGAAATGCTTTTTTGTGTCCTCATTTTTGTACTCTGTCCATGGCGGGGGGTGGGGTTAGAACTAGATGATCTTTAAGGTCACTTCCAACCCAAGCCTTTCTATGATGATTTCTGTGTTCCTGTGATACGCTTTTTCTGCGTTCTGGTAGTTTGCTGCAATGCCTGAAATACACTGAGCTGCCGGAGCCTCTCGATGGGACGTGAGAACAATCCCCACTCTGACCTCTTTCATGCGGGCGATTAAGTATCGAAACTTTCTGTTCGTTCTCTTCCTGCCCCTCCCCATTCTTTCAAAGCGCTGAACAAAAGGAAAGCCTCGGCCCAGCTTGCTGAGATGCGGGGTGAATGAATGCAGTGACCGACATGGTGCTGAACTCTTCCCCACACAGCGCTGCAAGGAAGCCGCCTCGCCAGGCGCGGCCTGCAGGAAGGCTGCGGGTTCCATTCCCGCCGGGGCTGCCCTGTGCGTGGAGAGGCCGCTGCAGCCACTTCACCTCGCTCGCAGGGCAGCACAGGGTCTGCCCTGCGGTGGGAAGCCCAAAAAGCCTGGATTGCTGTCGGGAGACAGCAGACTTCCTTGGTGTTTGCTTTGCTGCTGCTCTGGGTGCTCCCATGCCTGCGGCGGCGCTGCTCCTGCTGTGTGGTGTTGCACAAGAGCCTTGGGTGCCCTTCTGCCGAGCTTGGGGTGCCGAGCCTGGTCGGGGCGCGGGTTCTTGTTGCTTTGCAGCGCCCGCGTGGGGCAGGGCTGGCCGCCCTGCGCCGGGCAGGGTGAGGCTTCCCCTTGATGTGGGTGAAGAGCTTGAGCAACACAGCCCAGGAGGCTCTGATTCAGCCTTTTCCTTGCTCTTGCAAATTATTGTGACCCTTTTAATTTACTTGTCTGCAGCTTCTAATTTTATTTCTTTTCCTGTAACAGAATTTGAAGAGTTGTTGTTGTAGCTGTCTTCCTAACCTGCCATGCTTAGGATGGACTGCATGGGAGACGGAAATGGGCTGCTCATTCATTTCATGAATGAAATTCAGGAAACTGATGTTTATTACATTTCTCTTCGAGAGAGCAGACCCCTCTGTGTGACTGAGGTATCTTGTGTGTAGGATTGAGCCTGTTCTGGGTTTGCATCAGCAACAAATACCTGGGCTTTGATTTTCAGGGCAATAATCGTTGCTTACTGCAGCGTAAAAGCTTTGTTGTGTTTGGATTTTGAGTGCACGTGCCAGTGAATTGGTGGGGAAGGTTATTTAATGAGGGGATGGAAAGGATGTTAGGTGGGGAAGGCTGGCATCCTGATGATAATGCTGTCGGTGGGGTCCAGGGAAGATGTGTATGTATAAAAGTAAATTTTTCTCTGCTGCGATGCATTGTTTTGTCCCAGTAGAGCTAGTTGGTCAGTGGTGCTCCCAAACATTTCCCACTGCTGGGATGGAAGTTCCAGTGGTGTTTGAAATGAGTACAGTGTATTAACAGAGAATAAGTGTTCATTTTTATCTTCCTGTTTTGAGTTGGTCCTAGTTTTCCAAATATTGTGTTTTGTGATGAAACTATGGAGTTTTATCTTCCTGGGAAGCGGAGATGGAAAAACTTGATCATGTTTGAATGCAGTCAGAAGGGGGAATATGTGCTGCTGCCACATGATTACTTTTATGAAATTTTGTTTATTGGCTGCACCAAATTCACAGTAGAAATCAGAAATGTTGCAGGGAGAAATAAAATGGCTTTCACCTGTTCTGTGTCAGCATCTACGAGTGTCTGGCAGTGGGGCAGTCTGTAATACTTTATCAAAGGAAATTTGTTTCCTTGGTTAACTAGTGGCTCTTTATCACAAATCAGTAGCTGAATGCATAAGCAGAGCTGCTTTTACCAAATGTAAAGTGAGGAAATATGAAGGAGTGGCACCTGAAAGGTAAAGCTTCTTTAAGACGCTCTAGCTGGATCCCTCTGAACAATCCTAAGGATGGGGTTTGCTTCAAAAGCTAAATTCATCATCTCAAAGGTACACAGCAAATGAATGGTGATGTACCATAATACTGACTGATGAAGCTACTCAGTGAACAAGTCTGGGTTTGTTCTTCTTTCTCAGAGTCTCTTGAATGGGCTGGCATCTGTGCTTAATTCACTGATCAGTGGGAGTGTGGCAGCTGTAGGGAAAGGATGGTGGGGTGTGTGTGTGTTCAAATTACTTGGGTGTGATGTAGAAGTTTAATATTAGCACAAAGCACAGGAAAATTTAAATTGCTCTTCTGCGAACACACGCAGAATCTTTGGTAGCGCTGAGCACCGAATTTAGGGCTTCATTTGTTAATGTCTTATTTTCCCACCTTACCATCCTTGTAATGTTTTCTTCTATGTTGTAATGTGTGAGAATACTTTGTTGCTTTCCTTCGGAGAGACCTTGTTGGTAAGTGTGACCTTTCCAATTAACTGGCAACAAATGTGCTGACAGTTACACTCCAATTTTGAACGCATGAAAATGATTTTTAGTTTGGGTCCTTGGCAAACTCCAGTTGGCTGAATGGGTGATCTTGGTGGCTTGCTGAGAGTGCTGCTGCCAGTCAGATGCCGCGCTGAGGCACAGAGCCAGAGCAGCATGGAGGGAGCTGTGTCCTATTGCCGCATTTTTAAACACCAGAGCTCGGGCTTGGGCTTGTTTTGAAATGCTATTTGTTGGTAACAGTGCCTACAGACATCTCTCTCTCCGTTGTCAAAATGATCGCAAAGGAAGATACCTCTGGGTTGAGCCTTTCCTGCTGCTGGCGCGTGTTTGTTTTGCTCCCATGTGTCATCATTTTATGTAGAGGCATCCCTTCAAAGGGATGGAGGGAGTGTCACTGCTCCTCATTCTGTCCCTAGCCAGGGATTTAACAGGCAATACTGAGGTAATTCCGTCTCTGGCAGCCGTACTCCTCAGGCAGCGATCTTATCTTGCTGTCAAAGCTGAAGAGATCGCACCCTTGTCAGTGCTGGGATGGAGGAGGTCTGAGGAGCTGCGAGGTGCGGCTGGGAATGACTCAGAGGGAAAAGCATCCATCCTGAGCTGGTCCCTCCATCCAGGCTGGCCAGCTACAGCAAAACCCATGCGGTGTTCTGCTCTTCAGCCTGAGCTAGGTCTCTGCAGCACAGTGATTGTACTGCCCAGGTGGGCTGAGCTCTCGTTCTGTAATTTCCCGTGCTGCAGGCAGCCTAGTGCTTCACTTTATGTGCTGCCCTTGTTTAGGGATTTCTTGACATCCTCCTATTGATCTGAGGGCAGAGATACTTATCTTAAATCGCAAAAGAAATTTCAGAGAGTAATTAATATTCTGTGTATTGCACGGTCCTGTAGGTGTGACAGCTCTATTCCGAGTAATATCACTATTCTTCCTTCCTTTTTTTTTTTTTTTTTTTAATATTTTCTGGAAGAAACAGAGCTTGTTTCAGTTTAAGGGGATTTGTCTTATTTTTTCTTCTTTTTCTTTTTCTTCTTTCCTCAGCATCCAACGAGCTGCACTGGTGGTTCTGGAAAATTACTACCGAGATTTCACAGTCTACAACCCAGCCTTGTTAACAGCCTCCAAATCCCGAGCAGCCAAGCACATGGCTGGCCTGAAAGTCTACAATGTTGATGGTAGGTGAGGTAAAATGTAGTTTCTGAGACTGGGTGGGATGGGGAATGGCTGGATTTGCTTTATGCTTTGTTATGCACGCATTCTCACCTTTTTGCGTTGCCAAATCCTTGTCTTTTGCTGGAAATCTTCCTAGCAGTGCTGAGTTTGCCAGTTCCAGATGACTTTACAGATGTGTTTAGCCCACAATAAGGCTTTTGTCTTTGCCAGGTGAAATGGCCAGGTTTTGGGTCGGGCTTAATTGTCATGTGGCTTGACACTTTTCAACACCACTGCTTGTTTCAAGCAGCCTCTGCTTTTTGTCACCCTTGGGTAATTTCTTTAGCTGTGATAGTACAATAAACACAACTTTTAACTTAAATGAGTTCCCCAGTCGTTTATTGTGCTGCTTTCACATGCAGCCTTCAGGAAAGTGAAAGAGCCATAGCATAAGCAGCAGTTGCTGATGAAAGTGATGCTCATCAGCCTGCAGCCTCAGCACTAAATGAGCTATGCCTGGCTCACCTGTGGCCATGGAAATTCAAACACAGATAACAATCCCCATTGAGCTTTGCTGTTCTACAAACCCTTTTCAAGCTTTGGGGCTTCAGAAAAGGGGATGGATGGATGGATATGTGGATGCTCAAAGCAGTGAAAACTGGACTTAATAATTTGCCACTCTTAAACCCTATCAGTGAAAGCCACCCTTGTTAAGTAGGGTGTGCCCAGCAGCCCTTATAGAGGTTCACATTCCTTTGGAGGAGTCAAAGTTGAGTAGCAAAGCTTTTATGGTGAAGGATGGCTGAAGTTGTGTGACAAAATGTGGTAAAGGCAAGTCCTGCCTATGAATTTGTTAGTATTGAAAGGCTTTGAGAACTGGGAGACTGAGGGGACTTAGCTGGGCAAGGTGGCTCTGTGTGCATGGTGTGGAGACTGAAATATGAATATTTGTCATATGGAAAAACATAAGACGTGATTGTTTTGCTTTCAACAAAGTTTCAGTGCCTTATGGGTGTGGAATATTTTGTTTTCATTTTCCTTTTTGGTTTGTTTGTTTGTTTGGATTTTCTTCATTTTTGGTGAGTTTCAAAGACCTTATCCTAAAGGCTTTTCCAGCCTCATTCAGCACTCCTGAGTCCATAACATTAATTGGAAGTTTAGATCCTTACAGTGAGATATTCTCATCCTGACGGAGTAAGGGGGAAGTGAGGGAAGGGGAAGGACAGGTTGCCCACCATGTGTCCTTTGCTGCCTGGAGTGATGCTCTTGGTTGAGTTGTGTTGGAGAGGGGAAGCAATCAGACATGCAAGCAGAAATGCTCCGTGTTTTTCTAGCGGTGAAATCATTTATTGGATTTATCGCTTATCCAGCTGCTTGCTCTCAGTGAGGCCTGGTGTAGGGAAGGTGAGGGCCTCCTGATCCCAGAGGTGGCTGCACACTATTCAGACCCCACAGCCTGCCAGGGTGTGCCATTCTGATTCCTGGCTTGTCTTCTCCTGCACTGCAGTATCTCTTCAGGAGCTGGCGTGCTCTCTTTTCCTGCAGCACCTGCTGGGACAGTGGGACTCCCAAGCTCAGAGAAAAGACTGCCAGTCTGGTAGTGTGAGTGGCTCGGTAGGTGCTAGCTCTTGAGGCTTCGTTAGAAGGAACCAGAAGCACGCTGCAGATGTGGCTGGCAGGCCTTTCAAAGTGTCAAGCTTGTGAGGCTGCCAGGGCCTGGGAACTCCTGCCTTCCCTTCTGGGGCAGTACCAGTTGCCTGGGCTGTTCTGTGTGCAGTGCTGCTGCCTTTGTGGACATGGAAATCTCGGGCTTAGAGGCATGTCCCTAAGAAGATTCCATCCATCTTACAAAGCAGAGTGTAGTTCTGGCTGCAGCTTACCCTGGCAGCCTGACAGTCTTATACCCTTCTTGTAAAGAGACAGTAATGCTATTAAGGCAGCCTAATTTGTTGACAGCTTTTGTATTTTGCAGCCAGGAAAGAAAAACATATTGCTCTAATCTCTCTTATGCAGAGTGGGGAGGTTCACCTTCAAAACCGGGATTTTCATTGCCAGGTGTAGTCACTGAGGCAAATTACAGATGTAACCCAAATTTGGGAGCTAGTGTCTCCCTTGAGTCATATCCTCCATTTCAGGGCTGTCAAACAAAGTCTGATGTGTTTAGACTCTTAAGAAGCTATTTGTGTGAGTGCTTGTTCTTCCCACTGCCGAGTTTCAGGCTTCTGTCTTGGAATCTGGTTTGGGCTTTTTAGGAAAAAAATTAAAAAGAGTTGCCCTTGCTTGAGCAGAATAATTTTGAGCGTGTCTGTGCAATTGATTTTCCTTAACCACTGCCAGCTGAGAGTGTGGGCTTTCAGAACAGTTTGGCACAAATCAGCTCTTGGTGGCTTGGAGGCAGTCCTAGACTACTACTTCTCTCTGGATAGACCCACCTCTGCCCTCTATGTGGATAGAAGAGTTTGTTGGCTTTTCTGGGGCAACCTTTTTCCTCTCCCTGCCTGAAAAGCCAGAGCTGATGGCTTCATGGGAGAGCTGCAGAACCTAGGACTGTATTTTAAGATCACTAGTTAAGGTCTTGTAGTAGACAGCTCTGTGGGCTGACTGGTTGTTACAGAGCAGATTGCAGCTTCCCTGTTCCTGTGGCTCTGTAGGATCTGTTAACAGCAGCAGGTGCTGCTCAGAGTGCCATGAGAAGCTGCTACACATATAGACCCCATCTTATCCTGTTGGGGGACTGCTGCTCTGACAGCGTCTGCCCTTCTGGGAAACCCTATGCTTTGTCTAAAGGCGACCCTGCTGTCCCCTGCATCCTGTTTCCCCTTCCTGTGAATAACTGTCTGGAGTTTGGCTTTCATTTATTCATCTCCATGTCTCATTATGTTCTTGTGTTTGTCTCTCTCCTCTTTCCAACTTCTCACTTTTTGTGCTCTCACACTGTCTTGGTGCTGAAATGTGATATGCTCCAGCTGCCCTTGCCTTCAAACTGAAAGCGTATATAATGGGGGGTAAGTTGCATCCTTGGCATGTTCACCTCACTCTGCCTTTGTGTATATTGTGTGAGACCCTCCATCCCAACTAACTTCCCTTGTCCACGTGCCAGAACGCCCTCTCTAAGCCTGTGCTGCCTTGCAGGGTTTCTACCGGAGCTCCTGAGGACCGGGGAAGGGCTTATAGCATTGGCTGGGAAGGCTGGAGCCCCAGAGCACGTGTGACAGCTGCCGTGGGGTGCTGGTCTGTCCCAGCCGCAGCCCTGTGGCACTAACACCGCCCTTGTCTCCTTTGTGCCCGTCCTTGTCCCCACAGGCCCAGGTAACAACGCGTCGGGGCAGTCGCGGGCCATGATCGCGGCCGCCGCCCGGCGCAGGGACTCCAGTCACAACGAGCTCTACTACGAGGAGGCCGACCACGAGCGCCGCGTGAAGAAGCGCCGGGCCAGGTAAAGCCACCCTGTGCACCCGGGTGTCGCTGTGAGGCTCGGCCACGTGGGACTTGCCGAGCCTGGAGGGTGCCCCCAACCCACCATGGGGGGCTGGCTGTAAATCTGTCATGGGGAGGAAGCTTATGAAACACAGATGCATAAGGGACGGTGACAGCTTGCAACTGGAGTTATCCGAAGGACGTGCATGCAGCTGAGCTCGTGTATATGAGGCAGATAAGCTAATGCAGTGTTGTGGATTAGAGAACAGTCCAGTGCTTGACAAGTCTGTAGTTACTTGCTGTAGGAAATCCCAGTATTTTCGCTCATGCCCAGGTTTGTCAGCTGAAGTAATCCAGGGACAGGATCAGTGGAGTGCTTAGTGTTGCCCATTCATGGGTGAGGAGAATATTTGTGTTTGCAGACTACTCAAAGGGACAGTTTTTCTGGCTTTCAATGAATTGATGAGGAAAGACTTGACCACAAGCAGTTACATTTTATTTTGGAACATAGATATGTCTTCTGCCAGTCATGCTTAGGCTGCAGAGTTGATGCTTTGTTGAGGTGGCCCAAGACAGTGCCTCTGTTTGCTCAGGAGCCCCACTGCAGTCTGTAGTTAGCATACCTAACAGTCTGAGGCAAGTTGCTTATGGGCAGGCTCCCCTGAACTGAGCTGTGTTTGGAAGGAATGTGTCATAACTGGAAGGAGCTGGCTGGTTTTGAGTTTTCTTTTGGCAGTTTGTTTCACTGGGAAAGTGCTGGCGCTACAGTCTTGCCTGCTTCAGTTTGACCTGTGCTCTATATCCTCTGTCTTTTAGGCCCTCTTCCAGCCTCGGAGCAATAGGAGCTTAAACTTGCCCTTCTGTGAAGTGTAGCATCCTAACTTAGGCATGTCTCCCTTTCTTGCTGAGTTTGGTTAGAACAACTGCTTAGTCAGAGGGAAACCATCAGTCACTAGATAAGGCCAGATGTTTCAGGCCAGGAGTTTAAAACTGATTTCCACCCCCACCTCCCCCATGTCAAATTAAACAAAAAGGCCAAGGGTCAGGACTTCGCGTGCTGTTCCTCGTGTGCAGTCTGAGTGCGGTCTGCTATACCTCTGCTTGTGGTGAGGCAGCTGCCCCTGGCTTTAAGACTCATTAGATACTGAGATCATGGTGGACAGTCATTGGTGACTTGGGAGGAAATTAAGTATAAAACAATCTGAAGGGGCTGAAGAGTTCTGTTGGGTGGCTCTTCCATTATTGTATTTTCCTCACTAGCTGTGGTGTAGCCCCTCACTTGCAAGTTAGCCCAGTACTAAGTAATGAGTGTCATAAGACATCTGTTCCCCTTTTATGGTGTGGGCTTGGTGTTTGCTCACCTGTGCCAACACAGGGATGGTTTGCAGAGGATGCCTTTAGCTACAGTGTTGGGAATGAAGACTGGGGAGTGTTTTCACCCTTGCTGTTCAGTGGAGGGGTGCAGGGCAGTCATTGGGCAGCACGAGCTCTGCACCCAGCTGGTAGAAATGGGAGCAGACTGCAGCTTGTGAGCACAGAGCATCTCAGAGCAGGCTGTGTCCTGGGTCACACTGGGGTGTGGTCAGCCTCCCCCTGAGTGCTTGCCTGTCCTGTGCTTTGTGCTGCAGTGCTGTGTGCTGGGACTGCTGTACTCAGACACGCGCTAAACGCGAGGGCAGCTGTGTCTTGTTTGAGTCATGTAGCTGATGTTTATGCTGCACTGGCAGAACCAAGTGCAGTGCTCAGGGCTTTACAATCTTAATCCTGGTTTATGGCCCTCAGTTGCTGGGTGGCTTGGGCAAGGAAGGAAAAGCTTCTGTCTACCCCTCGGACTGTCAGTAGAGAAGAGTTTGTGTAAATTGGTGGCAGGCAGTGACTTGATGGCAGGTGGGAATAGGAGGCTTGTAAATCCTGACTCCCAGGCTCTGCCTTAACCACAAACCCATCCTACTCGTTGTTGTGACTCTTGCTGTCCCAATTTTTTTGCTGCAGGCTCGTGGTTGCAGTAGAAGAGGCTTTCACTCACATCAAACGCCTCCAGGCAGAGGAGCAGCAGAAAGCTCCAGGGGAGATGATGGACCCCCGAGAAGCAGCCCAGGCCATCTTCCCCTCCATGGCAAGAGCTCTGCAGAAGTACCTTCGCACCACCCGCCAGCAGCAGTACCACAGCATGGAGAGCATCTTGCAACACTTGTCCTTCTGCATCACCAACAACATGACACCAAAGGTAATGAATGCTTTCTCTAACGCTGCTGCAGGAAGGAGGGAGAAGGGGGTGGCACATCTGTGTGCGCAAGCAGAATAGAAAGTTGTCAAGGGAGGTGAGTAAAGGCTTTCATAGTTGCTCCCTGTGAATTGACCAGTGTGGTGTGAGTTACACTAGGTCTTGAAGGGAAGTAATGTTTCCTCTGCAGCATCTTCTGTCTCTTTTTATCCAAAAGTGCCTATGAGGTACTTGTTCTTGAATCCAATTCAGCAAAGGGAATGCTTAATAAATGGGTGGCTTTGAATCACAGTTTTCCCAGCTGGTTTGTGGTAGCAGGAGGCATTAGCTTTCTGCCCTCTCCATCTTGCTGCATTTTGGACTGCTAATTATTGCCTAAATCTGTCTCTCTGACAGTGTTTCTAATTCATGAGCTGCTTGATCAAACATAGTTTGCTGCTTCATGCCCAGGCTGTGACTGTTGACTTGCAGACACAGGGAAGGACTGAATGATAAGGGAAAGAGGTTACACAATTCCCCTCCCACTCTCTACCTTCCCTTCTAAGAACACCCCACAGTCCTAGGGAAGGGTTATTCTTGGACATTCACCCAGGACTTACTGCTGTAAGAGCAGAAATGCTGTCAAGAGATGGGGCTTAGCACCCTCTCACTGTGAGCCACCTGGGACTTTGCCCAGGTATGCAAGGCGATTTCTTCTGCCATTAAGGTTGCAGAGGGACTTTAGAATACAAGCAAGGTCAAATGGCATTTTGCATTCTCTTTTCAGTTTTGCACGCTCAGGCTGAAAACATGGAGACATCTGTTTACCACCTTAGCTTGGCCTGAAGGAGAGGGCCAGCTATCCTGTCTGTCGGGGACTGTAGTTTTGGGATCGGTTATGGGACTGGTAGGGGAGAAAGGATCTCTGCTCTACCGAACTGCTGCCAGAAGTCAGGGCTCTAACTTTGCAAACTTGCTGGGATGGACTGAAAGAGGATCTCCTGATGTTTGTGTCTACTCCTGGGTCTGAAAAGCTGAGAGGGACTGGGGAGAAGATGTCTTCTGAAGTGTTAAAGCTGAAACAATTTGCAGCATGGCAAGCCCGTGCTCGCGGAGCTGTATTTGGGGATGGGAAGAGAGCAGGGCGAGTTGTGGGGCTGGTGCTAACGTGTGTCCCGCTCTTGGCAGGCATTCCTGGAGCGTTACCTCAACCCAGGCCCAACCCTCCAGTATGACAGGGATCGCTGGTTCTCCAAGCAGTGGACGCTGGTCAGCGAGGAAGCGGTCACAAGCGGGTTACAAGACGGCGTCGTGTTTGTCCTCAAGTGCTTGGACTTCAGCCTTGTTGTTAATGTGAAAAAAATCCCCTTCATCAAACTCTCAGAAGAGTTCATAGACCCTAAATCTCATAAATTTGTCCTCCGCTTACAGTCTGAGACTTCAGTCTAAGGGATTTTGAGGGTGGGTTGTTGGGAGATTTTTATTTTTTTTTTAATATCGTGCTTTTTGGGTTTAATTTCCCTAATGCTGACTGAAACTGGCAGATGATGGACCAGTAATATTTGACCATCTGCACTTTATTTGGAAAGGGGAGGGGGGAGTTGGGATATCTTATCTAGAAAGAAGTATCTTAAGAGGCAACAGGGCAACCTGGCTCAGTTAGCTCAGCCTTGGAGACAGAACAGATTTTTTTCTTTGCCCCTCTTTCCAGGCATCCTGTAAATCTCACACTCCCTTTCTCTGCACAGCTGCCGTGTCAGAGTTGTTGTTGGAGTGCTGCCTTACACCATGCACGCCTGCGCCCTTGTGTCTCTGCTTTTGGCACCTGTGGCTGCTCCTGAGGGCTCATTGCTCACCTGTCCCTCACAGAAATCTCCTGGCACAGGGTGCCACAGTCCCTGCTCACCTGGGGAGGAGGGGATATCAAAGGATGGGGCTTTGAGGGGAGTTGTACTCTTTATTCTTCTTCTCCTCCTCGCCATGTGCCTCTTCTGTCAGTGCCAGACCTGTATGGGCATAATGGGATGGTTTCATCCTCTGTGAAATTGCTTGTCTTGAACTGGATCAGCCCATTTGCAGCTCTTCAATTTTTATTTTTTTTCCTTAATCAGTGCTTGTTACTGAAGTTGTTCTTCATGTCACAGCTCCCTGTTATCTCTCCCCTGCTTGCCTCTCTCCTACTTGTCAGCATCTTTCTCAGGCATGCCCAAGGTTTCCTGTTTCGGTCTCCTCTGTCTGGCTTTCTGAATGTGTTTCTCCAGGCACTGCCGCTTCCTTTTGCACCTGCAAGGGCTGTGTATTTGCACTGGGACAGGGTCAGCAAGTAGCTGGCTCCTCCTCAGATAAATCACAGACCCTCCCTGCGTCTGACAGCCTCTTTGAGGGGAAGGAGGTGCAGGCAGGAATGTGCCCCTCCCTCTCTAGCCAGCTTCAAGTGCGTCTGGAGAGAAGAGGGGCAAAAACACTTCCCTCCTTCAGGAGAGGAGCCAGGGAAAGGCTGACCTCTGCCCCATTCACTTGCTTTGGAGAAGTGTTGTGCTCTGGAAACGCTGCAGCGAGTCCTTCCCCACCGTACGCCTTCAGCTGTAGCTAAGAAATACCAAACAATGCCTGAATGTTGAAAATCTGCCTGCCTTTCTTGGCCTTGCTGTACCGTGGGAGTTTCTAATCAGCTTTGGGATCCACTTCTGAGAGATGCAGTTTTGTTTGTGAGGCTGCCCTTGCCCACCAGTGCAGCTTTCACATGTGAATTTAGTCACTGAGTTTGGAAAGTTTGTTTTTAACCGTGAGCCTAAATTGCCTAAATCGGTGTCTGAAGTCTGATTGCCAGCACAGAGCATGGAGTGACTGGAACCAGCTGCAGGGCTGGCAGCGACCTGAAGGTCCCTTGAGATCCATGTGAATGTAAATGATCAATTTATTCTGCTCAGTCTTTTGCCATGCAAATATTCCTTATCAGGCAGGATCTGGCCTGCCCTCCATACGGATGTCTTAACGAAGAAGGCCCTAGTTCCAGCAGAGTGTAAGTCAGTGCCTTTCATTGCCAGCCTGCACAGTCTTCTGAGGGGGGCTGTGACAGCCCCTCCTGTCCCTTTTGGCCTTTCCCAGCCCTTCCCAGCAGGCATGGGCTGGCTGGAGCCCACCACAAGCTGGTGGGTGGGAGCAGCCACCTTAAACAGGGATGCTGGGGTCAGGGCAGGAGGGTCCATCCTCTCCCAGCTTCAGCAGCAGTGGAGATGCATGTCCAACAGCACCTGTGGATAGTCCTCTTGGGATCAAGGGAGCACCCTGGTGAGTGAGGGTCCAAAGTGATGATTCCCCATCCAAGTGACACCTGCAGTTTCCTGCCACTTTCTTATAAGCACATGGTGGTCTCCTGGATCCTTTTTAGTCCATGTAATGTGCCAGACGTGGTTGTGAAGAAACTGGATGGCACGGCACATGATGGGATTATGCCCTTTGCCCTTAAAGGATGGGAAGTAGGTAGTGTTTTCCCTTCTCTAAGCTCAGTGTTTGGGTTTTTTGGCAGATCAGGCTTTCTGGTAGTCTGTGTGGGGACTCCTTTATTGACTGTGGCCTTTGCAGTGTTTTACTTTGAAAAAATAAGTTGATTTATTCCTTTAAAAGAAAAAAAAAAAAAAGGAAGAAGAACATACAGTATCTTACACTTGGCTCTCCTGAAGATGCCTGCACCTGGCTTTTATGATGTGCATAACCAGCAGGGTGGGAGAGACTGGGAGTAGCTTGGGAGGCTGTGGAGCACTTAATACCTGTGTGGAGGCTACTGCCTGTGGCTGAGTTGGCTCATTTCTGTGAAGCCAGAACAAGAACCACCTTGCCAGGGGCTTGGGTGTGCTGTGTACGTGAGAGCACCTTGTCACAGGCACATCTGCAAAACATTTTTACTTTCCCAGGATTTCCTTCCCCTTTCCTTTTCCCTGTCCCATGAGGAGGGGTTGTCTGACAGTATCGTCTCAGGAAACTCATGTCTTAATTTTGTTAAATCCTTTAACACATGGAGAACCAGACGGAAGCAGCGTGTGCTCAGTCTGGGTCTGCTTCTTCATCTTTGTGCTGTGGTTCAACACTGCCTTTTCTACCTGCTGCCAAAAAGGACACTGTCAACAGGGGCCAACTCTTATATTAAATGCTCTTCCCTATATCAGCAGCATGAATGCTTTGCCTGATGAAATCTGAAGGAGAGGACTCTCTCAAGTGGTCTCTTTAGAGATGCAGCCTGCTTAGAGGTGAGGACAGACTGAAAGGGGAATCATGATTCCTGGATATTCCCTGTTCTGGTATTTTTAGTGACATTTTTCAGGGTCTCTCTTGCTTCCCTTCTCCATGCAAAATCAGGGGACCAATGTCATACCTACCTCACTGGAGTGTTGTGAGGCTAAACTCAACTTGCTTTCAAGTGCTTTGAGATCCACAGTTGGATCTGTGGCATCTATAGGAATTCAAACGCTATAAAAAATACTGAGCGGTGAGTGCAGACTGGTTTGTTGTTTATAGCCAGCTAATGAGTAAGAATGGAGTCATAGGGAACGAAGCTCTGATCCAATTCCTGCAGCCCTTACTTCTGCCGAGCTTGCCAAGAGCTGAGCATAAATACAACTTGTAGGGTTTGCCAGCCAAGTGCAGGCTGTTCCTCCAAATGCCTCTCCTATCCTGCACTGTCTCCTTGCACATATTTTCCTTCCTCTCTCCCAGTCTGGATGTTTGTACCTGGTTGGGAATTGTGGGGGGTTTATTAGAACTCAAGTGGTTTTTTAAGACAGCCCTGTTGGTGATGGAGTGGTCAGTGTTCCCCTTGGAGATGATCCTTGCACTGGACATCCTTCACTGGAAGCTGAACCATTTGATAGGGTGCTGTGCTGCCCAGCCAGAAGTGGTGGTGCCCCACTCTTCCATGTTGGCACATTTCCTGTAACTCAAGTATGCTGCTCAGATACTTTAAAGGCTTTGGGGTTTTTGCTCTCAGATTTGTTACAGCCTAAATCCAAAGCCATGCTGAGATCTTGCAAAACCAGATGCAGCTGAGACTTTCAAGTGTTCTAGAGCAGATGGAAATGGCTGTGGGTTTCCATGAAGGCTGGCTTTCTCTTTCCTGGATATAAATAGAAATATTTGAATTCCTTGCAGCTTCCAGGAGTGTAGGGGCAGATCCTACTCTTCACACTTCGCCAGTCCTGTAACTGGGCATGGGCAGGTGGTGGTGTCACATCTGTTGGCCTCTCACTGCCCTGTGGCTTCAGCCGTGGGTGCAGACTCTGTGAGGCTGCCCTGGGTCTCAGTGTCCTTTCCCACACCTGGAAGCTGAGCAGGCAGCACTCTTGGAAGTGTAAGTTTTGTAGCACTCCCCTCCATAGCGTGTCTGCAGGGCTGGGAGGTGCTGAGGCTGCATTTGGAATCTTGGAGGCTGTGCACAGTAAGGCTCGAGTTTGGAGATCTGAACAATCCCAACCCTTTTGAAGCCTCCAAACCTTTTCCTTTGGGATGGGGCTCTCTGTGCAATGCCTTGGGAATCTGCTGTTGCTGAGTACAGCCAAAAGCTGTAGGGAAGGAATATCTGGAGCTGGTCCTGCCCCACATAAATAGCTTTGAAAGGTCTCGTTTGAGATATGCTCACTTCCAACACTTGCTACTGAAGCAACTGAAAAGATCCATAACTTGCTAAACATGGAAACCTATTCAAGCCAATTTCATCTTGCTCACCAAAATTTGTAATTCTGCCCTTTTCAAAGGATGAACAAAAGTCTTGCTGTCTTCTGCAGCAGTGCTGCAGTCTGGTCCCAAGCTGGCTCCTCACTTGGGCTCAGTGCTGCCCAGCCGTGTGAGAGCTGCTCACCAGGTGTGTGTGCAGGTGTTTTCTCATTGAGCTTGTGTGTATCTGTGTGCTTTTCCCCCTCTAGTGTGCACATTATACGTGTTTAAAGCCTCAAGCCAGACTTGGTGGCTCAGTGTGTCAGCTGTCCTTAAGAAGGAAGTGCTCTTGGAATTGAGCTGGTTTTAGAAAACAAACAAACAAAAAAAAAAAAAAGAAAAAGGAAACCCCCCCAAATTTCTGTTCTGAAAGAGATGGCTTTGGGCCATGATGTCTCCTACAGGAGTGAACTCCTCCTGCGTTCAGGCTGCTGCCTCCCATCGCCGATGGCCAAAAGCTGCCGTTTCCGCAGCTGCGAGCGGTGCGGATCGCTTTGGGCCAGTCCCGAGTGGGCTCCCCGCCGTGCCGGCCGTACAGCTGGCCTTACCTGCCCGTCTGCATCCCTCCAGCAGACTGCATGTTTTATCCCTGGTGCACACGGAGCCCTGCGGGCAGCGGGCAGCCCGCCCTGCCCCGGGCGTGCTCTGCGCAGGGAGGGAGGGGATCCCGCCTTCCCTCTGGCTGCTTCCCGGGCACCTCTCACCAGCGCTGACGATGCTTGGGGGTGTCTCCTGTGTGCACAGTGGGGAGATGCTGTGGCCACTACCTGAACAGGCGTAACTGTGAAGGAATCTTACACTCTTCTGTGCCTGTTTCTTTGATTCAGCATTATTGTGTCTTGGGGAAGGGGGTGGGAGCAAAATGCCCTTCCCTCACCCTCCTTTATCACTGTGTAATACTTTTTCTACACACACTGTGTATAGTAAGAAGGGTTTTGCCGAGGTTTTCTAATTAATAGACACTAACCAGCATTTCTTTCTTTTTTCTCTTCTTTGCACATGTGAGTTTAACTGCAGTGGTACATGGTCTTTCTGTTCTTTTCTAATCGTGAACTTAAGTAAGCAAATTCCTGGTGTCTGTGACATTAATGCACTGTGGGTTTAGCCTTGTAAATTGTTCTGTTCCAAGCTGGGTTCTCTTAAGTTATAGCTGGATGGGGTTTTGTTGTTTTTTAAACTGAAACATAAAACCGTTTTACACTTTGCATATTTTGTACAGTAAAATTCTGGAAATAAACTGAAACCAGATTTGATTGTCCCACTCCTTTCTCTTGCCCTTTCAGACGAAAAAGCTCTTCTGGTCTTCAAGCATTCCTTAGCTGTGGGCAGGAGGGGCCCTGCAAACATGTGGTTTAGCTTTTTTGAGGTTGTCTTTTTGTCACCCTCATTTCTAGGCTTTTCTGGTCTGCCCTGCCACAGTAAAATGCAAACTCATTTATCACTCCTGAAGGAAGACTGGTAAGTGACTGCTTTGAACACCTGAAATCTCAAATGATGGGGAGCAAATGCAGCTGGGGAAGTGGGGTGGGGTGGGGGGGGCACGACTGGAGTGGGAACAGGTTTTTCTGCCTCCTGTGTTCTCATAGTTTGCACACAAATTATGAAGTGCAGGATTCACTGCCGAGTTCCTTATTTGGCTCTGGTGGAGAGGAGGAGTGGCAAGAGGCAGAAAAGCCAGTGCTCCTTGTTTGTGTGGATGCAAGCCTGTGCTCTGCTAAAAAAGGTGCCGGGAATCTCACCTCAACAGCATCTCTGGGTGTGGCTTTCCCCACCATCAGTTTCCATCTCCAGCACACCAAGACCTCAGAAAGATCAAGCAGCTGTGCCCAGGGAAGTGTGGGAGCAGCATTTTTGTCTACATGTTCTTTGGTGCCCACTCTCCAGGCAAGGCCAGCCCAGCAGATCTCCTTGGTGGCTTCAGCTGCTGGAAAAATCCACAGGATGCTGCTCGTCAGTGAAATAGAGTGCAGCAGTTGTGAAGATAAGCAGCACAGACATAAATGCTTGTGGAGAGAAACAGCCACATGGGTAAATCTCTGCTTGTGGGGGGAGACACATGTATTTGGGCTAGAGAGGGCTGAACTAAGGCCTGGGAGGAAGCAGGAAGGGTGGGATGGGAGTGTGCTCTGTTCTGCCTCCTGCCCTGCCTTGATCTCTGCTTTTGATCTGTCCCTCTCATCCTGCTGGTGCTTTGGCAGTGCCCAGCCCTGCACTGTTTGCAGGTCAGCTCCCAGAGATGGCCAGGGAAAAGGGAGAGAGCACTGCTGCTGCTCTGCAGAGCCTGGAATGGGGGTGCAGCCTTTGCTGGTGCCCTCCTGCCCATCAGAAGAAGACCTGACTTGTTGGACTGGAGCTGTGGAGGGAAAGGCTCTGTGGGAGTCGGCTGCAGGTGTGTCATGGGAAGGTGTAAGCAGCAGGAATTTGGCATAAACAAGATACTGGGCTTGTCAGCCTCGTTCCAGGCTCTTAGCCTTGAGAGCTGTGTCTTTACATGTGAGTTCAGCACGCTCTGTTTCATTTCTGGGATAGTGCTGATACCAAATCAACACCTGACTGCTGCCAATTGTGGCGCTCTCTGTCCTGCTGTGGAAGCTGATGGAAGGAACAGGCTTTGCTAGAGGGACTAGTTCCCTTGGCCTTCACCCAGAGCTCACATATCTGAATCATAAAGGGCTGTGGTATGTAGCTCAGCAGAAATTAGAGCTGAGGGAGCTGGTCTGGTGTGGTCAAGTCTTTTCACTGAAGTTGCACAGACCTTTGAGGTGTGATGGAGCCTCAGGTGCAACGTTGGGTTACGTATTACAGACCCAAACCTCTGACAGAAAGAGGATGGAGGTTTTTACTGGAAAAAACCAAACACTTGGAGGGACCTGGCATCCTGAACCCAAGGTAAGCACCTTTTCCCTGAGGGACATACTGGACTTGAGGAGGAGATGCCTCTCCTGCAGTGCCCTTCTTGACCATATGGTCATAAGACACTGGCTGCCCTGAGACAGCACAGCACCAACCACTGCTGTGGGTATTTGGTGGCTGAGCTGTGGCTTAATTAATGTGAAGATTGATTGGCTCTGGTAGGTGATGGGACCAGGCCTCACAGCTGTGGACACTGAGAAAACATCAGCTGTGGGGAATGAAGTAGGAAACTTTGGGGCAAAGGGGCCACATGCAGTCAGGGCATAACAAACAGGGTAAGAAAGGGATTTGTCACCTTCAGCAACAAGCTCCAGAGCCTTGCTTGAAGCACTAGCAGCACCTCACCTTGTGATACTGTTAGCTAAATAAATAGCTCAGTGAGACATCTGGCTATGGAGGTCAGCGGGGCTTAAAACCCCTAAACACCTCCTGGTGCAATGAACTGGCTCTGGTGTCTCAGCCCCAGGCCTCAACTCCTGGGAAGTACAGGAGGGGTTGAACTCAAGGGCTTCCAAGGGGTCCTGGAGCTTGGAACAGGTGGGGTAGGTGCAAGGGAAGGGGATCTCTCAGCAGGACATGGTGTCTCACAACAGCGTGCAGGAAGGGAAGGTATACTGGGAGTTGGCCAAGCAGAGTGCTTTGATTTGGCTTTCAACAGCACTCCTGAGTTTATGTTGGATTGGGAAGGGGATGGGTTATGTTACGGTCCTTTCCGGCACTGACAGATAATCCACCGGGGCAAGGGCATCCATTCCCTTTTCATGTGTGCATCCATGGACTGCTGGGTCAGGAGGTGCTGAGAGAAAAGAGAGCACTGCAGTGTCTGCAGTAGGGATGGTGTAGCGGGGTGATGGCATACGCATAAATCATTAACTGTGGACAAGGTTACCCGAGTTCCTTTGAAAAGCTGTAGCAAGTTTTACAGCCCTGCTGTGAGCTTGTGTGCTAGTTTATGCTGACATGGTGCTAGGAAAGTGGGGAGTACCTCAAACGGGAAGAAAGCTGTTTTCCTGTTTGTCCCCATCTCCCTGTCCCTTTCCACAATGAACCTGTAAAAGGTTGGGGGTTGTTTGGGTTTTTCCCCCCTGACTGCTGCTCACATCATAGTCTGTGTTCAGGTTGCTGCAGAACTGCCAGCCGGCTCCAAAGCCCTGAGCTGATCTTCCCTTCCTCCAAAATCTGGGGACCTGAATGATGTCTGTACAGGACTTGGGGCTTGCTCTGGTTCCAGCTCAGTTAATGTGAACAACCTGGGGACCCCAGGACCCTCCCACAGTGGCACTGCTGCTTGTTGGCCTCCCAAACCCTGTGGGTGCTGCCCACAGAAGGAGAAACAGGTGTTTGCTGCAGAGACCACAGCCAGGACAGAGGCAACAATCAGTCTTTGGGCTCTGCATGGGCAGCACTAAATACAACTTAAAGAGGAAGGAGGAAAAAAATGTTTACCTTGTGGATGTGCATTTGAGGTAGCTCAGTGCATCCACCTTGCTTATGTATCACAATATGGAGCAAGAAGCAAAGCCTCAAGAGAGACAGTAACACAAGGGAATGTGAAGTCAGTGGAAGAGACCTTAGAGATTAGGGTGTGGGTTTTCCCTCCAGCATCCTTAGGAACATGAAGGCACAGAGATTTTAAAAAACTGAGACACCAGAAACTGCTCTAGGCATGAAGTTACTCCGTAAACTGAAACATTTTAAATCTCTTCCAAAGGCAAGAATCAGGCTTACAAATGCTTAAACATCTAGTGTTGGTTGTCTTTTTTTACTTCTTTTTTTTATTATTGAAAAAGGTAGCACAAATAAAAAGTGGACACATGGGGAGAAGGGAGATGCATTTGACAAAACACATTTGATTCAGCCTCTTTCAAAGTTTTAAGAGACATTCAGAATGTTCAGGCTCTTTGGACCTCTCTTCAGCACAAGTCAGATGGTGTGGGCATGCTTTAGAAGAGGGAACAAGAAGGAGCTGATTATATCGGGGCCACAGATGTGAAACAGACCTGCAAACCTTTTAGCTTCTATTTTGTAAAAGCTCATTCTTCAGTACTCATAATACCAGATCCTACAGTTGATTATAATTCTGCTTTGTAAGTGGTTGTGAGAAACTGGTTTAGTAATTCAGTAACTAGACTGTGGGGAGCTGTGCAAATTCCTTCAGCAACTTCATTTTGTGGGGACTAAAATGTTCCTCAAACATTTAGCTACTTTTGTTGTTCAATAACCTCTCTCTTCGTCACTAGCAGGAGCAGGACTTTGAATGTTGAATTGAACTTTAAAGCAAAAATCAAAATTTGACACCAGGCAAATTTCAGGGCTGCTCTCTGGTCAAACATCACTTTAATTTTAAACTGTGTTACTCAGGGAGGGACCTGATTCAAGCTGGGCTTTCTCCAAATCCAAAAGCACATGAGGTTGCCCACGGCTATTTAAGTGATTTACCACCCACGACCAAGGGAGGGCTCAGTCAGGACAGCCACTGGTAGTCTCTGGCGGGGAGGTGGCTCTCTGGCTGCTGTTGAATGTGGGATACCCCTCCACCAAACCCAGCTCGTTTAACCCTCAAGGTTTATTTCTTATGTGTGAAGCCATGACACTTGTCTTCTGCTCAGATGGTGTGGTGGTGTGCTTGCTGGTGGCACTGGGTGTTACTGGTCTCTTCCCACAGTGACAGCAATCAGGGCTCGGTTGCAGGGTGGTGGTTCCTCATCTAGATTTTGGGACAGCAGGAAAAGAGGTCCACCAAAAAATTCTGCTACTTCTCTCCAGGCTGGTGAAATGGCTTTTCCCTGAGCATGTCTTGCCTGTCCTCCTCAGAATAAAAGCCAGTGACAGCCTTGTCTGGACATTTTTCTCCTCAGAAAGGAAATGTTGTCCCTCCTTACGTCCACAGCTGTGGGGATCCAGCACAGGCTGTTCATGGAAGTGGTGTGAGGGAGGCTGCTGTCTCCCTGGGCTGGGGAAGGGGCAGTAGAGGCAGGGAAGGGCTCTGTCCTTCAGTGACCCCCAGTACCATATGCTGTGGGGGTGGGTTGAGAAGAAGAGGAAGATGGGCTGCCTAGAAATGGAGAGAGAAAATAAATTCGGGGAGCCAGTGAGGGTCAGAAGAGTAGTATGTCAAGAGGCATGAAAAGAGGGTGGAAAAGCTGTTATCTTGTTTTCCATAGCATTAGGGACAATGCCCTTTGAGTGCTTTGCTGATCCCCTTTATCACAGGGGCTTGGCAAGAGAAAGCGGGAGCGAGGCACCGGAAGGATCTTTGCTTCCATCCCAAAGGCGGTTTGTAATCTGATTCCTGAAATGGGTCTTCAAGCTGCAAGGAAGCTCTGTAGCTTTTTTCCCCCTTCAAACAGCTTAGCACCTTTTAAACCCGGAAGAGTGTTCTGGGAGCTGGGCCAAGACTCGGCCCTGGGCCCTGCCCCACGGTCCCCATTGTCATTAGACAATGCCAAAGAGGTGTGGGAGTCATCCCACGGCTGTCCCCCAGGGGTACTGACCAGCCAAGGGCTGCTTTGCCAGACGTCAGTGGCACAAGGGAGTGGGGAGAAGGCAGGGGATGCTGCAGTGCAGTGGGTTGACCCAGAGTCTTGGGTCTCAGGCAGGACACAGTCCTGCCGGCACAGCCTAACCTTACCGAGGTCAGTGATCCGTCCTGCTCTGCTCTGCTGGTTCCAGTTTCTAGCAGCTGGTCTTGCCCTGCATGGCCTGGATGTACCTGGGGTGTGAAAGCAGCCAGGAGGCTGAGATTTGCCTCAGAGGGCTGGAGTGCTTCTTGCCTGTTTGCCCATCCTCCTCTTCAGCCCCCCAAGTCCAGGCATCGGTGTGCAACTGGCTGTGTGTGGGACTTCCTCAAAGCCCCAGCTTTGCTGCAGTGGAGAGGAATCCAGATGTGATCTTGGCCTCTTTTCACAAGACTGTAAGTCAGTGGCAGCTGGGAAGTGATATGTTCCTGTCTAATTATTTATTTTCCAGGGAATAAAAGGCAATGTTTTCTGTTTGGTCTCTGTAATGAATCCATCATTTCTTTAGGTATGATGTGCAGACAGACATGGAGAAGCAGCCGGTGTCCTCAGCTCTGTGTTCACTTTGGTGTCCAGCTGAGCAGCTCCGTTCTGGGATGGGAAGCATCTGAAGTCTCTGGTTTCACTATGGGGCCATTCCTTTCCCAAGGGAGACAGGAGACTCATCACTCCTCAGAAACATCACAAAAACTGCTGACCCTGAAAACATGGAGTAATCTGCAATTTCCAGAGTGCCTTCCTTGTCCTTTCCTCCTGCAGCTGTTTCCCAAATGGTTGAGACAAACTCAGAGCACTTTTGGGTTCACAGAGCCTCTACATCAGCAACTGCTGCACAGGCAGAAGCTTTCTCCTCCATGCTGCAGTATGAGAGCTGCAGTGTGTTGCTCCCAATGGGTTTCCTCCTCCCTTGATTGTTGCCCTCGAGCAGCACAGGATGGGCTGTGGTACAGCACCCCAAACTCCTCGGCTGTGCCCTCCAGCCCTGTGTCTGGGGCCTGGAAGGAGGTGTTGCATAACTTGGTGTTCTTGCCACATATCACATGTTAGGAGAGTCCTCACTGTCACTGGGAACAGATAACAGGTTTTGGAGTACTTTGGGTATTAACTTGACAGTGGTGGGTTAATGGTCAGGCTCAATGATCTTAGGGGTCTTTTCCAACCAAAATGATTGGATGATTTTGTGTAGAAACTGATCAGCTTGAAGCACTCATGGTTGGATGAGGGCAAAATACAATTCCTGTCTTTATCTGTATAAAGACCTGTTTAATATGTCTAGTTAACTTGCTGGAGCAAAAGAACTATTTGTGAAAAGAGACGTGCTTGTTAAGCACTCATTGCTGCCCACATACACAAATTTGTATTTTTTTAATAAAGGGTTTTTTTGCAGGTTCCTCATCCAAATGTGCTGGCTGTTTCTTCTCAGTGTATAGTGGGCAGGGTTAGGCTGGCTTTGCTCCTCAGGACCACCAGAGCCTTTCAAGTACCAGATGTTCCTACTTGTGGCAGAGGAGCCCAGGAACATCTGGGCCTGGGGTCCTGTGTGTCATCCCCATACCACTGTCTTAGCTATCCCTGCAAGCAAAACACTCAAATTCAAGCTGCCATCTCCTTCACAAGGGACATTGTGTCCTTCAGCTCTTTGGTCATTAGGATCCTGGGGCAGACAAGGTGTTATAGTTAAATGGGAAAAGCTTTGCTGCCCACCCATCCTCATTGCTGCAATCTTTCCTCTGTGGCAATGCTTTCCTAACTTTTTATGTGATTGTCCCAAAAGCTGACGATAAACAGTTCCTGTTTGTGGGCAAAGAAAATGATGAGAACTGTAATGGCAGACTGAGGGAAGAGAGAAAGGGCAGCCCCATCCCTGGCACCACGAAGGAGTGGCAGCTGTAGGATTAGGTCTTTCTTGCATAACTCAAGGGAAACTTTCCATAAACCACTGGCACCACTCCCCAGTATGAGTTCAGCCTCGACACTTCTACATTATTTATTTCTTTTCCCCCTAGAGGTCTGTTGCTTGGATGTGCTTAAATGCCTGTGAAACACCTGTGCACTTGAACATGTCCCTAGTGCTGTTTGCAGTCTGCCTGGGTAATCTGTGCCTCTCAGAGCATCTCGAGTGGGGCACTTCAGAACAGAGGGGCATCCACAGTGGGAGAGGAGCACACAGAAAGCACTCAGGCAATTGGCACGTCTGGAGATTGTGCCAGTTAGGAGAGGCAGTAGAGGAACTTTTCATTATTCTTCATGTTTGGAGTGAGTGATGAGGAGGCACATGGCCAGTGCAGGCTGTTACCTTTGCAGGGTGAAACTGTGCATGTTTTGCTCCTGGGAATAGCCCAAAGGTAAAGATAAGCTAGTCCTTTTCTCAAGTCAGTAGTTGTCCCTTAATCACGGGCCAAGAGACTACCAGAGGGCTACTTCTGCCTCTCCTTGCTCCTTACCAGTGTGGGTGAATGAGACCTTGAGTCCTGCTCACTCCCTCCCTGAGCTGGGAGCTCCCTCTCCAGCAAACCTCTTGAGGAAAAAGCAGGAGAGTGCTGGGCACCCTGTCAGCCAGCAGAGAGTAGGGTGTGAGTGGAAGAGAGACCTCTGTGCTGAGAGCACTCTGAATCTCAAAACTTTTGAAAGTTGTTCATCACCCCAGAGCAACCACTTGATTTGTTCTCCCTGAACAAACTTGGTTCATCTTCAGGCAATCATAAGGAAGCACAGAAGAGCAAATGGTTGACCTTGGGGCTTTGCTGCCATTTCTATTCTTCTAACAGGCTTTATCTGAAAAGCACATGTTGAGGGTTTGATGCTCAACAAGGAGCTAACTTGGCCTACAGTCATCTACCATGTTAGCACAGTATTCATTCAAGTGCATAGTGGCAGAGAGAAATCCAGCTATGTGTTGTTCATACTGGCATCTTCCACCAAGGGGATATGGCACACATGGGAACATATCAATACTTCAGCTTTTTTATACCAGTGGTTTCAAATTTCTATTTCAGCTAATGTAGAGAGAGAGAGTCAAAGAAACTGATCAACAGGCAGGAAAAAAAAATCTATAAAATCTTGCTTTGCAGTTCGTCTGATAAAGGAAATATATTGTGTGTAAACCTTGTTTCTCATCAGGCTGATTCACATTTGTGTAACTCTGATTTTTCTGTCCCTCACACTGTTATTTCCCCTCACATCACGTACCTCTGTCCTAAGCCAGTATAAGGATGGTCAGAACAATGTCTTTTGTTTGTAGCAAGAAGGAGAAGTGTACACTACCTATCCTAGCAACTCTGAACAATTGGAGAACATCTTTATAAATGTATTTATAAAGATAAAACCATCTCCAAACTCTCTGTTCATTGCTCTATTGCCAAATATAAGAAGCTAAGACAATTGAAATCTGCCAGCATGGGAAAGCAGGGAGACCTAGTGCTGCCACAGTGACCTGCACATGGATGGTGCTGCACTCACCAGGACTGTGGCACGGACCCTTGGCTTTGTGAGTGACCACCTTGACTGCAAACTGGTACCCTGGACTCCTTCTCAGCCTGCAGTCAAAAGAGGCTTCTCACACGGGATAGCTGACTCTCTAAGCAGGGAGTAACTGTGCAACTAAATACTCAAAAGCCAAACAGCTTGAATCCCTCTGCTGCTCACACCCCAATGCACCTCATCCACTATCTAATATGTTTGGATGGATGTGTTCCCTCCCAACATCTTGATCATGGGAAAAGATGCTACACGGGCTTTGGGTGAAGAGTCAGCAAAAGCTGGAAGGTCATGGGGAATAGGAGTGCTTTAGGGTGGGCCCCTGTGGACTTTTTTATTGGCTTGGCTCAGTGCCACGATCTTCAGACTCAGTGGTTTGGACTCACATTGAGCTCGGAGCTGGACCAGCCTGTCCAGCAGTTCAGGAACTCATGAGCTTTGTGTCTCATATCAGGCCCCCTGCACTGACTCCAGCTGTGGCCTGAGCTTCAAGAAGAAAGAGGTTCAGACAGGGGACCCGGTGTTTGGTTTTGCATTGCACTGCCAGACAAGAATATCCTGTCATTATGTGGAATCACTGAAAACTTTAATAGCATCCCTAAAACCTCCCTCCCCTCCCAAAGCATTTTTCTGGCTCTTAGCATGTTAGGGAGTAGCTACAGACTCCCGCAGCAGAACTTGCAGGATTGAGTGGTCTTGGCAGAGTAGCTGCAAAGGGCATTGTGTTTAATAAAAGGGCTAAACTTTACAGTTAGGGTTTTCCCTATGTCTTGAACTGAGATTTGGTCTTTGGATGTTAAGTGCTGGGCTGATGAACACAGAAAATACAAACTGGCTCCCTGCGTCCCTCTGGCAGCAAGCAGGCAGGCACTTTTCTCCTGCCCTGGGACACTCGGGGCAGATTCCCTGCAGATTCCTGCTGTCCTTACTAAGGAGGCATGATTTGCAGCGGTGCTGGGTGCCTGCAGGTGCCGCCCTCCGCAGGGGCAGTCCCGGTGGCTCAGCACCGCTGGGAATCAGGCGAGGGGTCCCGGCAAGGGCGAGGGCAGGGGGAGCGGGGCCGGGGGAAAAAGAGGAGCAGCGGTGCTTGCTGATGCTCAAACATAGGTCTTCCAGTGGAGGGACCTGCCGCAGGACCAGGGCTCTCGGGCCCCACAAGTCAAACTGCACAGAGTCACAGTTAGTCGTCATCATCGTCATCGTCGTCATCGTCGTCATCATCATCATCATCGTCATCATCGTCATCATCATCGTCATCATCGTCATCTTCATCGTCGTCATCATCTTCGGTATTTATCTTCCCAGAAAGCACGTCCTCTATCCAGTCCTCCAGCTCCTCGGCTGTGGGCAGGTCGTCGTCATCTCTGATGTCCATCCAGATGCTGTCAGCCTGTGGGGACAGGTGATGAGGGGTTAGCTGCCCTCAGGGACACAGGGAAGAGGCTCTACACAGCTATTGGGGGGTGAGGGTTGGAGCACGGGTGGGATGCAGAGCACTGGCTCCCTCTTTCTACAGCCTGTGGGCAGGCTCAGCCAGAGTGTCTCTCTGCCTATGCATTGGGATCCCCACTTCCCCCCGGAGCGCTGCTGTGTCCAACCAGGGGCAGTGGGGCTGGTCAGCAGGTTTACAGCAGTGTGTGGTGCTGTGCACCCTGGTGAGATGTGTGCCTGCTGCCTATGCCTGCGAGCAGGAGCGTTGCCCACCTGATGCATTCCTCACTCAATCTGGACAGTTCTGTAGACTCCAAGTCTACACAAAGAGATACCAAAGAGACCTCTTCCGGCACCCACTCCATCATGCCGGTTTGCAGGACATCACAGTGTTTCCCTCCTTCCATCCAGAGTCCTTCTGGGACTTCTTCCCTGGAGCCTTCAAACCCCCCGTCAGCACCCTTTCTCCCCAGCCTCTTTTACAATCACCTTTGCCTTAGGACCTTGCTCTGGACTCTCCATTTGTGATAATGGTTCCTGCTCTCGGAAGACCCTTCCCTTAGATCATCTCAGCCATGCTCCATGCATGGCTGAGATGGCACACCATGCATCTCAGCTGAAGAGTGGTGAGAAATGCCAATGCCCTGGACTGCAGGTGCCCCTGCTCTTTCCCTCCGTCTGTCTGCATTACTTCCATAAAGCAAAGGGGACAGGAGAATTCAGTGAGAAGACAATGACAACTTTGTGACTGTTACCCAGGGACAGCAAGCTTATGTGGTCTCTGAGGTCTAGAAATGAAAGTTTTCCTCTCTGCTTTGCTATAGATTCCTTGGATAAATGCCTGGATAAGACCCTTTCCGTTCACTGTCTCCCCTCCATAAAACAGGATCAGCCCCCTATTTTGCAGGGGCACTGTGAGGTTATCTCATTCAGCATTTGATGTTGCAGAAGCAACTTCATGTATCAGAAGAAAACCACCTGCTTTTACAAATCCATCCAGCTTCTTTCCCTGTCTGTGGTACTTAATTCTCTTTGATTTATGGCTTGCTAAAAAGCCAGACCAATCTCTGCTCAAGGAAAGCTGTGTCTCCCATACAATATTTTCCTCCTAAATCATCAAAATTGTAATAAAAAAGAACCCTGGAGAGGCATGCAGCTCTTGCTTCACTCATGTATTAATCTCCCTAACCTCTGGTCAGTTTGTGCAGCAAAAAAGTGACACTTTTAAATAATGGGAAGAGGAGTGGCTCCATTTCACCTCGAGAAGGTGCTGTGCAAATAAAGCAGTGATATTTTGCAGGGCATCATGGCCCTAGTCCTGAGCCACAGTCACCACAATGTGATGAGCCAGCTGGGGCTGCTGGGAGCTCTGGTGTTTGCATTGGCAGGTTTTTACAGAAGTGATGGGGTCACGAGGGTTATGTCCACCGAAGCCAACAGCAGTGTTTATTTTCACTCTGTTGTGTAAGTCCCACTTTGTACCTGTGTAACTTGGCTGAATGCAGTGATGTAACACTGAAATAACAAAATGAGCTCAATGTTTGTTTTAGATATCACCCGCCAACCTAGAACTTTCTTAAATCTCTCTCGAGAAATAAAAAAAGGACTTAAGAGGAATGAAATAAAACCTGCAAATACTGTAATCAACAACCTGAAACATTTACTATATCAAAGCCAGATAATGCATAAGTTTTTACAGGTCTCTGAGTGACTGCTGAATAATAAGGCATATGTTCTTACCTAATTCTGCTTTCTATATGATTCTCATGCCGATGACAATCCTACTTCCATGAACTTCCATTGATTGCTGTTTAATGTAGCTTTGATGTGACTTAAACATGACCAGTCACAGTAAATGTAATGAAGGGAGATACTGTATTAAGGGCTAGTATTAAGGGCATAAGACTGGAAGACTTGGGCTCTGTTTCTGGCTTGTCCATTTATTTCTCTCATGATCTTAGGTGACAGGTGCTATTTTGGCCCTTTTTCCTTTTGTCTCTCCCTTAACAATTCTGCTAAGAAGCGCTAACTCGCTGGGTCTTCACTCTCTAGGTGTCTGGTGGAGTACTGCTCTATTACAGGCAGAAAGCTCTCATGCAGCCAGGGCTGAAACTACTCCCAAGTCAGCCCCTCAACCCCCTCAGTGGGATGAGCAAGATCCAGGGGCTCTGCTTTCTTCATGACACCATTGCTTTGCCTGGCCCACCACGTCTCCCATGTTATAGTCTTGCAGCATCTGTTGTTACAGGAGGCACAACCGTCCAGTACACCCTTGCTGTCCCTCTTTTTCTGGGGCAATACAGGAGAGAGGATGTGGAGGCTGGAAGCAAGGTCAGTGTTGAGCCAAACCAGCACCCAGCCCCACACACTTGTCCCAGTTTTAAGTCCCTGGCTGCTCTCTTCTGATGAAACATCAAGTTCACTTACGACTCAAATTTCAAACATGATGTCAAGCACCAATTTACAAACACTTCTGCAGTGGAGAGATTTCTGCTTCCAGAGACACTCATATACCCACACAGGTTCATTTTAAAGAGATTAAAACAAACACCCAGCACTTATACATTAAAAATAAACTAATGTAATAGTTCAGGCAGGAGCATGCTGCATTACGGGCTCTCCGATCATCTGGACTATTATTGTCAGAAAGAGGAAAGAATGGTTTCTCTCTGTGTCAGGGCTGTGAAGCATGTTACATTGCACTCAGCAGCTCTCCTGAGATCTCTACTGGTGAGGGTCAGACAGGTCCCTCTCTCACCTGCCTTAAAAGCTCACAGTGTATGGGCAACAGGAGATCAGTCCCATGCTTTCTGGCTTGAAGGCAACCCCAGTGAGAACAGCAGCAGCTAGAAAATTGTCCCAATAGCACAGCTGGGGGTGCTGTGGGTACTGTTGCTCCCTCAGCTGTGCCAAAGTAGCACCTGCCTCTGCAGGCAGCTGCTGCCTGTGGATGGTGTGGAAACCTTCACTGCCACCAGGTGTGGGGCAGGCAGGTGTACTCTTCCCACCCAAATCCCTCCAGCACAGCAGTGGCTGAAGGGGAGGAAGGCCTGGATGAACCCCAGTGCATCCTCCTTACCACAGCAGGATCCCTTGATTACCAGTTTATGCTGTACTTCTGTTAAAGCTGTGTATTTATTTAGCTTTCTTCAAGCTGTGCAGTTTCTCCCTGTCATCTGTTGGGGACAATCTTTCCCTCCTACACTCAAGCTGTGCCCTTTTGCTTCTGTAGAAAAAAACAACCTCCTTTTTTCTCCTCTTCTCCTCCTCTAAGCATGGCTTTCTTTTCCCCCTACACACACTTTTTCTCCACAAAGCCACCCAAGCTGTCAGAGCAGGGAACAGACAAAGGTGCGTGCCGTGAGTCGGGGTGGAAATGCAAGACCTTAAAACCAAAACTGGGCAAAGCCCTGAATCCCAGGCCACAGAGGCCAGTGCTGTCCTCAGCAGATGTGGTTTTGTGCATGATTTGGCAGCAGAAACACACTCAGACTAAAGCCCTCAAGCCTGACATCAGAGGTGTTACAAACCCTGTGGCACGTGGGAGTGGGGAGGTCTTCATATTTTTTCCCTAGGGAAAAAGTCTATTCTACCTGCACTTAACAGTGGAAATCCCACTGATTCCAGTGTACCTCAGGACCCAACCTTTCCAGCACCGTAATTTTGGGATCACTGGATTTTCTGGGCACGTGCTACTCACGTCTGTGACGTTCACCACCCCGATCTGTGGTCTGAACAGGTCGATCTTGAAGGTCTTCTCCCAGTAAGTGATGAGCTGCAGGGGTGAGACACAAGGCTTAGACAGGGATGTTTGCAAGGCCCCGTTGCTCTAGTTCAGTCAGCTGGGCTGTGGAGCCAGGAATGTGCATCCATGTGTGCACTGGAGAGAGGAGGGGCTGAATGCAAGCTCAGGCTGCCACACATGGCAAAGGAAAGTGCCGACCCCGGGGGTGCTCCCCAAGACAACGCCTTCTTGGGAGGCAGACCCAAACAAGCAGCTTTCAAGGGGATGGCCTGTGGTCCAGTTTCCCATCCTTCCCTGTCTCAGATTCCCTGGGGCAATTCCTGCACTCATGTGTGCATGTGCACACCCCCACACACCCCCCCATGCCCACCCCATCCATGAATTAAGCCAAGAAAGGGAAAGAGCCTCTGCCACTCACCAAAGGAAAGTCATCAGGGTCAATCCAGACAATGCTCAGGTCAGGATTATCTGTGTTGTCCCTGGCAACCTGCTTCAGGATTTCCAGGAACTCAAAACCATCTGAAATGATATATGAACCACTGCAACTCTCCTGCAAATGCACAAGCACTTTTTGCTTGTGGGGTTTCCAGCTTCCCTGGCTCCCCTATGCACACAGGAGTTGTTTATAGTTCTCATTAAAATGCTGTCTCCCAGCGCTTTCTTTTGATAATAAGGCTTTTAATTTCAAGCATCCTCCTCGGGTATTGAAATTAGTTACACATGAATTAAGCCCCATAATCCTTCCGTGGAGTGGAACAATGTCACTGTTTTCTTGTGGTGAGGGAGGAACTGAGCCCCCAAGAGGCCAAAGCCTTCTGATTTGCTGATGGCTCTGAGAAACGCCCATGCCCCAGCTTTTCAGAAGTTGGTGGCTTTGGGTTTCCCGCATGCCTATCCCACTGCCAGCCCTCAGCACTCTCCCAGAGCTACACAGCAAGATGGATGCAGAGTTAGGGAGCAAATCCTGGTACTAGGGTGGAGGGAATGACTTTTTTTTCCCCCAGGCAATTATCCATTTCTATCCAAAATTTGAATCCTGGCTAGCACACCTGCTAGCATAAACACCCAGTAGGTGTTTACAATGCAAACAAAACACATGAAAATACACTTTCTTGAAGGATGGAGAGTTACACAAGGAAGAAAATGGCCTCCTACCTGGGTCATCTTCTTCAGCGAAGGCTACGATGTGGATACCCTCCATGTCATCCTCCTGGAAACAACATAGCTATTACTGATGGGCCAGGGAGGGAGGACAGAGTCTGGGTGGTTGCTGGAGATGAGGAGCAGTGGGATGCCTTCAAAAAGGACAGTTACAAAGGGAGGCTTGACTAGAGCCCCACTGAGAAACCAGAAATGGGAGCTGAGGTGAGGCTGACTCATGAAGGAGGTAGCTGGGTATTGCTGCTGAAACTCTTCAGATAAAAATTAGGTGGGCACCACGATGGCAACAGCAAGGGAACTTCTGATGATGTGAGGCAAAAGCTGCTCTGCAGAAAAGGTCAAGGGCTCTCTAGCACAAGAATAGAGGCTCCCCCTTCATGCCTGATGCCACCTACCCTCATAAATTTTCAGCTGCCAGGAGATGGTTTGCAAGGAAACAAATATCTGCCGTCATGCTCAGCTCCAAAACATGCTCCTTTGGGCCAGCAAAGGAGGTTTTCTCACAATATGAGAGGCAAGGTGGATCATTTGGGCCCCTTTTTGAAGGTGAAGGGTCTCTGCTTTAGGTGAGGGTCTCCGTGAGCAGTGAGGGAAATTGAGTGGGGGGCTCATTTCAGGGCTCCAGTGAGTGGAGGACAGAAATTACAGCCTGGTGGATTACTTTTCTCCATGAAACACATGAGTAATGATATTGGCAAAGGCCAATGGATCTGCTGGCCGGTTCATCATCTGCCTGCTATGAATGTCATCTCTGAATTATCCCATGGATCGGTTTCGCCTTCCTCACCCGCTGTCGGTCCCAGTTTCCATTTCAATTGGTTTTAATGCAAGAAAAAATTCCCATCTAAATGCTAATTTCTTTTCCCTTCTGAGCCCAGAGGTGACAAAGCCACCATCAAATACTGAAAGGGAAAAAAAACCCTGAAAGATTAAGTGGAAAACATTATCTTTAAAAACAATAGAGGATGCTCAGCCTTTGTGGACATCTCCAGGGAATACATTTTCACTGGGACATTCTAGGCAGATTTACCTGGAATTCAGACCACTTACAGCTGGCAAAATTTATACTGTTGCTTTTTCTTCATATTTGCATTGTCAGACAGTAAAATAAAAAGTATACATCTATATGCCATATATAATTACATGTATATACCGACATAATGCAGCTCTATTCTGGCCTACAAGGCAGCAAACAAAACTGGGCTAACTCCAGTGAAGGCAGTGAGGATGTTGTGAACTTGCAGTGAGATCAGAATCCAGCCCCCTGTTTTCTGTAGTTATGAGCCCACTGCTCATAGCAGAGGCAAGCTCTGTATTCCCAGGCTGCTGGTTGAGCAAGCATCCCACCGCTGGGTATTCACACTTTTCATGAGGCTATTTTAGAATATGGTCAGTATGAAAGTGAAACCACTGCATGTGTAATTTGGGTCTCACTGAAGCTCCATTAAAAACCTTGGAGGGGCTTTGGTGGATCTTGGAAGCCGTGTTCTATACAGAATCTGTATTTCAAAACAAAATGAAAAGCTATTGTGCCTAAGTGACTCATAACTCCTTGTTCAGTTTTATTACCTCTTGCCTTGCTGTATTAAAGACTCCCAAGGTTTTTGCCACTTTGGAGTCCCACAGCGTTTCATGTTACACAGCCAAGAAGGGGACATCTGAATGCTGTTATAAATGTGTTGAGTCTTTTGGAAGAATGACTGCATCTTCCTTAGAGTCTGTAAAGCACCTGTTCAGCTTTGTTTTTCAGCATTCATCTGGCACTTGAGAGCCCCTGGCTAGCTTTTAACACCAAATTCACTCACAGTGAAGGGATAATTTGTTATACACAATTTTTCTTTCATTTTCACCCTTCTCCTCCACCCCTGCAAACCATGAGAGTCCTCTGTGTGTGATAGGAGCCAAAATGTGGGTTAGTTCATCACAGTTGCTGATTTGCATCTTGCTTGCACTGTGAGAAGTGCAGTCAATGCACGATCTGCTTTGAAATCTGTATAATTAACTGTACTGCCTGCCTTCACTTCCATTTTGAATTGTACAACTGTTCTGGTACATTTACAAGGACATATAGTGACAGGATGGGGGAGAATGGCTTTAAACTGAAAGAGGGTAGATTTAGACTGGATGTTAGGAAGCAATTCTTTACTGTGAGGGTAGTGAGGCACTAGAAGGGGGTTATCCAGAGAAGTAGTGGATGCCCCAGTCCCTGGAAGTGTGCAGGGTAAGGTTGGATGGGGCTTTGAGCAACCTGATCTAGTGGACCAGGGAGACAGCAGGGGGTTGGAACCAGATGATCTTTAAGGTCCCTTTGAACCCAAACCAGTCTATGATTCTGTGAGTTTCTGAGAGACATCTGCACAATCTCCATAGCTCACCCAGTGAGCAGGCCACAGAAATCACACCAGCAGCAGCACTGATGTCCCTTAGCTGAGATGGAGCATCCTTGGGCAGGATCACTACACAGGCCCCACACCTGCCTGCCACACTCCTTAGCTTTGCTTCCTCCTTCTGTGAAGCAAGCAGGAGCCAGCCCAGCTCTCCATTGCTGCTGCACAAAGCATTTGAGCACCCTGCTTGAACTGAGGCACATCCCTTTTTCCCAGAAGAGAGAGAGTAGCCTTTGAGGAAGGAAAGGCAATGTTTTGCCCAGCCAGAGGAGCTCTTGAGCAGCAGTTTCTTGTTGGAAGCTGGCAGGGGACACAATGGTTCCCACCACATGTGCTTACCCACGTCTCAAACATGTCCTCTGGGCGCAGCTTCCTCAGGGTGGCCCTGAAAGGGAGACAGAAATGCTCTTTGAGGACATATCCAGCACTGCCACACGTGACACTGTCAGCATCACGGGAAAGGTCACCATGGCACGTTTGGCTGGTGGCTGGAGTCAGCCACCACATTTTGAATGCAAGAATGGGGGCACTGTAGGTCTATTTACGCCTTTATTTATGGTGATAAAATCCTGCCTTTATTTATGGTGATAAAACCCTGCCCATGGCCCCACTGCAGCCAGTATTTCTGCTTGGGAAGATGAGACGCCTCTCTGTGCTGGGATGTGCTGATGAATTAGTCCCACACATGGCAGACTATTCTGTCTGTGCTGAGAGCATGAGACAGCATTCACTTTTGTTTTGGAGTCCCTGGGACATTCCTAATGGGTTCTGTGCTCCCTTTCTCCTGGTTTCACCCTAGCATAATTTCAGAACAGAAATCCTTTCCACCTCTGCTGAAGCAAAGAAGACAGAATAAAGTCTGGGAAGAAAATTTGGATCCTAACAACCCCTGAAAAAAAAAATAAACCCTAAGACTGGTCAAAGCAAATTTTTTTGAGAAGTAGTTAATAAAGGAAAAAAGATTAATAGCAAATATTTTCAGACACATTTGTAGCAGGAAGCCTGTCAGAGGGCCTGGCAGGCTGAGAGTTGACTGGGGTGTTAGAGGGGCACCCAAGGAACACAGAGCCATAGAAGACAAACACAAATCATCCTGTGCACATCTGCTTGCTGGGGTATCAGCTGTTTGGGGAGGATCCCCCAGCAGAGCAGGTCTCCCTGGCATACCTGCCCCAGGACCTGCTACAAAGAGAAATGTCAGTCTGTGAGGTTTTAGAACAGGCTGGTAGGAGTGGCAGCATGTTGCCAGAACCAGGTGGAATAAGTGAGATGTGTAACCTGTCACTTCAGTTTGCCTCACAAACAGAGCAGTGGAAAGGAGGGAACATTTTTTAGAGGTTCCTAAAGGGCCTGAGGAGCCACAGAACTGAGTTCCAGTTAGACCAGAGGAGGGTAATCTCCTGTGGATTAATAACATTGAAGGGTGGAAATGAATGGTCAGTTTTCATGACAGAGGGAATTTACCAATTCAGATTCATAGCATATTCTTTGGCATGATCATATGCATAACATATCCTCACATAATCTGAAAAAGATAGGAAATAGGAATATGGCAGCATTTGCTTATCATATCCAATTCTTTCACAACCAACAAAGGCCTGACTATGAGTTGATACAGAGGATCTCCTGAGACTTGAGTTTCTGCATGATAGGCAGACATGTAGCAAGCAACACACTTGCAGAAAACTAACCCTGATTGTACAGGTGCAGCAATTGGTTCTAAATTAGTTGTAATTAAATACTCTCTCTCAGGAAAGGGGCCCAGGTGTCACAAATTGAGAAACAATCAGCTCCAAAGGAAAAAGGCCAAGAGAAGGTGGGAAAGGGCCAAGGAGTAAAATATACCATCATGGCAGTGGACAGATGCACTGTGAGCCTCTGCAATGAAGTTATGTGTAGCTCTGGTCATCCCATCCCAGAAATGATATGGACAACTGAAAAAGGCACTTGGAAACGTGGGAGTGGTGAGTGAATGTATGGATTGACCTCTATTTGATGAAGATTAAATAGATAAGAATTCTTTATTTTGTAAAAGAGGTGACTGAAGAGGGTTTCAGCAGATATTCTGAAAAACTGGGAATGGTAAAGAAAACGTGAATAGCTTAGAATATGGCCAAGGTTCAAATAATGTCAAGGTTGCAGATTTGATCCCTGCACAGGCTTAAGGCATTCACTTAAGAGTTGGACTTGATGATCCTTGTGGGTCCCTTCTAACTCAGAATATTCTGTGATTCTCTCCCTATAGATTACCTTAAGTATTAATCATTGTTCCTCTGAAGACAGGAGTTAGTAGGTACCCAGAGAAATCATTAGGTAGCAGGTATAAACTAAACAAATAAGAATGGTGTTTTCATACAATGCATATTTAAGCTGTTGAACTCATTACAATTTGGTACATCCAGCATCAAAACAGAAATAAGGTAAAAACAGCCACAGAAATTGAAGAAATGGCCACTAAACACAAGATCAGGGATACAGTTTTTGAACCAGCAAGTCCTTTCATTGTTGATGGTCCAAAACTAGACATTAAATCAGTTGAATGCATATTATGTATTTAGGCATACTTGTACTTGGCTTTTGAGATACTTTCCCTAGCTGTTCTCTGGGGGCAGCTCTTGGTGAAAGGAAACTCGGTGTGGAGGATCTGGCCACACCCACGTGTACTGATTGCTGTGTTGACTCTGGATACTTCCCTGCGTTGGAGGAGTGAGGCAAGAGGGGTTTAGGTGGGTAACAAAGAGCAGAATTCAGCCCCCATGCGGCTACACCACAACTGCAGAGAGGTGGGGGTCCAACCCCAGCATTTTGCATGTGAAAGGGGCATCAACCCAGAGGGCTGCACCATGTAATTTGAATTTGTGTATCTGAGAGTGAAATCTGGGCTGAGACCTTGGAGTGGCAGTGACCACCGTGCTCAGATGGACACCCATTTGTGCAGCCTTGGACGAGTCACCCCACGGTGCTGAGCACCAGCTTCCTGACCTTCTGTGGAGAGGATGAACTTTCCCACCACAGCCTGCAGCTGCCCAGCCCAGCTGTCTGTAGGGAACCAGCACATGGCATCTGCTGAGGTTGCTTCATTTTAATCTACAGATCATCCCCATGTCTGACTAATTCCAGCCTGTGGCTTTAGGTCGTTTACTGGTGGCAAGGCAGGATGAAACACTTGTGCTCTGAGAAGCTCAGCATGAACTACTGGGAACATATCACTGTCACTCCAGGGTTCTTCCCCTGCCATGGCAGCACCTTGGCAGGTTTAGGATTTCAGACATATGGCTTTATGGACTCCTTTTAATTATTTTCTGAGCTTTGGCACTTGCAAAATATATGGCTCACCCCCTTGCTTCTACCAAGCACCACAAAACATCTTGAAATATCTAAGACTTGGGGAAATTCCACTGCAATTTTGTGCTGGTGAAGAGTTTGCCTTATTAGGATAGCATTTAGATGGCTGGGTTTAATCAGCCTTCTGATGCTGCTGCTTGAGAGAAGGAGCTTGGGGAAAAGAAAATGCAAAGGACTAAGGCTTAGAAGGTCAGCAAAGTGAATTGTGGGACCATGGAAGATAGAGGAGCCCTTCATATTTCAGAAAAAGCAGAGAACTGTTTCTGGTGAGTCTCAGATTCTGGAGATGATCTCCTGTGAACACAGACCTCCAGCTGAGCCTGATTTGAGATCCCCCTCTATATGGATGGCCCTGCTTTCCTTGTCTGGCCCCTTGATTGTCTGCTGAGAAATGCAGTTGTAGGAGCAGCAGGTAGCCTGTTTCACTCTCCTGAGGGGTGTTTCTAAGGGTATAAAAATACAGCACCTCCAGGTAGTTGTGCCCCTATACTTAACCTTGTGCTTTTACACAGGATCAGCCTCTCCAGTGACTTCCAGTCTATTTTTGTAGCTGAGTCCCTAAACCACTGTGCAATAAACCTGATTGCAAAAAGCACGAGCTTCCTCAGCTCCTGCTGAGTTGATCAAACACTGTAGGTGCTCAGCATTGTTCCCACAGAGGCTGAACACAGCCATAACAGCTGTGGCTTCTTCTCTGTGCCTACGGTCAGCAGGAGCCTCTTAGTCCATTGTGGTTCCTCTGAGCTTGGTCTGAGCCCAGACACTGCCTCCAGACGTATCTGACATCAGGAGAGGGATACACCCATTAGTAAAGCTGCTTTTGGGAGGGAGGGGATTGGACAGGATTTGGGTTTGGCTTGAGAGGCCTTGGAGAGGGTCATCTTCTGTACAGACCTAAATTAAAAGCATGAGCAATTAGGACAAGGATTTCACTCTCTACTGCCTTCCAGCCTCACTGCTTTTTGAGTGAGGACTCACCAGGGAGGAGGAAGAGCAGGAGGAGGGAAGCTGTGTTATCCCAGCTCCGCTGTGGTGAGCTATGACTGCTGTGCATATACTTGCACCTCTGGGAGTAGGAAAAAACCCAGCAATTTCACAATTTCAAACCTGGGTCAGAAAAATCATCAAAAGTGGTCATCATTCTAATGTTTTTTGAGAGCGATGCCCTAGAGAATCAAGGTCACAATGACAGACACCTTAACCCATATCCCTTGTCCGGGAGCATCCTGTATGCTACATACCTTCTGTGCTCTCTCACAAAATCAACCAGCTCCTCTTCTGAGTAAGGCTTATCAGGGATGTGAACAGGCTCATCCATAAAGGGTTCATAGAAGTCCACCTCGTTCATCTTCAGGCCTAGCTTCTTGGCAACCTGTTGCAGTGCAGAAGTCACAGGTGAGAGAGCCTGATGTGCTTCTTTGCCTACCCAGAGTCTTTGCTGGTGGCAGAGCTGAGGTCAAGGTGCTTCTCTCAGAGTGTGCACTCCTAGGGGTGGCCCACAAAACGGAATGGATCTTCCCTTGTTTAAAAACCCACTGATGCCCTCTACACTACTGGTGTCAAGCAGCAGGGCAGAGCAAAGCCACAGCCCAGAGGGGCTACAGATCTAGAGGGGCTGAGTTCCAAACCCACATCAGGACTCCATGCTGCAGAAATGGCCTTTTGTCTTGCAACAGGGCCAAAATGTCAGTGCAGACACCAATACCCCAAAATCTAGGAAGGCTGAAAATGAGAAGCTGAAACCAGACAATAAATCTGGGAACAACCTGATCTCTCAGCAAACAGGTGGTGGCATATGTGAGCTACCAGGAAGATGTGTGGATACTTACCCCTTTGTCAAAGGTGGCAAAGAACTTGACGTAGGGCTGGAATTGTTCAGCAGCTTCTTCAAATGCCTTGAAATCTGGAAGGAGAAAAGGGGAATGAAGAAGATATTTCACAGACAGCCGGCCACACTCTAATCAGACCAGAAGGTATTGGGGAAGAACAAATACAAATTACTGCAAACCCCATCAGATGATTGCCCAGTGTTTCTTCCACCCTTCTGGGGTTTACAAAGAAGGATGATTTCATGTGCAGCAACATGTTATGCAGTCCCACAGTGTTCAGGAAAGCTGCAGAGCCCAGCATGCCACACTTAACTGGGGCTGAAATCAGCAGCTCTGTGAAGCAGGTCCAGGGGTAGTTCAGCCTGGGAAATACATGGAGTTGCTCCACCATTAAGGATTGCTGCCGTTCCCTAAACAGTCACCAAGTGTGATTAGGAATGCTTCTCCTGCTGCAGGAGGATGGGGCAGGAACCAGGGAGGTTTTTACTGTAACTGCTACCAGGTCCTCCTGAGCCTCAGGGTTCAGGAAAGATGCTCTCAGCCTGGAAGGGGATTTTACAACAGGCATTTCCCACCTTTCTTCCAAGTACTGATTACTGAACAGTGTTAGGGTCACAGTCCTGCCCAAGCTGCCCTGCAGCCCAGTTTGAGAAAGATGAAGGGAGAGGTGGGTGGGCTGCTGCATTGCAGACCTGCTGATATGTGGCTTGTTTACCTAGGAATACCTGTCTTTCTGCTAAAGGCAGGATATGCCAGCATGGGCTGCACTTCCAGCACTGCCCAGATAGCAGGGAGAGCACTTGGGGCTGGCAGAGGAGCCTGCAGGCTTGACAGGGAAATTCTCATGTGAGGATTTTTCTAGGCTTGTGAAATTGGGTTTGCCCAGAATGGTCCCTGAGCTGCACATCCCTCAGGGCATGGGACCAGCCTCTTCCCAGTCTTGAGGTCAGCAAGGAGGAAGAGGTCAGTGCCTCTGCCAGGCTGCCCAAAAGGGCCCTGCCTACTGCTGCTGTATGTTTGCCACAGTAGTGTTTAATGCGTGTCCTGCTTGCCCTTCCCCACCCCCTTCCCTCCTTCCTTCTTTGATCCTTTGGGCTCACTGCTCACAAGATGGGGCACTTTGCTCCTTTTAGTTGCTCTCTCAGTGTAACTCAGCTGATTTTGGGGTGAGATAAACTCACTTGACTGCAGAAGCCCCTGGGTTATGACCCTCTTCTCTTGCCAGCAGACACCTTGCAGAAGGGTCACCAATGTTGGTGTAGGACTAGGGTCATGCATTTCACCAGCAGAAACTTGCCTGCAAACACACTCATCCTCCAGCAATTTTCACTCTGTCACAGGCTGCCATATACCACATCACCCTTCATGTTCATGCAGAACAACCAGTGCCCAGCCCCTAGAGCTCCCAGGCAGGCTCCAAGGCCCACGAGGAACACGTTTATCTTACGTTCTGAGTCTTCTCCCTTGAAGTAGCCGATGAGTTTGATTTCGTCGTCGATCTGGTCGAAGGCCTGAAGCTCCAGCTTGCTGTTTATGACCTCCACGGGGTCTTCTAGCAACTGCCATGACAAATGCATGTGGTAACGCAGTGATTTGCAGCACCAACCTATGCCTGGCAGGGTGTGTCACAAGCAGCCTAAGCAGGGAGAAAGAGGTCACCCAATTTCTCTGCTGTTGGAAACCCTGCTTAGTGCTCTCTGCCTTAATGTGAGGAGCCGAGAGAAGCAGGTCACCTTCAAAGGGAGATGTTAGTAGGTTCACTGCAGAGGTGGAAGCATCGAGAGGAAGGCTGATAGAGGACTGGGTAACCCAAATGAATGCTGAGGGACCTACTGTGATGAGGGATAAGGAGTAGCAATTGCAGCTGGCTTTAAGGAGGGCAAGAAGAAAAAAGAGCAGCTGAAAGGAGCTGGTATGATCATTGTGAACATCTGTGAATAATACCTGTGTATCTAAATCTATATATACTTTTTTTCAAGTGTCATTTGCTGGAAGAGGTCATTGCAAACATCTTGCTTTTGAAAAACATTAAAACCAACATGCTACAGGGTGGCCAAACAGTGGTTTGGAGCAGTAGAAAGTCTGGGTGTGAATTTTCCTGGCTGATCCTCGTCCTATGCAAAATAGTTGAAACCTATTCTTTGGTCCTATACACATCACAGTGTAAATGAGGAAGTTGGAAGACCTGTCTGGCACTTTAGACTGTCATTGATCCAAACGTTGTTTCTCTTTTCTTAACTAGTCACTGCTGGTGAAAAGGTTCAGTCTGATTATTTTGCCCAGCAATAGTGGTATAAACCAAGTGTGTTTTCAGTAGAAGGAAAAAAAAAAGCAGGCAAGCCTCTGCCTACAGAGGAGTAGAGAACCCCTGCGTTTCTTTTACTTTTCAGATCAGGCTGACGAGGCACCACAGACGTGTCTGGTTTTATTTCCTTGCTTTGCCAGGTATTTTCCTTCCTGAGTGGAAAACGCAAAACCAGAAATCCTCGCTCTCTTTCCTTTTTTCACAGAACATGATTTTCCAGTGACACACCACATGGCATAGCAAGCAAAAACTCATGAAGTGCCTTACAGCATCCTTGAGAGCGATGCTCCGGTGTCAGGCTGTTCCTCTGCTGTGCCCACAGCAGCATGTGCAGTTTCCTGCTCTCATAGTGGCCTGAGCCATGGGAACCTGGGATCCCACTGCTGCAGGGTCATGGCAAAGCTGTGCCCTGTCTGTGGCCCTTATGGGTGGGGCAGATGCCCATTTCTGTCCCTGAAGCCACTTGCATGTGTTTTGGTCATAATACCCAGTGCACGCAGCCACAGACATTGTCACGGGAGAGCTGAGGTCCTAGGGATCTGTTTTAATTCCCTGGCTGTGCCTCTCCTCACCAGCAGTCTTGAACCACAGGTGACCACGTAGGCAACCTGCCACCCTGGGAAACAAACCCTGCCAGCTCTGCTGCTCACCTTACCTCCCTTATCTGCTTTACTGTGTGGCCACTTACAAAGAAAGCCTCCCTTCAAAGGAAAGCCAAGCCACTGCAAAATGTTTTCATTTATAAAGCAAAGACCATGGTTTTAGTCTGTTGCCTCTCCTAGGAATAAAATGTACATAAAGAGAAGTGCAACATGTAGATGTAGGATTCAGCATTGCTTTTGCATTTAGGCACAAAGGTGAGTACCTCATTGTGCCCATGCACAAAATGACCGAAGACATTTAGTTCTAGGACCCTGATCTCCTCTCACTCGTGGCAGTGCAATTTGCCAAGTTCACTGAAGAGATGCTCTGTTGCTTGTGTCTAGAAATGGGCAAATAGTTTGCAACATAAGCCTTTTTATATGCACCGAGCTCTTTTTAGTTGCTCTATGAGAATCCTACTTCTTGGATATTCTTCTTTTTGAAAATAGCTCTTTTTAAAAAAAAAGAAAGAAAAAGCGTGAAAGATTTTGCAAGTGGCAAAGTGTTTGCACACGAGCTTCCTAATTGAGATGGGTGAACAGCAGTCAGTTATATGGATTGTAGCTGACTTCCATTCAAATACTCTGTAAATAGGAAGGAGGGGAGGTTGTCTCTAAGATATAAAGTGTTTAGTGGCATATAAGGGTACCACCTTTCCTGGGAACTCATGGTCAGACAGATATTGGGGAAGATGTCAAATGCCATCTCTACCAGTGAATAGCAAACAGGGATGATATCTCAAAACGAAAACGCTTGTTTTTTAGCAAACTAAGTATTTTCAAGGTCTTCTCTGAGATGTTTTATCTAGCTCTGAGCTTATCTGTGCTTACATCCAAGAGGAATTCCACCAGGACATCTGCAGACAGTTCCCCATCAAATTCAACCAACCGCTCATCCTTAAAGACATAGAGACTTCCCTCTTCAACCAAGCCTGAAAGAAAAAGAGAGGAAACACTAAGTGGTTAACATGTTGTTAAAAGCATGTTTAGTGCAGAGCATCTTGCTTGTTATCCCAGCAATTCCTCCTGGGAAAATGCAATTGCCAGTTTGCTGTGTTAGAAACAACATGAGTAATCCTGACTAATGTTCATGACGCAGGGGACAGACTTCAGCCAGAACTGGTGCTAACTTCTTCCCAAATGTTGAAATTTTCATTTAGGTCACAGTTTGGTCTCAGCTGGAAAAATTGTGCACCAGAAACTTGTTTTAGCTTGGCTATCTTGCAGTAAATACTGGGCTTTGACTGACAGCTCAGATTTTAAAAACCTGTCACTATAAGGAAATTGCATTTTGAATTGGGTTGTGCTCACTGTCCAGAAAAGGCTGAACTATGTGAGTGTCACCAGTGACCTGAAAGTGAGCTTCAAACTGTCTGAGGCTTAGCTGGCCTTGGCAAGAGGGTTTGGAACCAATGATAGAGATACCACAGGCTGCAGGGTGACAGATTTCAATGCTATATCACTGGACTGAGGACTGAGTGCCACAGAACCTTGTCGGAGGCTCCAAAATCAACAGCACTGGCCTCCTGCCATGCAGGATGGCAGGGTACCACTGACCAAGGAGGTTGGTAGTTTGTTCCTTATTGGAGAGGCAGAAGCACTTGTCTTTAGTTTAGCTCCCATTAGCACTCACAGCCTCTAATTTAGGAAAGAAAATTGCAGTCCAGTATGCTTAAACCTTAAGTTTAGTGGTATATTTGTGTACTGTTGTATTACTGTGACACGGTATTTCTGTATTGCTTTGTGGGCTAAAATATGAAGGGACTGCCAGCCCCTGGAAGGCAGCTGTGTCCAGGGGTGGGCAATGCAGCAGCCTTCCACCTTTGGAGCAGATTTCCTCTTTCACTCTGGGGAACAAGCCAGAATGATTGGCACCTGACTGCCAAGCCATTGCAGGGCTGGTGGCTGCCCCAATTGTTGACAGGGGCCACTGTGTCATGGGGCTGATGACATTTGGGGGACTAAGTGTTTTCCCCATATGTGCTGGTTCTGCACTGCTGTGTCAGTCCTGTCTCTGTGTAGGAAGAGCAGGAAGTTACTCCATGGCACCTATTTACTATTTCTGCACAGAAGGCTGTGAACTTACACCCTGTCATCCTTACAGCACAAATTGCCTTTCTTTTTCACTTGGTTTGGTTTGTTTTGGCAGACAGACCCTTTTTCTGGAAGGGTCTTGGCTTGTCTCTCTCATCCTCACCCCCACCCCTGATCCTGCCCCTGTTGGGGTGGGCAGGTGGTCAGTGTGCAAGTGCCACCATCATCCTCTCTATCCTGCCAACAAGGCTGTCCTCTATGGGGCTGCATGTTGGACATCACTCCCACAGTCTTTCCAAGCCATTCCAAAGGTGTCAGACCTGGGACTCACCTAACTTTTTGGCGAGCTTGGCATCCTTCTTGGAGTCCACCATCCCAAAGCCAATGCTCCTGGGCTCCAGGACCTGAGCTGCCAGCTGTGGGAGGAAGCAGAGAGCCCAACGTTAGCAGTGTTAACACCACAGGGTAGCTAAAGGGCATCATGCCCTGCTAGCATGACATGACAGACACAAGTGACCCATTTTCTGCTGTTGAACAGCACCAATGGGTGGGATGTGTCACATGCTGCCTCTCTGCTGAGATAACCCAGAGGTCACAAGGGTTGGGTTTCTTCCCATTGTGTTGCAGCAGGGAGTTTGCTGGCACTACCGTGTGCTGTTCACTGCTGTTTGACACTGGCCTAAGGAGAGGGCTCCTGAGTGAACTGGGGACACCAAAGCAGGGGGGATGGCTGGAAGAAAGTCCTGTGGCACCAACACAATGCAAAACCTGTTTCCCCTGTGGTGCTTTGGTGGCCTCCTGCAGGGGAGTGGGCACATGGATATTTTAACTCTGGAAGTGCATGGTGCCAGGCAGAAGTGCGTGCAGGACTCCGCAGCATCACGTTTTCTTTATGCGTGTGGTGGGGTGGCCAAAGCAGGCTCCTGTTCCTGTGAAGTGCTTGAAGCCATGCCTCCTGTCCAGGCTTCAGTAAGCCCCCAGATCCTGGTCCCCTGTTTTTACTAAAGAAATGCATCTAAGCCCAGCCATGCTCATGTTCACCTTCTCACAGCTTTGCAAAAGCACTGCACCCTGCTCCCACCATCTTTGACGAAGGGGCCTCTTGAAGATATCGAGTTCCTGCCTGTTTTGTGAAAATAGATATGTGAGGAAAGGAGAGACACTCTGCAAGGGCCCGGTGGTGAGAGCGACCCTGGGTGAGACCCTGTGAATTCCAAATTGGCTCCTAGAGATGCAGTGACCCTGGTAAATGGATCCACTTATGCACTGGATGACTGACAGCCGCACCACAAGCATACTAGAGACCCTACAAGGTAGTAATGATGCTCTGAGAACCACCAAGTGGCTGTAAGAGCCTCCTCCTCCTCCCTCTGCCTTCCTGCTGCACAAATGCCTCTGACGCTGATGGTTTTCTTGCTGTTTCTTCTCCCAGCCCTGCCGGATGGTGGGGGATGATGGAGATGAGGGGTCAGGAGCCTCTGGGGCAGGAATGTCCCTATTAGGGCACAGCTGTCAGTGCTTGGCAGCAGGAAGCTGGAGGGGGGCAGAAGAAAGCCATGGCTGGAGAGATGGTGGGTTGATTTATGAGTAAGCTCCCCCCCTGCCCTGCTCATTTTGGCTCCCTCCCCCAGACTCAAAGCCAGTCTGAATGTCACCCAGCGGCGCTGCCACCGTGGCCACGTGGCCCCTTGGCTCCCCTGCTATAAATAGCTTCTGCCTGTACCAGGCCTCTGTGAGAGTGAGTGGTGATTAGGAGCATTGGGGAGGAAAAGTGGTGGGGCAGCCACCTCGCCTGTGCAACAGGGTGTCATGGGGCCAGCCAGCTCCTTGTGCTGTCAGCACACAGCCTGTCCCTGAAAATTCTGGGGAATTTCTGGGTGGCAGGCACCCTGGTGATCAGGGCTCAGGGACCTTGCTTGAGCAAAAGGGAGAGATGGAGAATGTAGTTGTTTTCTCCCTTCCACCAATTACACGTCCTCAGGCCTGTCCCAAAGCTCTCCAGGAGGAAAAAGACTCCACCAACCACCACAGCATTGCTGCAACCTTGATCCCCCTGCATCCACCTGTCCTGTCTTTAGGGGCAAATGCCACCATGGGAGGCAAAAGGGGTGCCTGTGTTACACAGGAAATGGGTGTCAATGCCCTCTCCTTGCTCTTTGCCAGTGCTTTGAAATGAAGATAAGGCTGCATGTTCAGGGCTTGTGCTTACAATGGACACTGCCTGAAAGGGGCAGAGCACTGGTTTGTGTTTGCACATCCATTGATTATGCTGGTGAGGCACTGGTCTGGTTTGGCATCCCATCTGGTGGCTCAGGCCACCTTAGAGCACCTGAGAGCAGCTGGAGCCCCATATTTGCAATAAGAGATGGACACCTCTCGTGAGCTCTCTAGGCATCTGCAAGTGAGCAGTGGTAAGAGCAGAGAGCTTCTGTTTCCTGTTATGGGGATCTGCCCTGACTGGACAAAAGGTTGGAGCCTGTAGGATCATCAACTTTCTGGGACATTGTCAGCACATCCCTGCTCGTTGGTGGTTGTGTACACCAGCAGGAGGTTCCTGAGAACAACCACTTGAGACTATGGCTGCTCTGTGACCAGACAAAAGCAGAATGGCCAAGGGAAGAAGACTTGTTCAGTCATGTCCAGTCCAGTCCATACTTGATTTAGTTACTTACAGTTATGTCAGCCATGTGCCAGACAGAATCAGGGCAATTTAAGCCCAGTAGTTCTTGACTCCTGCACACAGGAGATGGTTAGGGTTTCTTGAGGGTGTTTGAAGGTCAGAAATATGCAGAAAAGCTGCAACACCTGCTACAGACAAGTGGTTGGATGTGAGCAGGGATGTGTGCAAGAGAGGAGGCATTGATCAGAAGTCATGTGTGTCAGCATGCACCACACACAAGGTAGCTCTTCGGAGGGGTGTGGGTGCAGTTCTGTAGCTGTGAGCACGGAAGCTTGCTGGAAAAGCGTAAAAGAGTCAAGAAAACACAGGTGATGTGATGAAAGCCTCTTTGTGGGAAACTGTGGGAGTGCTCAGTAGTGAAAATGGTCTCAGTAACACTGGAGGCGTGCCTGTTTGTGTGGCAGGGCTTGTGTGACTGTGTCTAGCAAGACTGTCTCCTGGAGGTGTATGTATATGGGGTGTGTTTGGTGGTGTTCCTCTGAAGAGGCTCATCCCCAGAGATGTGCAACAGTTTAGGCATACAGGGAGTGCTTGTATGGTGTGTGAGTGTGCCTGAGGGGACAGAGCTGGGAGCTCAGTGGGCAGCCTGCCTCCTCTGCGGGGACCTTCATGCCAATGAGACAATGAGGAGAACAGTACAGCCTGAGCTCCTCTCCAGAGCAGGGTCTCACAACAGGGAGGTCTTTGTGCAACATGACACTTTTGGGAGCCTTCCCGCTGCGGCAGAGCCTGGAGGCAGGAGACTTTGCAGAGTGGTTTTGGTGGCTTTTCTAGTGCAAGCTATGCAGGGGCTGGGCATTGCTCCTGGCCTTGTTCTCCCTGCTTTCCACTGCAGCAGGTGCATCTAACCCGTGCATAGGTGACAATACATTCCCACACCTATATTTGAACCCCAAAAGGCAGCAAAATATGGAGTATGCCAGAGGCACTGCAGTTTGGCTAATTGCCCCCTACTCATTACAGTATCAAGCATTTATATATCCCCTTACAGTATTTTCTGATTCCATCAAGCTAGTGGGATTTGAATGCAGATAATGTTTCTAATCTTGACAATCCTCTTGGCTCAGGACCTTGGGACAGAGGCATCTGTAATCTAAGAGCACAGCCCCTCCTCCTCCTGCCTTTAAATTCATATTGCTCGAAGTCGGGCCAGCCAGAGCCCTTGCCTTTGTGTCAGCCTCTATCTCTATAGCATGTAATTTAGCTTCAACAGCTGCACGGAGACATGGAGGGTAGAAACTGCCCTGGAAGAACTGGACATAGCATTATGATCATGCAGTCCCTGAGGCAGAGCAGGAGCTTTGGGCTGGCAGAGTTGGCTGAGAGCATGAGCAGAGAGCCCAGTAGGCTGTAGGTTCATGCCCCACACACATTTTGCAGCCTTATTCTCATGTACATGAAGTCTTTGCAATGCATACTTTCTACCCATAGGATCCCAAGCTGTGTCCTGTGCAACCCTGGGGAAAAGAGGTGTGAGTTTGGCAGCACTACTCCTTACTCCCATATCCCTCAGGTAATAATGGTACTTGAATTTGGGTGAGTGTGAGGGGGTGAATGGCCCTCTGGGATTCACCCAGGTCCAGGTGTGGGAGGTCCAGCCCAAAGTGAAGTTTGAGTACTACCAAGTATGCAAGAACCTTCTCATCCTGGATAGTGTCAGCAGTTACAGACACTCAGAATAATGGATATGGAAAGGCACAGCTCCCTGCCCAACATCTCAGCTTCACACCCACTGTACCTATCTGAGCCTAGGTGTGATGCTGGGAAGTTTTGGGAGATTTAAGAAGTCCCATAGAGTCATGCTGGAATCCTAGGTTGTACAGCAGCAGAAATGTTACTGTCTACCTGACCATGCTCCTATTGCAGCTGCAGACAGCACTGATTGTGCCAAAGCTTGCATTTGGTGTCAGTTTTGCTGCTAAATGGCAGACAGAATCCCTCAGAGGGTTAAAAATGGGGATGGGAGAGGTGGCTGTCTCAGCATGGTCAGTTTTCATTGTGAAGTGACATTATGGCATTCTGGCCTGGATTTTCTTCCCACTTCTCTAGCAGCTGGCCAGAGCTCCCACAGACAGTAAAGCTCATCTTCCCCAGCTGCTCAGGCTTGGGAGGAAGGGCTGAGGGCATTTGGGTGTCTCTGAAAGCCATCATGAGTACACTTCTCTTAACCACGGGGAGCTTTCTGTTTTGCTATTTAGCAGTGGAGGAAGAACAAAACTCCAGCAATGCAGGGAGCTCAGCAACAGGAGATGATGAGGAAATGTCCCTCAAGCAATCTGCACTCCTCTGCTGCTTCTCTTCTACTCTCTTTAATGCTGCAGTTGATGCTGGTGGTCAGAACCTGGTTGATGAAATGATGATGATTGTATATCCCAAAATGTTAGGTTTTTATTTTCAGAAACAGCAGGAGGAGATGACAAGTTTTTAGTGTATTCCCCAGAAGTTTTGAATCCTTACGCAGGACTCCTGCCTACACGCTATAGTTGGCTGCTCTGTTTGAGACATTGGGCAGTTTCTTGGAGAACAGAGGCCAATACTGCTCTTTCCTAATGCCCACTAGCACCCCCTTGCATGCCACACTAGTAATGTCTTAGGCTCTTCCGTACTTCAGGCTGTCCTGAAGCACTGTGGTGATCAGAGCAGGGCCAGAAGCTTGCTGAGCAGCTGCCACCAGAAAAGTCACTTGGCTGGCAGTGGGGACTGAAGGAGAGTATGTTGGTCCCACCTTACTACACTTTTCCACCACCTGAGCTGCTTGGAGAGGCTGAACCTCCCCTCCTAGGGATCAAAGTTCCTTGGACTAAAAGGCAAGTCCCCAAATATGGAACACGCAAAGGTCACTCCCTCAGAGCTGGCTTTCACAGGTAATGCTTCAAAAATGCTGCCCTGGAGCTTTAATTGTTGCGCAGCCGCTCGGCGGGTCAGACATACGGCAGCGTGCTCTTTGGCTGCCTCCCTAAAGGTTTCACATAGCTAGGGCTGTATTTTTATCTGCTCCTGGCATCCCTAATTTTAGCCAGCTGCAAGCCAAAGCACAGCCTCCCCAGCCGCCAGCTAACCGAGGCTGGTGCCCGTGCCACCGAGCACCCATGGGCGCAGGGGCCACCTGCCACTGCTGCCAGCCGGTCCCTGCTGGCACTGCGTCGCAGATGTTTTGACAACTCAGCTGTGCAACTTGCATGTCAAGGGCAGACAGGGACGTGTGTGTGTGTCTCTGTGTGTGTGTGCTGCCCCAGGGGTCTGGGACAGGGCAGGGGCCACCCTGCTAATCTGCTGTCTCTCCAAAACAGAGACTGACGGTGTAGTTTGGGGGCTGTCCTTGTCCTTGACAAAGTGAGGCTATTGGTCCCTGGTTCTCTTTCTGGCCTTAGAAAAGCTGCTTTGAAACTGAAGGCTTGGTGTTGCTGTGAAGCCCATGCAGGGCAGAAAGCTGGGTGCTTTTAGTGGGTGCTGGAGGAGGAAGGCATGCTTGGTATTAAGCCTGTTCACCCACACATGCCCATGTAATTCCTATGCCTCTGGCTCTCAGGAACAAGCCAGATTTCTCCAGTTTCTGACCCAAGTGAGTGTAAGCCAGCATCTCTGAAATCCTGGAGAGTCCAGGATGCTGCAGGTGAGAGCTGGGAGCTCCCATCCTGCATCCACAGGAAGGATCAGCAAGGCAGGGTCCTGGGGGAACAGAGTGGTCCTTGAGACAAGAAAGACCTTTTCCCCAAGGAGTGAGCAGAGAGAAACAAGAACTGAGGAAAGCTTTAAATATACACAGCCCTCCTTGCACTGGGTTCGAGGTGTCAGAGGTCTGCTAGCTGATGGCAGTGTCTCCTGCCAGGGCCGGACAGGGTTCCCAGAAAAAGAACATATCATGTACAGCAGCTGGCCTTCACCGGAGCTGTGTCAGAGAGCACGCAGGAATGAGCACCATCAGCACTGCTCAGGAGGGAGCGCTGACCCTCCGGGGTGCTGGGGAGGGGAGGAGCAACTGCCTGGGAATTGAGTTCTTGGTTGCTGCTCGCTCTATTTCCTTGGGCAAGTTTTTTTCCTCACGTATGTAGGTAAATCCCAATGTGCAAAGGGAAAAAAAAAAGAAATGGGAACTTGGACCTTGCTAAGTCACTTCTTTCCTAGGCCGTGGATTTCGTGCCTGGTTGCTTGTTATTTAGGGACAGAGGCTGCAAAAGGACATATTTGGTCATCAGACTCAGAATCGTGTTATTTAATCTCTGTCACAAAGCAGTCAGTGTCCATTTAAAACTTATTGGACTGTTCTGCCTTTCCTCCTCTGGTGATTAGGGACTTTGTAGTTCCAGACTTGTTTTATTCATAGCCCATTTGTCCTTAGGCTTTGCACTTAAATAGCTCTTCTCCCTCCCGGGTGTTTAAAAAGAATTATCATATCCCCTTTCCATTCTTCCCACAAATGAAGCTCAGGCACGAAGGAAGGGCAGTCATGGGCTTTGATTAGTTTGGTTTTAGATGAAGGGCACTGGCAGACCAAGCTCTGGAGTAAGGTCAGGGTGGGCGAGCATGGCATGGCCACCTCTACCTAGTCTGCCTCACAGAGCAACAGCTGCCCCAGCCTGTGGTCAGCTCCTGCAAAATGTCAGGGTCCAGGGCAGAGAACTTGAAATGGTAACTACAAAGACCACACATGTCCACTGAGTAGGTGAGTGTGAGCTCAAGCTTGGGCCCCCCACTCATGATAAGGCCAAGAAAAACATTCTTCATTGTGAGCCTGGTGAGACAATGGAACAGGTTGCCCAGAGAAAATGTGGATGCCTCATGCCTGGAAGTGTTCAAGGCCAGGCTGGAGGGGCCTTTGAGCAACCCAGTGTGATGACCCACCCTGAAGAGGAAGTCACACCTCATCTAGTGTGTGGAAGGTGTCCCTGCCCATGGCAGGAGGTTTGGAACTAGGTAATCTCTGAAGTCCCTTCAAAGCCAAACCATTCTGCATCTCATGATACAAAAGTGAGACCCTGCCTCCTGAAAACCAGCCCAGCAGAAAGACACTGGGAACCCTTGCTGGCACTTTTAGGGGAACCTGACTAGCCTGGCAGGATGGCAAGACCAAAGAGGATGGACTTTTCCACGTTTCTCCTCAATTGCGTTTCTGAAGGGAGGAGTGACTCAGAAGTCACTGAGTCTCCATGCAGCTCAAGGTCTTGCATAGAAATGGCCTCAAATTGCACCAGGGGAAGTTTAGATTGGATATTAGGGAAAATTCCTTCATTGAAAAGGTGGTCAAGCCCTGGGACAGCTGCTCTGGAAAGTGGTGGAGTCACCATCCCTGGAAGTATTTAAAAGACATGTAGATGTGGCACTCAGAGATAGGTTTAGTGGTGGGCTGTGCTGGGTTAATGGTTGAACTCAAGGATCTTAGAGGTGTTTTCCAATCTAAATTATTCCATGATTCTATTACACCTACAGAGATTGTCTGCAACAGCTGGACTGTGATAAGAGCTCCACACTTCAGGGCCAAGAAAGGCCACAAAACCTGAGCAGACTTGGCCTTGTACTCTGCCAGCAAAGCAAGCCCAAGCTCACAGGGGTCTGCCATGTCTCCAGGAGACATTTGCATTCTTTAGATCCTGGGATTACAGCTGGTTTCTGCTCATGTCAGAAGAACTCATGTCAGTACAATCCACTCCCCAATCATAATTTAGCAGATGAGAAAGGTGTCTTTCAAAGCACAATTATGACTGTGAAAGTGCAGTCTTAGGAGACATGCTGTTCATGCAGCCAGTCCAAAGTCACTACTGGGAACTGACAGAGGGACTTCAAAGAAAGAAACTTGTCAATAATAGGTAATTCAGCCTTGGAAATTATTTTTGCCACATTTACACAGAAAGATCAAGGCACACAGTTGTCCCTACATGTCAGTGTGCCCATCTGTGAAAAAAGGAGCTTTCTGTAACCTGTTTTTGTGACTGGCATATCGGTGAGTGAAATCCCTCTGGGTGCTACTGCTAAAAATCAGTACTTTGCTGGCTGTTGATGAGTTGAGACCTGCTTACATGGCCTCAAAGGGGAAGTAATCAATGCACACTTTTTCCTTTTCTTTTCCTTCTTCCCTTCCTTATTTTTTACATTAACTTATGTGTAGTGGAAGCCACTTCTTTTGTAGACATAGAAGCCAAAACACCTCTTTTATTACAGACTCTTTCACTGTAAGCTTCTGCACACACCTATCTAGCCAGAGGTCCCTCATCTCTCACCATGAGGATTTGTTCTGTAGGGACTCAGAGAACTGAGAATTTCTGTAACACTCATTGAACCTGTCTTGTATATCCATATTTATACTCTTAAATTATTTATACAACACTAAATTGTGTTGAGGCACTGTCCCATAAACATGGCCATTTTCAAAGAAAGTATCTGAAATCTGAGTTTGTGAAACAAACAGAAAAGTGTGCTTAAAGAAAGGGCTTGGGTTTATATTTCTATTTTTAGTGATATTTTATATTATTTTAAGATTTTATATTTACATACCTGGAGATGGGAATAAAGTAGAATCTTGTCTCCTGGTTCCTATGGATTTTTGGGATAAAGTATACAGACTTAAACTGATAAAACTTTATTCTGTGTCACATCAGAAGCAGAGAGACTTTTTGCTATTTATTACATGGCTCTGAACTCTTATGGGAATATCTGCTCTCAAGAGAGTTCAAGACCTTATGAGTGAAACTACCCCCAAAGCAGCTGATCTTGTACTATTTTTTCCATCCTGAGCTGGAAGCTGCAGTAGTTTCAGCACTTGGAAATAAATGAATTAGGAGGTAGAGCTTACATACAGTTTAATCCTTGCCTTTTACTGGACTCAAAATCCTTCTTTCCCTTTCACACCATAGGGAGATACTGGCTGTGTTTCCATGTGTTACAGAATTGGCCAGATACGTTCAGGGGTTTCACTTTGTTCTGCCATTTATTGCTAGAGGCTGGAGTGATCCTAGGCTTCATCTGGAGAGGGGAGTACCACACCCCTCCTCTCTTTCCTCTTATGAGTCTGGTTTGTGCTAGTTCTCCACAAACTTTCAGTCCAGGGGCACTGTTGCATTGAAGGGACTAAAGTATCTGGGCTTGATGAGCCCCTCTTTTTTAAGGGTATTACACATGCACACAAATGGCAAGAGAATAATGGCAGGGGAGGTGGGACTGAGGGAGTTTCAGCAGAAAGAGGATACCAGGGTGCATCACAGGCAGCCTGCTATGATAGTGAGAACCCCTCAGCTGCTGGAGAGAGCTTCTCAAGTGCAAAAGGAAAGCCCCTAACACCAATGCTCATTTATTCTTGCTACATGATTCCTAGAGACAGGGGCTGGCCCACTGGACAGCCAAACTCCCTATTTAGGACATTCAGAGATGAGAAGGGAAAAGGTCTTAGAAGTGATGGTAGGAGACAGGGTGAAATATGGTAGAGGAGTTAGAGAGGAGAAGAAAAGCAGAACAGATATTTCTCAGCTTCACTGCTTTGATCTTTTCCCCTCTTAAGCTTTCTTCATTAAAGTTGAGACCATTTAGGACAAGTAGCTTTTTCTTTTACTTGTCTGTTAAACAATTACTTTGATTGCTTGTTGATTTTGTCTTCTTCACCGTGCTCACCTCATGGAGCATGCAGAATTCTTGCAAACATCACCACAGGGTAGGAATGGCTACTGTTATCTCTGGGACTGCTTGGATCAAACTCTGCATTGCCCTGCATGGAGGCTTTTCCCTACTCAGGTGCTTTCCAGTAGCCAGAGGTGCAGAGTGGAGTCATAGGAGAAAGGAAAGGAACCCTTTAACCTGAGCTGTGAAACAGCCTGTGCTCATGATATCTCTGCCCAGGGTTGTCTTGGAACAATCCTTCCCCAAGTCTTTTCCATCCTAGCCAGAAAGCAGTAGGCATCTCAAATCATTGCTTTGGCTATTTTTCCTGACAGACCAACACAACAGCCCCCATCTTTCCAATCTGGACACGAGGGGCTGGCACTGCCACCCCTGGAGCTGTTGTCATGAAAAAGACACGATCCAAAGAAGCTGTTTTTGCTCCCAGAGGGGTTCAGTTGTCCCTGGACCCTGTTGACAGCAGGTGGCACTCAGCAGTGTAGGTGGTAAGAGCTGTTAGGACCACTTCATAAGTATCATCACCTTCATTCCCCTTCTAAACTGGAAAGTGACCCTGGGCTGCGTGGGAATTTGTTGATCCAGTACACCTGGATACAGGGAGCTGAACACCCCATGTGCTGTGCCAAATGCAATATGAGCTTGATGACATCATCCCTTTTCTGGTGATGGTGGGTGTGCACCCTCAGCTTTTGACAGTGTCAGTCAGTCCTACATGCTACTCTTCTTTCTTGGGAAGGAAATTTTTCTTATCATATCACTTCTTGGTCTGTTGTACATAGTTATGGTTTAGTAAAGTCCTTAAATAAGTGCTTAACTTTACTTATGTGCTATCATGTTGTCAGTTTGATTTCCTAAGTAAATGAGAGCCTTGTGATTCTCTTCTCTCTCCCCTGTCTATCAGCTGCCTTCTCTAATAAGCTTTCTACCTATTGGCCCTTTTAAATCAAATTTTTCAGAGTCAGTGATCTCAAACATAATGAAGCTATTGCAAGTTCTGTGAAGAGCAAAGACTTAGAAGGGAAAAGGCTGAAGTGCCCTGAAAGAAGGAAATATTGCCATATGAGCTCAACCCCCATGGAATTTCAAAGGACCCAGTTAAGAGAGCCTCACGTGCTCTTTACTCATGAGAGAGGCCCCAGTCAGAGCTTGTTACTGATGAGCTACATATTTCAAGGAAGCCATGGTGGATCTCTCTTGCTCTTTTCTTTGGTGTCTAAGGTAAATCTTCACGTCTTTGATCTTTGGAATTGTACAGTTCTTGTAAGGCATATGTGAGAAAAGCAGAAAGGGTGGACAATTTGGGGATTTTTCTGGACTTAAATTCTTTAAGCCCATGTGCCTACCCACACATGTCCATGAGACAATCTGATGTAACAACTCTTAACCACCAGCTCAGACCTTTGCTTTGCTCCACACCTGCCTGTGTGTTGGATGGAGGCTTACTTTTATTCCTAAAGATGGAGATTGAGACCATTGTATGGAAGGGGGCTAAAGACACAATGTAATGCCAGGCTGTTAAAGCAGCATGTCTCAATGTGAAACAGCAGGAAAATTGTCAGTAAAGTTAAATGGAAAAACATGAGGTGCTCTAGAAAGGGGCATCTTATCACAGGCAGCACCCTGTGCTGGGAACCTCCCAAGCCAGCTGGCAGGGAATAGTAAGGGCTGGAGTATTTACCTCTTAGATACCTCATTTCAGGTGTAAAGGACCTTCAGCACTCAAAATCGTGATCCCTCTACTGAAATTAGATATGTAAAACCTTCCTGAGTGAACTTTTCTCAGGTTTGGCTGGAAGGAGAGCCTTGTCACTGCTCCTGTGCCTACAGAGCAGCTCACTACTCTAAGACTTGCTCAAATTACAAGAGAGCTGGGTTCAGCTGCTGACTGCTTCCAGGAATACTGATCTCAGGCAGTTCATCTCCCAGGCAAACAGCTCCACATCTCAGTCAAGGAACCACTGCAGACATTTCTTTCCTTCTCCCTGTGCTGGTGAACATGCAGTGAAGTCCGGCAGCTGAATGAGCTCTGACAGGGAAAATTAAGAGTGACCTGCTATGGTACAGCACATTATGGCTTGAACTGAGGGAGTTGAATGTTCTCACAAGAAGGAGCAGATTACAACCTGGCTTGCACACTCCTTTCATGAAGGCTCCCATGGTTGAGTTAGTGCAGAAATTGGGAACAGTAGCACCATGCTGGCCTGTGTCCTATGCAGAATAGAACATATCTTCTCTGTTGTGTTCTGAGGCCCTCTCCCCTTCTGATTCCCTCTGGGTGACAGAAGCAAAGAAGTGCTCAGTCTGCAGATTTCTCTTGTGCTTGGGCTGTCAGATTGCTGCTGCTGCAGTTCCCAGTCCAGGGGAGGGACTGTTCTGAAACTGTGATACATGCACTGAATCAGCACTGCAAGTGCTTTGGAAATTTTGAGGTCAAAGCCACAAGTGCCAGTTGATGTGTGGCACTATTAGCTGGAAGCTGAGCACTAGGGGACTGAAGAACTACAATTATGTAAAGTCTGCTGCAGGTCTAACCCTCAGTCCCTTGCCCAAGGTCACATAAGAAGTCCACAGCAGAGAGCAATTGGAAACCAAATAAATCACCAGAGTCCTAAGCTAATGTACTCACAGCTGAATCCAATCTTGAAAAATAAAAGCTTAAAGCCAGATTGTATTGCTGCTGTCACACCCTTGACATGGGTCATTGTTAGCACGGGTAATGGTGTCATGAGGACTCAAACTGATGGTAGATATCAGACCATAGAGTCATGGAAACATAGAATGGCCTGGTTGGAAGGGATCTTAAAGATAATCTAGTTCCAAGCCACTGCCATGGACAGGGACACCTTCCACTATGCCAGGTTGCCCAGTACTCCATTCAACGTGGCCTTGAACATTTCCAGGGATGGGACATGCTTCTGTCAGGTTTCTATAAATATGTATCTAGTAACTGTTTGACACCTATCAAGCACAAAATAGCTATCCTATTAAACAACAATGTGATTATACTACCAACAATAGTCATTTCAGCTGGAGTTCAAGCATTACTTTTTTTCTTTTCTTTCCCAAATACACTCACCTGCAGAAAGTAACCATTGCCTGACAGGTGAGTAAAATCTGGTTAGTTTTTTGATCTTTCTTTCTGGCAGTCATCAGGTTTGCTGAGGAGGTCAGTAGACCTTGAACTTGACACTGGACTTTTTTGGGTCCTAGCCCTGAGCAAGCATATTTTCTTATTCACATTTCCTACACTCTCAGGGATGCAATTCATTTTCTCTTTGGATCTGATAAATAAAGCTGAAGTGTTTCTTTGGCAATTCTGAATTAACTTTCTTTTCAAATATGTCTTTTAGTTAAGAGAGAATATTTGCAAGACCCTGGTAAGAAATATGCACCTAACAGTCGAGGCTTGCAGCTATATGATTCCCTAGATTACAGCTACACTACAAGAAAGAATGCTATAAATCTACATTGTCACTTTTACCATGATTTATTTTACTGAGGATTAATGAATCATTCATTCATGAAAGAATTAACAACACTCCTTTTCCAGCACAGAAGTGAATGGTTGCATTAACAAGCCAGAAATAGACTGATTCCAAGCAGGCAACCAAGTGTCAGAAAAACAAAAAGGGATTTAATGCTGCACCAACAGGGAGCTTTTGAGATGGGGAGCTAGGACACCCATTTGCTGTACAGCTTGATAAGGTTTCTTGGCTGACTGCTCCTAGTGGGATAAAAAATGGGACTCAATCCAGAATACAAGTGGGATACTGGCTTGCACAGAATGAGAAAGGATAAAAAAATTTCAAGATACAGACTCAGGTGCTGAGATTTGGGAAAACTCAGCTGAGCTGAGTTCATGTTTCTGAGGTTCGCAAGGTTACTTGCTATTGCCTGAGCTTCTGACAGACAAACCAGAAAAACTATTTCCCAGCAAACTGAGAAGAGCACAAAAGAGGCTTTTTCCTGGGCTTTGCAGAATTCAGGCAGGGGCTAACTGAAATCCACCTAAACAAACTTTTGGATGCCCAACCTCCCCTGTATGAGGCCATTTGACTTTCCTGTCTTGTGGCTCCTCTCCACGACTCTGAGCAGTGCTGTGGTACTGACCCCGACTGGGACATGCAGCGGCACTTACCTCCAGGACCATCTCTGTCATCTGGAACTGCTTCTGGGAGACCTTGTCAGAGCTCACAGGCTCATGGAAGAGCAGGCAGAGCATGTCATACTTCTTCAGTGCCTGCTTGTAATTCTTCTCGTTCAGGTCGATCACTCGGTCTTTCCCATCGTATGTAGGGAAGTTCAGTCCCTCTTCTGCCTTGCAGCAGAAAAGCAGGTAAAAACCTGCCAGGATCCAGCAGATTGCCTTCATAGGGGCACCCTTGGAGTGCAGCAAAGGGTGGTTAGATGTCCCCCTCTTTCTTAATTTGAGAAGAGAGGGAGACCAAAGACGCCAGGTGAAGTTTGAACTAAGTTTCTCTTAGTTTCTCTAAGTTTCTCTTTGCTGCTTTCCTAGTGTTGAGCCCAAACACTGCAAAGCTGGTGGGGAGCAGCAAACTTTGCTGTCCTGTACTCACAACAAAGAGAGAGACAGACAGGAGAAGCTGTCAGGCCAAGCCCTGGATACCTTACATAGCTGTGTCCAGCTCCCGTGTCATTAGGAACTCCATTTTTAGGAAGCAGTTGTTTCAGGCTAAAAATAAACCCTGCAATGAATAAAAAGGACAGATATGACACCATTGAGGGACTTGCTGGCACTCTGCATCATCTGAGAGAGAGGGAGTGGGCAAGAGGGAGGGAGTGGAAGATGTCAGTCCTGGGAATATGCAGGCAGGTTTTGAGAAGGGACAGACTTCACTCACTTCACCAGGGCGCCAAGGCACAGGCTGTCCTACTAGGAATTGACAAAAATAGAAGGTATTTACTGCAATTTATAATAAGGGTATCTCTCTTTACACCCCTTTGGGCATCACAGTGATTAGGCTTTTGATAACATCTCAGGTTAAACAGTTTCAGAGCCTCATCTGCACCACTAGAGGAAAAGTCCTGTTTCCTCAGCAGCAAAGGAGGTGAACACTCCTGGGACTTCTTTCTCCTGCCCAGAGCACCGTTTGGAGCTGCTAGCTGACATTCAAGGTGCTTTCTGAAGCACGTTCTCTGCTTGTGGGGCAGCAGGAGAATTGCTGGCCCTTGGACCTGTAATCCAAAAGCAGAGGGAAGCTTATGTTGCAGCCTCCCGTTTTCACAGCAGTTCCCAAGCCGCATACACTGCTGGCGAGTGGTTAAACCTTATCGTGCTAAGGGGGCTCACGTGTGGGAGGCGTGTGCCCAAGCCAGTGTCTTGGGGCAGGAGGCAGGGCTCTCCTCAAGAGGATGGTCAGGTGGCACCATCCCTGCCAGCCGCCCTTTCTAGGACCTGCCTGTTGGACTGCAGCAGGTTTTTCACACAACCCTCTTGCATTTCCCAGAAAGCTGTCCTGCATATTCCTCCTTCTTCATGTCTCAGGGATGGTGGCCAGTTCCTCCTTCTGTGGGAGCTCAGCACCAGCTGCTGCTTTGCTGTATCACCTGCCCAGCACTGCTGGGGGAGTGTGGTTCAGAGGCACAGTCCCTCAGCTCTTCCCCTCCTCTGACCATGGTGTCACCCCTGACCCATGACTGGCAGCAACAGGCAGGTGGAGGCAGGCCAGCTGGCCACAAGCCAGCCCTGGGGCTGGCATGGATCCACTGGAAAAGGCCTGCTGAGGGGCTGGCAGAGAAGAGCTTGACAGGAGGCATGGCTTCCTTCCCCCTGCCAAAGTGATGTGCAGACAAGTGGCCTTATCAGGTCTTTTCCTTGCGTGCTGCTCCATCACAGCTTTGCTCCATCCACACCAGGGAAGAGACAATATCCCTTCTTAGTGCAGTTGTTTCCATTTAATTGTATGTCTGGGATTATTTCAACATTTAGGGCAAAAGGTGAGCATTACTTAGCAATTAGAGAATCACAGAATCATTTAGGTTGTAAAAGACTCTTAAGACCATTGAGTCCAGCCATTAACCAAACATTGCCAAGTCCACCACTAAACCATGTCCCATCACATCTACATGTCTTTTAAATACCCCCAGGGATGGTGACTAGAATACTTTCCTGGGCAGATTAAACACATCTCCTGGGTGACCTAGGAGCACACATCCTTTCGCTTCTATGTCAGCTTTCACTGCCCATCTGAACAGCCCACAACATACACACTGAAACCCTCTGGGTAATAGTTTCCCCATCTGTCTTATTTCCAAAGCCTTTTCAGAAGTTCAACATTTGCTGGCAAATTAAAGTCCTAATGAAAAAGCCTGAGGAATCTGGGTAAAGGCCAAAGCAAGACAGCCTCCAAAATACACTTCTTAGAGGCAGCCTTCAGGAGCAGTAATTTTTAGAGAAAGAGGTGTCTGAATAAGTCTGATTGCTTTTAGTGGGAGACACAAGTCTTATGTCAGAGTGGGTGGCAATGGCTGGTTAGGTTTATGCTGAGTGTTTAGGATGTAAAACACAAAACCTAATTTGTGGGATGACTAGGCATACATTAGTTGCTTGCCTTTGAAGGACCCCCATGGATCTGGGGTGCAGGAGTAGGCTTCACTGGCATCACAATGTATTTTAAAGCTGGAGCACATTAGACAGGGTGTGAAAATGAAACATTCACAGCTACTTCAAAAATTGGCTTATGAGGCTCCTGACCTCTTTTATTCTTGTAGATCTTCAGCAATTGCTCCACTTTGATATTGCTCAAGCTATTTTTGATGCGCTTTTTTCTAATCTGAATAACTTTTTAATCTGCCTAAAAATAGATATAATCCGATTTTCATTTTCTCCTCCTTTTTTTCCTATCAAAAAATGAACAAAAATGCTTCTTATTCACAAATATTGTTGCTTTGTTAGCCCCACATGAATCTCGTTTATCTTCTTGTGGATGAGTAGCAAATATTTGTGATTGTTAGGCTTCACCTGTGCATCAAAGGGAATTCTTCCAGCAGACCAGCCCTGAGTGTCATGGTCACCAGAGAGCCCACCTCTCTGTGTCTCCACTCAGAACCTCAGTGGGGCTGCTAGGACTAAATCTAGTGGACATTTTCTCTGGTTTTCTAGCTCTAGCTGCATCTATATGAAATTCAAGATACCTTGTTCACCAAGGCAGAAGTAATGGTGAATTCCTCAAAGTCAGAACAACTGTCTCAATCACCTGAAATTCTTAATTCCAATAATCTTCAGTCAAAACAGATGTTCTCCTTGCAGTCTCCTGCAAATACGGGTCTGAAATCCTGGATTCATGTGTTTTGGAATGTCCAGAACAGCAGTTAAATACTTGAATCTGAGCAGAGCTGCTTTGTTTTTTTTTCCCTGGGGAATAGCAGAGCTGGGACTGAAGCAGATGCCCCCACAACCTGACAAAAGCCATAAGTATTGTGCCTTTCTCTTCATCATCTCTCTTGGTGCTAACAGCAGCACACTGAAATGTGCTCATCTCAACCCCAGAAGCAAAACTTCTTGGAATTTCAAAGCGTGTCCATCCACTCTCAGATAATGTTTTAAAATTGGAATTTTGGGCCAGGCTCACTGTCAAGAAAAGTATAGTGTGCAGTCCCCATGCATTTGGGCAACCTGGGTTTTGTTGAAGGCCCATTTCTACAGGACACTGGCATAAGTTTTCTCTGTGTGTCAGACCCTCTTTCACAGGGTAGGAGCAATAGCAGTTTCCCATGGGAGGGAAGGGTGAGAGGAGCAAAGAAATTTCACAGGCTTCCCTGTGAAACTTCAGATTTTGCAATTCTCTGTTCACTGCAAATACTTTGTGCTATCTTCCTACATAGTCTGGTGTCTTCCTGATCCCATTTAACTGCCTGTGGTTTCAACACATGTCTTTCTGTGGGCAGTGTCACACGAGGGAATGATATGGTCTGAACTAAATCCTGGGACACTTGCCTTTCAGCTCAGATATCTCATTTCCTGGCAAAGTTGGCATCTGTTAGTCTCTGATTTAAGCTGACCGCAAGGTTCCAGCTCTGATTACTTAACCATTGACTCCTTCATCCATTCTGTTGCTGCATCTCTTAGCCCTGCCTCAAGAAACCAGTACAATGCTTTCCCCCAGCTAACTATCCCAGACATATTTCCCCGAAAGCTTTCTGAGGAATTAGCTGGTAGGGCTCACTGCCTGTCCACCCTGACAGGTGCCCATGTTGTTCAAACAACCTTCAGAACTGGCCCAAAACTCAAGGCAAAGAGAGATAATTAAGACGAAACACTTGCTGTTGTTTTATTCACTACTGTTGGCTTTCTAGGTTCATCCATCAAGCAAAATCCTAGCTCCAGGGATTTAGGTTGCAAAACCACCCCTGACATTCATTGAAGTAGGATTTTATTTCTTCCAATTTTGTGGGGATAGATAGTCAGCAACAGTGCTCAAAACAGTACAACCTCATCCCTTCAATTCAGGCTTGCAGAAATGCAGGGTGGGGGACATAGGACAAATAAAAATCTCCTTCTTCTTGATTTTTTTTCCTACTTGTATTATAAATTAGGGATATACAGTTGCTGTTCCTCCCTCCTGGCCACTGTAGCCACACTCCATGCTGCTGTTCTCACCTTCACTGTCCTTTCTATCTCACACAGTAAAAGACGTCCCCAGCCACTGCTGATCCAAATGCTTCAGTGAGCCTTTTTTCCAAGGCTTCAGGATTTAGGGTTCTGCTTTAGCTAATCTCTTTTCAAGCTTCTAAGACCTTGTATGTTTTACAAGATAGGAGTATTCAGAAAATATGCCTTTTGCCACCAGCTTGACAAGCAAGGTCACAGTGGGTAATAGCTTGCAGCGTACTGCTATGACCAGGGTGGGAGCCTCAGAGACACACTGAACCTCCCTAAAGAGACCAAGGGGAGCACTGCCATCCTGAGAAAAGCTCTGCAGTGTGAAAAAAACCAACTAGTTCTCTCTCCCTTCCATTCAGCCCTGAAAGGTGGTAAGTCCTTCATGGTGCTTTACATTGCCTGTACTCTGATGCAGTCATGCCAGTGATGGCAGGCAAGTACAAGGCAGAGGAGCTGTATCATTGGCACTCCCGCCCTTTTTTACCTTTTACAAACTGCCAGAGATCTTTGTAGTACCTAACAGTACTTCGACTGAGGTGTCTTGAGACCTGCTGTGTCATAAGAAGATGCTATAAACCCTTTCTGACTCACAGACACTGGTTTTGATGAGGAAAAACAAATACAGGACAGACAAAAGCACTTCTATGAAATTATACAGAAGTTGTAAAGGGAAGGTCAAGAAGATAATCCAGGTGTCCTAACTCATTCTCAGACACATAGGCATTTCAGAAAAATCTTGTGGTTTTTAGGCATTGTGTCTCCCAGAGCAAAGTTGCTCTGTGCCACCTTAGGGGGATCATTGCACCTCTCTGCCTTTGGACCTCATCTGGCACCTGTGACTTGTACGTGTCAAAAAGTAATTTAGAAGGTCAAAACTGGGACTGTCCCAGAAGGACTGGGATAGTTACCTCTTAATGAGCTAATAATCTCTACACAGCAAGAAAGGATTTAACTAAGACATTACTGTGGCCAAATGGAAATGTGCCCATTGGCATGTATGGAAATGGGAGGGAAAGAGAAAGAAATTAATTGAAAATGAAAAGCGTTAAGAGAAATTCTGGAAGGAGACAAGGCTGCTGCTTCATGCAGAGGTCTGACAAGGGACATCTGAGGGCAACATGTTGTGGTGGTTGGGGAACCCATCAGGTGGACTGGAAAAGGTGCCAGATAGTTTGCAACAGGACACAGAGGCAGTGACCTGCCTACCCCTCCCAGCTGGGCTGGGAGCTCTGCCAGCCTGTGGGAGCAGGGTTGTATCTGTCCACATGCAACTCACCCTGAAAAGGGTGGAGGGGCTCTCTGGAGGGCTTCCTGCATGTAGCGCCAGGATGGGGGAATTCTGTGCATGTGACAGCCCCAGGCTGGTTAGTAAAATCTTTGCTTTGCTGGTAATCACAATGAGTTGGGGCCCTCCAGCTGTGACTCAGAACTATTCCAGTCATGCTGCACAAAACAACCCACACAGAGCCCTGGCCACTGTGCTGCCTGCAGTGGGCTCCTGCCCACCTTCTCTTCTGCAGGACCTGCGAGCAAGAAGGGGTCTGACACACATCTGGTGCTGAGACCTTCAACCTTTGTTTGATGTATAAACTCCTAAAATATGCTGGTGTCAGTGGAGATCCCTGTACAGAAATTTTAAGCTGACTGATGAGAGGTCTTTTTTTTTTCCCCCAGATACCTCTAATGCACCCTACTTTAGAAAAACCACCACACCATTTCACTGCCACCCTGCCCTGTTTAATGTCACTTTCTTCTGCTCAGATATCACACCTGATGAGTTAAAGCATTTGCCCCTGAGACAGTGGCATAATCTCCCCCTGAGGGGAAAGGTGTGGGTAGGTGCTTCACAAGGGACAGGAAGTGGATGTAGGTAGGAGATGGATGTTCAAGTTTTCCACAGTCACAGGCTTCCCACAGGGCTTTGGAAAAACCTTTCCATGCCTCAGTTCTCCATGTAAACTGTGCCATCAGGGTCCAGGGATGATATGATGCTGCAAGGTGCTTTGACATCAGACTCATAGGGATTAGTGCTTTAGGCAGGCAGGGAGCCGGGTCAGGTCTGGGCTCCTGAAGGTTTTGGCATCATGGAGAGCTGGAGAAGGAGATGCAACTGCTGCTGGCCATGTTTTCAGGAGAGCTGGCTCAGAAACCAGGCCAGGCATGGTTCTGTGAGAGGTGCTGAGATCTCTGAAAGCCCAGTGATCCACAGCCAAGCCATGAGACAGTGTGAAAATTTGGCCCAGAGATGTTGCCCCAAAAACTGAGGTGTGAATGGTGCAGACTGAGCTCTGACCCAGAGACCTCAGCAATTACAAATAATATCATCATAATTTAATCATTATTAATAAAGTAAAAGAAATAAAACACATGATCAGATACAGTATGTTTCCTTCTGAAAAACCTTAGGGCACATACAGCCCGGCCATTGCCATCAGTCCCTTGTCTTTTTCTTGGAGGAGATGGAATCACTGGACTCTTGCCCAGCCTTGGCCATGATCAGTATGTCCGAGCATGTGTCCATGTGTCTGTCTGCACGCACCCATGCAGGCACGCATTAAATACTGGCACTGCTTCCACCCACCTCTGCTGGGCCAGACTCTAAAAGATGGATCCCACACAGAGCACACCCATTTGAGGTGGACAGGTCTGGGGTGTCACCTGCACCTCAGGTTTCTCCTAGCCATGAGAGCATCAGCATATTTAATAACATCTCGATGATTGGAGGGGTGTTTAATTAGTGGTGTGGTGCCTGCTGCTGCTGACGGAGCTGCTCCCAGCAGATTTACACCTGTTTCAGTGGAGTGGCTGCTCTGCTCTCCCCTGCTCCCGGCCTCTTGTGCTGCCCCTCAGAACCTTCCTCCTCCCCTGCCTGGACAGTGACGCCTGTTGGGGCACAGCTGACAGGCTGGGAAGCGCTGGGGTGAGCTCACTGTGCCACCAGGAACCTCATTCCTTCTGAATGATGAGCCAGACAAGCTTAGCACACTCCTTAATTTTGTAAGGAGACAGAGAGGATTTGCTGCTCTTGAATTTCTGCTCCATTTTTACTTTCTTCTCCTCTAACAGGGTTTTATACTGTCTGGGGTGGCCCTGAGTCTCTCTAAAAAGTTAATTCATCAGGCACTTGCATTTGTGGGGTAAGTTTCCAGGCAGTCCAGATGTCTTCCAGGCAGTACAGATGTCTTCCAGGCAGTCCATTATGCATGCTCTGGGCATGCTTTTTTTTTTGGTGCCAGGCAAATTTTGCAAATTTTTCAAATTTTTCTATGTGAATAAGTCCTACTGCAGCAAACCCACCATAGATATTGGTATGTAGCTGGGTACAGTTACAAAGTGTTCCCAAGAATTCAGAAGTAATGACTCAAGTATCCCCTTCCCTTGGATCATTAAGTCAGCCTGGAAATATGGAGATCTGAAAAGTGTCTTGCTTGTGACATCTTTCTCTGGCAACTTCAGGGTGCCTCTGCTCAAGCTTTTGCCTGCAGTCACAGAAGAGAGAAAAGCTTCTCTATTAAAGCATCTCTGTTTGAAAATCGAAGTGGAAATGTTTGGGTAATAGCAGGAAACCTGTCATGAAGAGCCACAGAAGGATCTGAAAAACACAAAATACATGATGATACAGTGGAAGTTTAGCAAAAACTTGGAGACCTCACCTCCCTCCTTAGGGATGGCTGAAAATTGCTGCTGAAGCTGATGGTGAGAAGAGGCATGTAATAGAATCACAGAGTCAAAGAGTAGTTTGGGTTGGAAAGGACCTTAAACATCATCTGTTTCTAAACTCCCTGCCATGAGCAGGGACACCTTCCACTAGGCCAGGTTGCTCAGAGCCCCATCCAGTCTGGCTTTGAGCACTTCCAGAGATGGGGCATCTGGAGCTTCTCTGGGCAACCTGTTCCAGTACCTCACCACCCTCAGAGTAAAGAATTTCTTTCTAATATGTAGTTTAAACCTACTCTTTTTCAGTTTAAAGCCACCATCCCTTGTCCTATCACTACATGCCCTTGTAAAAAATCTCTGCCTTATTGAAAAAATGCCTCTGACATACTGAAAATCAGCCACTACTCACAATTCATGTGGTTAGCAGAAACATTTGGGCAGTGGAAACATCTTGCATCTTCTTCTGAATCTTTTTGCCCCTTCCTTAGAAATGGCCACCCACTCTTGAAGAAATATTGGCTTGCCTTGATGAAGAGTCTCTTCACTGGCCCATTGGCTGTGTCTGCTGTGGGAGGCTGGGAAGCAGAGGCTGGGAAGCAGAGGCTCCACTGGGTAGGCTGGATGCTCAGAGGAGCCCTGCTAGAAAGAAAGATACCTCAGCAGCAGCCTCCTGCACCAGCTCTGTCCTGAGAAAGAAAGAAAAAAAGCCCAACACCCCCAAAAACATGCAGCCAATGCTTTCCTGCAGGAAAACACAATGGACTGTGTCTCTCCAAGCCTGGGGCTAGCAGGCTGTTATGCCAGAGCATGGTTATCTTTTCTTTCTAACCTGAGGTTTCTAGTCAAGTACTACGTGGCAGCAACCCTGAGCTGCAGCCTGGGTCATGGTTTCCATAAGGGGCTGCTGGGTTCACTCATATTTATAATGCTTGCCCCGGCACGGCGTGTCAGCTTGCAGAGGTCAGCTCTCCCCCGGGAGCAGGGAGTTATTCCACAGGCTGTGCTCCTCTTTCCATCCCCACCTGCCACCCCCTGGCCGATGGGACCTGGGGGTGGCTGGCTGAGGGGCATGGCAGAATGGTCCGAGGGCTAAAGGGCATGAGGAAAGAGGGTGCACAGGAGATACAGAGCCTGGTTTCTAGTGTAAACTCCAGGAGGCAGGTGTGTGGCTTTCTCTAGTGCTCCAGGGAAAGTGGGAGCCACTACATCCCTGTGGGACACAGGCTGTCTGCAAGCAGGTGAAGAGCTTTCTTCTTCAGGTGCATTTTAGTAGGTACTGTGGGTAAGGAGGTTCACAAAAAACTAAGGCATGGCTCCAGCTTGGTCCTTTCTTCTCTGAGTTCATCAAAGATGGCTTCAGAGTGACTTTTAGAGCTGCCAGCTGTACCACATGGTACACTCCAAATGGAGTTGTACCAAAGAGAAGATCAGACCACCAGATGCCAGCCTGTGGCCAACATTCAGACATTCCTCAGGGCTTGGCAGCAAGCCATGACATTGCTCTCAACTGGTCCCTTGCTGGACGCCGTGGTCCTAGTGAATGCTGAAGATCCCTGACTGAGGGGTATCTTGATGGGCAGGAGACAAAAGCCAGCTTGGAGGATGTGACACGTTTTAGAAGTCGGGCTGTACGCTGATGGTGTTCTTCATCCTCTTGTGTCTCAGAGCACGTGCGTGGGGTGAGGAACCAGCACTGCCAGCTCGGCTCTTCCGCCGCTCGGGAGCCACACGTCACAGCTGTGTGTAGCGCCCGCACGCTGACGGCTGCAACTAAGCTCCTACAAAGCTCCCTGGATTAGCAGGTGTGGATATACAGGGCAGGGATGCAGTAATTTGAGCTGGAGTAGTTAGTGCAGTCAGGCAAATGTCACATGTAAAAAGAGGATCTAAAATGATCTAGCACAGCAGTTTGTGCTCAGTTCTTACTGGCCAGTAGCAGGAAACCAAGATAGCTTTATTTTAGTAAATATAACTGATACCTGTTCATCCTTGGTCAACGTATTTTTCTTGTTGGTTTTTCTTTTTTCTTTTCTTTTCTTTTCTTTTCTTTTCTTTTCTTTTCTTTTCTTTTCTTTTCTTTTTTTTTTCTTTTCTTTTCTTTTCTTTTCTTTTCTTTTCTTTTCTTTTCTTTTCTTTTCTTTTCTTGCGATCTCTTTCTTTCTTTCTTTCTTTCTTTCTTTCTTTCTTTCTTTCTTTCTTTCTTTCCTTCCTTCCTTCCTTCCTTCCTTCCTTCCGTCCTTCCTTCCTTCCTTCCTTCCTTCCTTCCTTCCCTCTTTCCCTCTTTCCCTCTTTCCTTATTTCTTTCTTTATTTCTTTCTTTTCTTTATTTCTTTCTTTTCTTTATTTCTTTCTTTTCTTTATTTCTTTCTTTTCTTTATTTCTTTCTTTTCTTTATTTCTTTCTTTTCTTTATTTCTTTCTTTTCTTTATTTCTTTCTTTTCTTTATTTCTTTCTTTTCTTTATTTCTTTCTTTTCTTTATTTCTTTCTTTTCTTTATTTCTTTCTTTTCTTTATTTCTTTCTTTTCTTTATTTCTTTCTTTTCTTTATTTCTTTCTTTTCTTTATTTCTTTCTTTTCTTTATTTCTTTCTTTTCTTTATTTCTTTCTTTTCTTTATTTCTTTCTTTTCTTTATTTCTTTCTTTTCTTTATTTCTTTCTTTTCTTTATTTCTTTCTTTTCTTTATTTCTTTCTTTTCTTTATTTCTTTCTTTTCTTTATTTCTTTCTTTTCTTTATTTCTTTCTTTTCTTTATTTCTTTCTTTTCTTTATTTCTTTCTTTTCTTTATTTCTTTCTTTTCTTTATTTCTTTCTTTTCTTTATTTCTTTCTTTTCTTTATTTCTTTCTTTTCTTTATTTCTTTCTTTTCTTTATTTCTTTCTTTTCAATTCAGTACAGAGGGAAAGATTTCCAGGAGTATTTCAGAGCTTTCATTACACTCTCTGGGATGCTTTGGCAAAGACACAAATACCCACCTCACCATAAAGTGGTGTTTTCTGGGCTACTTATATTACTATGTTGCTAGAGTTAAAGCCTGCAGATCTATGAATACAAAGACCTTTTAAAGACCAATTTCAAGCTGCAGTCATTTCAGGATCATTATTTCATTTGCAAGTAGCAGATTTTTGGGGTTTAAACAGCCGATTAGATACTTAAGGCTAGTCTCGTGAAGATGTGAAACTCAGATGTTTTTTCCTTCTCCTAGAGTTTGTTCTGATTGCTATTTGTCCAGATCAGACCCACAGAGGAGAGATTTAGGCAGCTAAATTAATCAGAACAGGGCCTGAGTCATTGATGCATTTAAAATTTGTCAAATCTGATGAAGACCCTAAGTATTTAAGATTTAAGTTAGTCCTTTTCACTTCCACGTGTTGTGGTCATATACAGAACCATGTGGCTGAACAGCATCATTTATCCTGACAGTGACAACCCAAATAACTGCACATGCTGAAAAGGAGACTACCCAGCAATCATCTCAGGCAGGCTTTTCATGACATTAATTGCAGTGCTAATTGAAAAAAAACCCAGCTGAAACTCTCCAGTGGCAGAAAGCACAGATCCTGCAACATAAAGTACTTTAAAAGCGTGTTTTAATTTGACAGAATGGTTTGGAGTGAAAGTATGTCTTTTGACGTTTTGAACTGCAATCTTTTCATTTTTATCCAAAATTCCCTTCCTGTACCTAAACTGTGTCTCAGATGAGAGCTGGGAGACCACTGCTTGAGGATCAGGCATGCACGCACCCACACACATAAACACATTTACTGGAAACATTTTGAAGGAAACCTGGGGAGCCTGATACTCAAGAAGAGGTTGCAGGAGCGGCCAAACCTACCCAGAGTTATCCAGCCCTGAGAGATTTCACTTATTAAACTCTAGTGAACCAAACACTATGACCAGCTGCTGTCTTATAGCTATCCAGTGTCAGTAGCTTGGCTTTTTTTTTTTGGCCTGTAAATTACTGTACACAGGTGGGGAATTTATTAGCATAAGTAAAATTAGGAAGCAGCACTCCATCTATCTTCCCACTGACACTGACAGGCTGTGAGATGATGACCTTCTCTGAAGTGTTAGTCTGTATGGCCCTGAACCCAGCAAAAACACTTAGGCCTGTGCTTAATTTTGCATCCCATTAGGTCTGCCCTTGCGCTAGAAGTTAAGTATGTGGGTCACTGTTTTCCTGGATCAGAGCCCAACTCCTGAAGGTCCTTCAAGATTTAGCTAGGTAGAGCTTCTTAAATGATATGATGCAATTAATGTAATGGAATTCTGCTCTCTTTTCTGTTAGTGGCTGATTTGTGATGGTGAGGCTGGGCTGCGCAGAAGTATACAGCCAGCTATCAACAGTTTCTCACAAACTATCAACTATAAACACATTAATAAGTTTTAATTATCAAAGTCTCTGGGAGATAAGCCTTTTTGTAGCTCATGTAGGCTGTCCCTCCTTGCAGACCCAGCATCCACATGCTGACGTCTAAATTAAGAGCCAAACTCTGAAGCTCAAAAGTGACTTTGCTTTAGCTAGGAGCTGTCAGAAGACTGAGAGCAGCTACTGCAGGATGATCAGGTCTTCAGATTGAGCTGGTGGCTTTTGAGTCTCCTTGGTGGTGGGATATAGCCCTCTGTATCCCAGGTACGGTGGTGTGCCTGGCATGGCAGGAGACAGGGACTGATCTTTCCACATCTTCTCCAACACAGGCAAAGGAAGGAACCATGACCTAGAACCATAGAATCACAGAATGTTTGGGGTTGGAAGGGACCTTAAAGATCATCTGGTTCTAGGGATCTGAGAAGCGTCTTGCTCATGATATTTTTCCAGCATGGCAGCTTCAGGGTGCCTCTGCTCAAACTTTTACCTGCAGTCACAGAAGAGAGAAAAGCTTCTCTATTAAAGCATCTCTGTTTGAAAATCGAAGTGGAAATGTTTGGGTAATAGCAGGAAACCTGTCATGAAGAGCCACAGAAGGATCTGAAAAACACAAAATACATGATGATACAGTGGAAGTTTAGGAAAAACTTGGAGATCTCACCTCCCTCCTTAGGGATGGCTGAAAACTGCTGCTGAAGCTGATGCTGGCAAGAGGNCGCCCCGCCCGCCGTGTCCCGGCAGCCGCGCGCGGGGCGTGAGGGGCGTCCCGCGGGGGGACACGGGGACAGCCCGGCCGGGGCGGGGACAGCCCGAGTGACCAGGGACAGCCCGAGTGACCAGGGACAGCCCGCCCCGGGACAGCAGGGCAGTCCGCCCCTGATGCCGCAGGTGCCGTGCCGTGGCCTGCCTCGCCCCCTCAGTGTTTCCGGTTCTAGGAGCACCTTCGCCGTGTTTCGCTGATGGGGCCAGCGGTGTGCGCTTATGGCCAGGAAGTCCAGGAGTATCCTGGGGTGCTTTAGGAAGAGCAGTGCCAGCAGGTCGAGGTGGGTGATCCTATCCCTCTGCTCAGCCCTGGCGAGGCTGTATCTGCAGTGCTGTGTCCCGTTCTGGGCTCCTCAGGAAAAGAGAGACATGGACCTCCTGGAGCAGGTCCAGTGGAAAGTTGATGAGATGATTAAGGGACTGGGACTATCTGCCTTGTAAAGAATGGCTGAGGAAGCTGCACCTGTTCAGCCTCAAGAAGAGAAGACAAAGAGAACCTTATCAATGTATTCAAGTGTCAGAAGGGAGGATGCCAAGAGGATGAAGCCAACCTCCTGTTGGTAGTGCCCAGCAGCAGGACAAAGGGCAACAGGCAGAAACTGGAACCCAGGAAGCTCCACCTGAACATGAGGAAGAACTTCTTTACTGTACAGGGACAGTACAGTGCTCTTTAATGAGCACTGGGACAGATTGCCCAGAGAGGATGTGGAATCTCCTTCCATGGAAATATTCAAGAACCATGGACACGATCCTGTCCAGTGTGCTCCCCACCCTGCTTGAGTGGGGAGGTTGCACCAGATGATCTACAGAGATCCCTTCCAGCCTTACATATTATGAAATTCTGTGTTTTAACAGAACCTGTACAGAGGTCTGGACTCCAGAGTGGTCCCCATGGACTGTTTGCGCAGCTGACAGAGTGTCTGCAATGTAAGAAGGAGTGGCAGGGAGTCACAGGACTTTGGAGGTAACTGCTAGAGTGAAATTCAGGTCTTGCCTTTCCACCTTTAAATTCTAAGGCTCCCCCTGGCCCCCAAAGTTGCAGAGGGCAGCTTGAAGCCATGACCTATTGCAGGATTTTAAAGGGTCAGAAACCAAAATGTAAAAAAAGCTCACCCCTTCCCAACCAAATACACACATAAAAGTCTATTTATGTAAATTAAATCTTATGATTTAAAAATGGTCATGTAACTTTGACAGCTGCGGTTTTTGAACAGGTAAAGATGGGTCTGCTGCATTTCAGGGGTGTGATAAACCCTTCTCCCAAGGCTGAATGCAGCACCAAGGCGCACCCCCACCTTCCCCAAAGTGGGATGCTTTTTTGTACGTTCTTCCAGCACTGATGGCAACAAAGCTACACGGTCAGTTGGGCTCAGGTTTAGCCTTGTCTGCTGGGGCCCCTTTTCATTCCAATTCAGACAGCCTGGCATCAGCCCCCCTCTTTGTACACCGGAGAGAGGGGCAGGTCGGGGCACACAGCACAGCGAGGAGCGGCGGGGTCTCCAGGCAGCGCTCGGCGAGCGCTGGCGGGCACAGATGGTGTTATTTCCCCCCGAGGGCCGTGGGGTGCCCGCAGCGATGCTGGTGCGCGGCTGAGCAGGGCCCTGGGATTTGCATGTGCCCTTTGCACGCCAGGCGCCGGCTATTTAAATGACAATGGGGCGAGGGCCAGGTTAGGTATATATATAGACAGAGAGATATTTCTCTGTCTGCATGGGCTGCTGCTGGCAGCTGCAGTCCAGCAGCCATCCTCGCCTCCCCTATCAATATCCTTTCCCCTGAGCTGGAAGGACTAAGGGATAATTTAGTCTTTATGCTAGTTTGGACTTTGTCTGATTACCAGCTGAGCCTGATTACACAGGCCTTGCTGTCCCTTCTGGGAAATAGTCCAGACAGCACAGAGGGGCCACTGCTCCTCCTGCCTGTTTTGCCATGCCAATCCCTCTGATTTTATTTTGGATTGCAGAAGGGGTGGCTTGTTCTCTCTGCTGTCCTCCCTGTGCACCAACTGTCAGAGACCAAAGGACCTAGTTTTTCTTGAGGACCATAAATCACATTCACACACAGGGCTTGAATATGAACATGTAGAGCCAGCTGGTGGGGAGCTGAGCTCTTGTGTCTACTGATGACATGGAGCTGGGTCCTGCAGCAAGGAGCAAAGTGGCCTCCTTACCCACCCCAGTTTCCCTTTTCTTTCACAGTTTGGCACCTCAGTATGTGTCAGTGGGTTCCTTGGATATGTGCGTAACTGGGAGTAAGAGTGAGCTGTCAGGTAGAAACCAGTCCAAGCAGCAAAGCTGAAGATCTGTTCCAGCTGAGCATCCCAGCTCCAGCTATTTCACTGAGAACATGAGAATAGAGCGAGTGTCAGGCCAGGCAGAGTTGAAGTACTGGGAACTGACAGCAGCCAGCAGTTGCAGTCCAGCAGCCAGCCCATCCTCCCCCACCGCTTGCCACTTAGGAGCACTTGGATCAGCCAGACACAAGATTCAGATCTCCATCCATATCTACAGTTCTATAGAGTTCAGAGGAAGTGAAGTTTTGGCTTTGGACTTAGGCAATTTTCAAAGCTAATGAACAGATGGTGTTTTACTTGCTGTCTCCAGCCCCTTTGTATTAGCTGTGGTCCAAGTCTAAACACCATAGATGAATTAGGATGGTCATGTTCCCACATTCGCTTGGAGAGAAATTATGTGGGGAGATGGAGGGACATAATGCAAAAAGTCCTAGAGCCAGGGCCAGTTTAAAAACACCACTGCACTGCTGTAGCAGTGAGTGTTACACAGAGGAGTTACCACAACTTCTGAAGCTCAATGAAAACACTTGACCCTTGACTTGAACTGAGACCTCTGGTTATTGATCCCAGGAAAACTTTAAAGAGAGGGCTGTTGCATTCTGCCTGCAGCAGCTCTGGCTCCTGAATGGCTCCTCCTGTTTTTAGGGACTGTCACACTGAGCTCTCCTGTCAGCCTCTCGGCGCTGTCTCCATGCCTTGTGGGTGACTAGGACTGTACGAGAGTTTGGCTCCATTATCTCTGGGGCTCCGTTTGAAATAAGTGTAGGCTGCTCTTATATTGCCTGGTAGCTTCTCTTCACCAGAGTACAAGCCCAGCTCCTAAAACCTTTTCTCATAGGTTATCTGCTCCAGGCCCCTCACCATCTCAATTGATTCTTCCAGGTTTTTCAAGTGCCTGTTTTTCAACATCCCTCTGGAACCTGGAAGGCCCAAACAGAGCAGAATATCTAGGCACAGTCTCACCAGCACTTAGGAGCAGATTTGGATAATTTCTCTCAATCTGCTGGCCACCTTCCTCCAGAGGTAGTCTAGAATGTGGATGGCATTATTTGCAATGACAACACTCTCCGTGGCCTCCACTTGTAATCCCCTAGTCCTTTTCAGCTGGGTATAAACAGGTGTATCTTCACTGACAGATCATACAGGCCCAAGGAGTGCTCCCAGTAGCATGAATCACGGGTCTAGGTGGTGTTTGGGATTTGATCCCCTGAGTCCCATTGGTGGTGGCACCCTGGCCATTTTTCTGTGTTCTGTTCCACGAGTCTGAGACAACATGAGAGCTTGGGGAACAGCAGGGTGCATCCAGCTGCTGAGAACTGATGCAAGCAAGTGTCCGAGGACGGAGCTCAAGCAGTGGTTTGCCTGGTGGCACCAGGGGTGCTGACCTCTCCTGTGGCACTGCAGGCTCAGGTAGCACAGTGCTGTCCTGTGCTCTGAGGCACAGATGGTCTGAAAGAGACTCTCTTGTACACAGTGAGGAAAAACATCACACACAGTGTTGTGACAACTCTATTGGACCAAAGAGCTGTCTGTCAGCATCCTGTTTCCAAGCATGACTAGCAGCAGCTGTGTCGGGAAAAGGTATAGCTACCAGGAGGAGGATCACTGTCAGGCCTACCTTTGTAGCTTTGGGATATTTTGGAGATATCCACAGAGTGGAGTTTGATCAATCATTTGCTGATTTTGCAGTGGCACTCTGAGCCCCTTTTCATTGTACACAGGCACTTGTGCCCTCACAGGTAATTTATAGGTGGAACATCTCCAAGTTATTAAAATGTTCTGTATTAATAGTTCATTTTCAAGCAGTTTCTTGCTTAGGCTTTATTTAAGGTGAAGCAAAATGTTTTCATTGATCTGAAACTCACTTCTTTGCAGAGTTTTTTCTAGATGTGTACTTTCAAATTCCAGGCTGCTTTTCTGGTATGGGTTGAACACAAGAGTTGGATTTTTAAAATTGCCTCTGCTGAAGAGACGGAGGAAAAGTATGGAACCTCAATACTCCTAGACTTCAGTTGACCTTTCTGTTAATTTTGAGGGGGTGGGTTTGTTGTTGTAATGGTCTGGGTGAAAGAAGAGTGCAAGCTGCTGAGTTGTGTCATGTTTGCCAAGCCCAAACTTTAAGTGTTTTGCTTTGAAGAGCTTGAGGACCTGTGTTCCTTTGTTGGCTAACTGAGATTTTAGGAATAGAATCTATTTTCGATAAATGATGCCATGCAGACATGCTAATGGGCAAAGTGTCAGCCTCCAGATAACAATATTGTTCTTACAGCCTGCTGAAAACTGTGGTTGGTGGTTTGGTCTCTCCTGCTAACCATTGCTTGCCTAAAGTGCAATTAAAGTTGATGTGAAGTCCAGTCCTGGGCTGGAGCACTGGGAGGTGTGGTACAGAGATCTAGGGGTTTCTCCTGAACATTGCTTTGTTCCAGGTGATGTGTCCTGGCCCTGGCTCCTTTTGCCATTCTATTTGTGCTGCCATCACTGAGGAGGGCTGTGCTACACCTGCTTGCTGCTGCTGTGGGCCCCTCCAGGTTCATTAGCTGTGCTCTGCACCATGCTGAAGTGGTGCTGCTGCAGGACACGAGCTGTGCTTCAGCTGCTGAGAGCAGCTGTGCCATGGGGCTTGGTGCAGGGCCTTCACCTTCATGGTGCAGCTCACGTGCAACCTGGACCCACTGCCTGCAAGGCTTTAGCTTGCTCTGTGCCAGTCCGTGGTTGGGTAGCAGGGGGCTGCATTTGGACTCTGCCCCCAGCTGCTGTTATTTATGGCAACTGGGCAACTGTTCATGGAAAAAAGCTGGTTGGTGCCTTGCCAACCGCTCTTCTGCTGGCAGTAACCTGCAGAGCACGTGTGTGTGCAGTGGTGTTCAAAGGAGGTGTGTGGCTATGAAAACCTGCCTCTGCATGCCCAGAGAGCATGTGAGAGCCTGCGAACAGAGGTACTAATGCTCCTCTGCCTTGGCTCCCCTGTGATCTTCTGCAAACAGCCCTGCGGGGAGAACCACTTCATTTTCTGCTCTGCATTCCCTATGCTCACAATACCTGGGGAAAAAATGACAGCTCTCTTTTCTTGAGACTACATGTCAAATGCCTGGGGCTGTAATGAAATATAGATCTACCTGATGCTGGACATAATACACGGGTGTTTCATTCTGCACTTGAGGAAAGAGCCTGCCATGTCTCCAGCTCACTGCAGCCTACTGCAGCTGGAGGAGAGCCATTTTCTAGCTTCACTCACTTTGCTACCAGACACCTAAAGTAGTAATATGGTGCTCCTTAGGGTGTAGCTCCTTGGGAAATATGATCATCTACAAAGATCAGTTGGGGGCTTTAACCAAAGACCCTGTTTGGGGAATTGGCTCCCGACGACTCATTTCACCAGTGCTTGTTTCAGAGCCACCTCGGTGTCTGTCCTGCCTCTGATTTGGGAGGTCCTTGTTAAGCAGCTGCAGACGTCTGGCACATCTTCCTTTCAGGCCTGACCCATTTAATGCTGGGGAAGACAGGTGAACACAAGCTGAGCCAGAGCTGACCTGGAGAGGAAGAAAGAGGCAAGGAGACTGAGTTGCCCAGAAATGCTTTCTGCACTGCAGTGATGGTCACCACCCAGAAAGGGGAGCAGAGGAAACTCTGTATCTGGAGGTACCTGCCTTGCTCAGAGACCCATTCTGCTGCAGCTCCTAGCATGGTTTGAGCCCAGTGTGTGGCCACAGTACAGCAGCTTAATGAGTTGCCAGGTCAGCCACACTGCGGTAGCCATCTGTGTGTGATGGATGTGTGGCGTGCAGTGGGGTGCTGAGGAAGCTACCTCACATCCCCATCTTTGCTATTTCAAGTGGCTTTGAGTTTGTCACAGGCTGCAGGCATTGATCTCTGCTCAGCTGCCATGATGAGCCACCAGGCTGCAGAGCTTGGAGCTGCTTGCCCTTTTCCAAAGTGAGGAGTCAAGCTTTGCTGGAAGGAGACATTTCCTCACATACTGCCCATGAAGGTATTCACTGTGACAGGAGATCACTGAGGCCAATGACTATGCCCAATTCAAAAAATCATCAAATATTTATTTAGGTGGGCCTTCCAAGTGATCTATCAGTAAATATGCAAAAAATATGCAAGAGCCTTGAGGGAAATGGAAGAACCCAGCTTTGAAGTGTTACAGCCTACCCTGGCCACAGTGTTCATGAGATATTCTTAACGGACAGGTAGCCCATCATGGAGGACAGCAGGTTTTTGAGCACCTTCTCCAGATGAGGCAGCCATGGCTCATGCCAGGAGACTGAGCTACATGAACCTTGTCCTTAGTCTGGCAAGTTCAGCCTGAAACCTCTTTACATAGCTCACATCAGACCAAGACAAAACAAATGCTCCCAGCTCAGGTGTTAGGCTGATTTAATGACAATCTTTCTTTTAAAACAACCTCACCACCACATCAGGTGATGCTTATTTTTTAAATTGGGTGTCTGGAAAAAAAAAGGAATGACCTATAAGGGCTTCTGTTTAAAAAAAAAAATTAAATAGTTGGTGAGGAGTCATCTTTGGTAAATGCCTAGTAGCTGGCTTGACGTGGGTCTTCTGTCTGCCTTTGTGTGCGTGTACATATGGTCTCAGTGGATATGTGTGGAGTGGAAGCAGTCCTGTTCTGTAGGTCCCCTGTGCTCAGGTTTGTGTTTGTGTACTGGGAGCGTTAATGAGAACAGACTGCCTTTCTTTCCCTTCGTTCCCCAATCCCATCTGTTCAAACAAAAGGCTGAAAGGGAGAGAGAGCTGAGACCCTGCTGGTCAAGAGGGGATGGATAATAACACATATCCTTGGGCTACATTTCAGCACATGCAACCCTTTCAAGCTGTGCTAAAGCTTTTATTCAGGCAAGAGAAAGAACAACCAATATAAAATAAGGATTTTTTCTTCTTTTTAGAAAAGCTGCATCAGGCCTGAAGGATGCTACATTCCGTTCTTTCCCTCTAATGTTTTATAATGCTGGATTATCAAAAAAAAGGTCTAAACCCGTACTGATTATGTATTTGTGTGTGTACAGACAGAGCATGATATTGGGCTAGAGCAAGTGACATATGCAGAGGGGCCAGGGATGGCTTAGAAAGTCAATTTTCACTCTGTTTGCACATGGTAACAGTTCCAGATTCGTGTAATTAACTATACATCAAAAGGGTGTGAAGGAAGATATATTCCTCTCCACCTTGGGGATTTGATAGGTACTTTGCAATTCATGGTTAACCCCCCATTCACATATTTGTCATTATGGTCGTGCCAAACAACTCATCTGAAGATCAAAACAGCTTTCTTGGGGGCTGTAACAGCGAGAGAAGCACAAGAGATGGCACCTCGAATCCCAGAGCGGGTACCGAGTGGCAGAGAGGGATGCAGCCCTGGATGGCGGCGCTGGTGTTCAGCCCTCTGCCAGACGTTCCAGGGACGTCATAATGGTTTACGGGAGAAAAATGGTCTCAAATGCCATTAGTTTAATGCTTCATAATGTCGTTGTGTCTGTTTTAAATGCAATCACCGAGCTCAGGGGACACCCAGGACTAAAATAAAAGAAGAGGAAAAGCGCTTCGAGAAATGTAACGATGGGAAAGGAGGCAGGGAAATCTTTGGCGAGTGAAGAAATGAGATTCACTGGTTCTTTTCCACTGAGCAGGTAGCACATGAGTAATTGGTATCTGACGGCTAAAGGGATATTCATCATGAGAACTGATTGCACCCAGGTAGTAATAAATACACCAAAGTAACATAATCAGTCTGGAGGCAGAGGAGAGTTTTGCAAAACACAAGATCTGATCCTGGCCAAGATTTTCAGAAAGAGTCATTTCAAGTGAGATTTCTAGTGCTGTGTTACTGTCTTTGCCTCAGAAAGTGTTTTCAGAAGTGTTACACAACAAATCCCACCGAATGTGTCCATCATCCGCTACCCATCCAGCAAGTTTATTGATGTGTTTGTGGGTGCCTAACTCCAGGGTGCACTGTCTCAAAGAGAGGGAGCCAGAAAAAACGAAACATATCAAAACCAGTGAACAAGCTGAATCTGATCTGTTCACACTAATAGAAATGCAAACAAATAAATTGGAAAAGCAATGAGTAAAAGCAGTGGTTGTGCTCATGCAAGCTTTAGAAATCTTTCTAAGTGTCTCATGTCTTATTTCAATCACACAGGTGGAGCTGTTTCCTTAGGGATGAAATTCTCCCTTAGTTAACATCTCTCACTCCAAGTGAGGCAGGTATATGTTCCTTTCAGACAGGAGCTGTTCAGTTTCAGCAGTCATCAGGTATTCTTCTCCAGGGAGGCATTAAGCAAGGTGAAGGGATCATAGGACCATCTAGCACTGCTCCTTTGTGTCCCTTTTCTTTGGAATCCTAGCAATTGGGAGCAACCTGCTTCTATGCATTGATGCTGGCAGCTAATCTAGTGTAGAAAATTTACATGAGCAGCACATCCCCCTCGTCTCTACACCTCTTCTCACAGGGCATCCATCTCACACGTAGGTTGCACACTGTGGCTGCCCTCGTGTCTATCATTAGAAAGCAGACCCTTGAGCCTGGCCTAACTGTGCACCATTGATGTATTGCAGGATAGGCCTCTGCTGAATTCATCCATCAAGCAACCGCAAGAAGTGATTTCTGCGGATTAATGTGCTGGTGGGTGCATGCAGAGGTTGAAAGAGGAAAGGTTCATGGTAGTAGCGGGCTTACTGAAAAGACAGAGAAATGAATGTGGCAGAAATAGGGTCCTTAGCATTGCAGATAGGTACAGATCAATAGGTTGTTGCTTTCAGCTCTTGTATTTGCTTTCTGCTACAGCTATTGGTAGAAAACAAGAAAAAGGAGTTTTTGACATGCTTTCTACAAGGCTGGTTTTAACAGTCTGTTCCCAGAGTCTTACAACCCAGCCAAATGTAACTGTGGAGGCTGAGATTCGCCATGGTGGATGTCTCTGGTGGTTTGGGTTGAGGGAGCTGAGTTTAATCTTGGAAAGAGGTTAGAGAAAAAGAAACAGATGTATCTGTAGTTTAAAATTGACTAGCAATGCCTTTCTTTGAGAAGATCTAAAGTTTCTGTGGAGCAGAGATTAGAAATTTGGATTGAAAGGAGCTCCACTGCAGGGGATATGACTTCTGTCATACCCTGGAAAACTGTCCCAGTTTAGCCAGATTGTGAGTCTCTAAAGAAAACCAGATGAAATCTCATTGGCACTTGGCAATAGAGTTTTGTCAGAGTTTAACAGCTGAACTGCCTGTCCATCCTTGGCATGTATGACCACAGTGCCTGACCCATCCCTTCAGAGCACAGCCCTGAGCTGCGTTTTCCTTGGAATGCGCTTAACTGTGTGGGACTGCCTTGGTGATGGTACCACAAATGCAGACTGTGGGAATACAGCTTAGAGGTGCACACAGAAAAGTTTCTTTTGCATTTCACCAATGGCTAAAAGTGTAGCCAGATGGACTTAGAGCATCAGGAATCACTGGGTAAGGAGAAAAGTCAATGAAGTAGCTATTTGCTGTCATAGATGAAATAGATAAAATTCTTCCATTAGTTCCTGATGTGAAACAAATAAACTAAGGAGAATGTTTTTCACTGCAGGCCATCAGAGACATTTTTTATTATCCTCAAATATATTCCCTGGATGTAATGTATCAGCAGGCTTCTGGCACAAGGCTTTAGAAAAGCAGAGTTTTTGTTGGCAATGTGCTCAACACCCTTTCTAGGAAACATCCTTTCCTTCTTCTGACATTCAGGTCGTGTTTCATATCTTACCCTGCTTCCTAGGAAAATAAGAGCAAGATTGGTGATATTAAGATACGTAGGTCTGCAGAGGTGGTATTTGGATATGGGAAAGATCATATGAATAGCATGACTGGTGACTTGAAGTAACTTTGGAAAAAGCTGGAGGTTCCAGATGAACTAGCAACACTGTCCATTTCTTATGATTGAAATGGTGTGCCTGAAAGAGAAGTTAAAGCAGCCAGGTAGGCAAGAAAAATATGTTCAAAGAGTTACATTAAAGGTGTTCAGGAACTGAAAAATTCAAAGAGGTCAAAGAAGTTTCATGCTGGCATCAGAAGGTCAGTGGCATCAAGGAAGCTGATGAAGCTTGTCAAATATCTAGGGATCAGTAACAGAAATAGTAGGGTTACCATGAGTGAAATAGTAAGATTACTGTAAATGAAACATGAACAAAAATACTAGTTTGCTATAGTTTGTGTGAAACCACAAGAAGCAAAAAATAGAGCAAGTGTTGTTAGTCTGGTCTGTATTAAGCATCAAGGGTATGACCTCAGCAATCAAACTGCAGACACTGAGGAAGATGCTGTCTATGTCAGGCCTGGACAGGGCCCCAGCACAGACAATTCCTCAGCAGGTACCGGCTCTGATAAACAGGAGGGTGGCAGCAAGGTTGTAGCAATTGAATGTGCTGTTGTTCTTCCCATTATCCCAAAAGGAAGGGAGGCAAGTAACCATGAGATGCTCAAAAGTAGAATTCAGAGGTGTTGTGTGCCAGCTGTGCCTAGGGTTTATGGAGGCTGAACTGAACAAGACTGTGAAGCAAAATCTGTTCCCATAGATTCTGCTGATTCTGAAAAATCATAAAGGACCCATTCCAAAACCAGGTAATTGTCAGCCAGCAAGAGGGTTCCAAACGCATGGAAGCAATTTTTCCTGGGTACAATATACCTGATACCAAAATATCTGTACTCGAAAATCTATCAGACTGGGTACTAAAGTACTTACCGAGGATGGACAAAGAGCCAAATTCAGACAGATGATTAGCACTGCTACAGTTCAGAGTAGTACCTCAACAGTGTGGGTTGTCACATGGTCAGTAGGAAACTGAAGAACAAGAATAATCCTGACAAGAACACTGAGAATCAAGAGTCCCTGGTGACTCTAAAGTAGAAAAAGCCAAGATAAAAAAGTAATATGTGATTCATGGACCCAGGAGTTGCTATTATGCATCCCTATGATCAGGGTAAAGTTGCAGATGGTGAGCCCTGCTACTACAGAAGACAGGTAAATACATCCAGTGAAGAAATAAGGAGCAGCATCTCAAAACACAAGTGAAAATGAACCTGGAATTATGCACTCTCTGTTCTGGAAGGGCCTCAGACAAAGACAGCAGGAGCATGAGGAGACAGTTGATGTTACGTGACCACAACAAGCAGGCTTACTGCTGCTTGCCAGCCGTGCCATTGCTCTCTCAAAGGAGACATTGAGACACAATAGACTCAGCATTGTTGAATCAGCTAATCCAGAGGCTCACTGGATATTTCTGCTTTTTGTAGGTATTTTTTCAAAGTTCTGTACTGCAGGGATGTCAAGCAGGGATCCCATTATATGGTGAGGCACATCAGTAACTGGCTTTTGTGACAATCAGCTGTGGTGCAGCTGAGGAGACTGAGGTTAGCCTTTACCAGTCCCTCCAGGAGAGAATGATGGTAACCTCCTTGCTTCTGAGTGCTTGCTGAAGGGTGCAACCTTTTACTCACACTCCATAATTAGAGACAGTTTCTGCTCTCATAAAGCAGTGGCCAGCAATACAGCAACTAAGGCTAACCCACAGCTCTGGATCAAAACAGCCTGGGATGTTGATCTGCTTGAAAGCTGGCTCCTAGTTTGGTGGATGAATCTAATGCCTTAACAAACTGTCTGACTGCAGATGGGCATACACAGGCTGCTCAGCTCCCTTTTTTATCTCTTTCAGATGTCACTGCTAGGAACTGTGATTAAATCCCCATGTGACTGCTTTCAATCAATAAGAGCAGGTCTTGTATCTCCAGAGGCACGTACCAGAGTGGCTCAGTCACCTCATGGCACTGAATGAGCACGTGTGTTAGCCAAGGATTTAGATACTTCTCATGGTGGGATGAAGCTAGATGGGACTGGTCAGCTTCACAGACAGGGTGGGACTGGGCAGGTTGCAAATTCTCCAGCTGTGTGGGTCAGGTCCTTATACTGCTGACAGAGCATTTGCAGTCTAAACACGTAAAGGGTGGAAAAGGAAGCATATGTTGTCTCCCAGGAGGATGTGAGACACAGAGAAATACCAGACTGGCTGTGAGTTTCAGAGATTTAGAGAAATGGCTTTGCTGGTCTCAGTCAAGCCAGAAGCTGCAACTCTTAGAGAAACTCAAGGAGCCACCATGCAAAGGAAGAAGGAGCCAGTCTGGTATGGACACTTGTCTGAGTGTGACAGTAGTATAACTTCTACATGACAGAAATTCCCCTGCTGAAGATGCTATTGTTTTGAACGCAATTATCTTTTACAAGGTTCTTCCAATCCACCTAATCATCTTTATCTTAATGTGCTTTTCCTTTCTACATTGTAAGGTAAAATCCATTTCCTTTCAATTTGCTTCAGATCTATCTGCAGCCAGATTACTGTAACTTGGACGCACAGTAATTAAATGCAGTTTGTCTGACTAGACAGGCAGTGAATGCTATTACAGCTTGTTTATGCTAGCAAGCAATGCAGGTTTCTATGTGCCATCCAACCAGCATGGTTTAACCCTACCCTAGAGAGTCTGTGTGCTAGGCCACGTGCAAGCTTCACTGTGCATTTGGTCCTTGGTTCGTGGAGTGACATTGGTGATTAATGCTTCTTGGGTTTCAGATTCTGAGATTACAAAATACTCGTCCCACTAGGATCTGCCTCAATAGTTCATACTGTGTCAGCCCTCACCTGAACCTCTCTTTCTGGTGGGGCCATTTAAGAGACTGCTGACAATATCTGCATGTTTAAAAAAGGGTACAAGGGTTCTACCCTTTGGCTCTACAATGCAGCCTTGTGCTAGAATCCCTGTGCAACTGACAGGATTTGACCCTGGCCTTGGCCCCATATAACACTCTGTATTCTGGGAGCTTGTTAAATATGTACTCTGAATCCCATTTCATGTTGTACTTTCACCTTTTGGATGCAACTGAGAAGCAAATTGTGTAATAGCAAGAGTCCTGGATGTCTTGAAATGATACAGAGGAGGTATTATGAATGTCTGTAGTTCAAGCATGCACTTTAAATGCACCATTGAGAGGTGCTTTAAGAATGATTCAAGAAAAGGTCAAGTGAGGTAAATTCACCTTTACAGGGTAAGGTTCAAATCGGTTCAAATCTTGGATACTGTTACAAGGCAAATGGAGTAGGAAAGTTTTGTGCTAATTTACTTTGCACGTTGTCGGAAGATACTTCATGGGTCAAGAAAGCTGAGAGGTCTCCCTTAGAAATCCTTTGGCACCGATGAGCCTTGTGTGGGGAACACTGAATGGGGAGAGACAAGGGGGCTGCTTTACAGTTTTTAAAGACACCTTTTTAGAAAGCAATGCTTTCTCTGATAGAGCCTGAACTAGACAGTGTAGCCTTTGAGAGAGTCATATGGTTACGTACAGCAAAGTGACTTTAACGTTTAAAGATAATTTCTGAATCTCCAGATCCTTTTTGTGTTCTGTGTCCCCATCAAGAAAATGGGGTGAGTGCCCCTAAACCACTTTTGAAGACTCCATTCCTAGCTGGTCAGCAAGACCTGGCTCATACAGGAGGTGGCCTCTGGCCGCAAGATGTAAGCAGGTCTGTACTGGGATTTTCTGAATGACTACATATGGGGTATGAGACTGGTTGTTTGTCTGAGACACCTTTGATCACCCAAAAAAGCCCCGGTGGGATGAGCTTAGAAGGTGATTGTCCATTCCCCTCATAGTTCATGTAAGCCACTATTTTCACTCCTCCTCTCTTTGTTATCATTTTAACTTCCCCTTCATTTTCCTTGTTTCTTCCCCATTTTTGAGGCTTGAATCTAAGGTATGTAAAAATTTACTAGGTGTTGATAACCACAGTAGCTGAATCTAAACTCTTCAAGTCTCTCAGCAGTCCTTTCTTCTTTCAAACACTTTGCTAGATCAATATTATTTAAGGTCTCCAGAGCTTAGGTCTTCTTGGGGCAATTCAAGCAAGATAAGAAGTTGTGACCCTGACTAATAGGACCTACCTGTTCAGAAGGCAGTCCTATCAAAGTAAATTCTGAAAAATATGTCAGGACAAGGAGACTGGGGCCAAATTCAAGGCAGGCCCCATCCTACATTTGACCATCCTACCATACCATGATTATCTTCAGGATCCTTCTTAGGATTGTTACTCTGGTGACAATCATAAGTAACTCCTTTTAGATCATGGAACTGCTGTAAGCTTACCTTCATGTGTTTGACATCAAACTCCAACCCTTTGACTTTCAGGAAAACCGCATTTGTTATGCTTATTGCCCCAGGGAACAAGTCCTCCTCCCTCCCTATCTAAAAGATCATATTCATCTTGTCACATTGGCCCACTGAGGACTCACCTTACAGACAGCTTTTGTGGACAGCTTTTGTGTTCAGGTCCAAAGAGACCAAGGCTTGAAAGATGTTGTCATCTATCAAAGATCTATTTCCTTCAGATCATGAAGATGTAGACTGAGCCAGTCTGAAAATCCATCTATCCCAGCATCCTAGTGCAAATGGGAGCCAAAGCAGATGCCTGGGGAATATCACAATAGCAGAGGTATATATGATACTTCCTGCTAAAGGTCTGCTGCCCTTCAGCCATTTGTGGTTTGAGGAGAGCCTGAGTTGGCAGGAACTTCTACACATTTAAAAATCCTCAGCAGATTTCTATTTTGTGAGCTTCTGTCCTTGAGCTTGTATAACATTTTTGCTTTCACAACATCCCGAGGAAGGAGTTCCCAGTTTTACTGCACATGGTGTGACAAGACACTTCCTTTTGTTTGTTTTGAGCCTGGCATCCAACAGTTTCATTTGACGCCTCCTGTTATCAAATTATATTGGATGAGACAGGGAACAACTGATCCCTCTCCACCATCCCCTTGTTAACTGGGATATGATAGCTTTCTGTAAAATCACTGCTGGCTCAGTCCTTTTCACTTAGTCATTTGCTGCATGGAAGCTATTCCATGCTTTGTATTACCCTTGCTGCCATTCTCAGATGCTTTTGGACTTTTACTTTGTTCTTACTGAGACTGAACCAGAGCTGCACATGGAATTCGGGATACAGACTTTGGTTTTACGCAATGGCATAATGATGCTCTCTGCTTTGCTCTCTACTTGTTCTGTTCTAGTCTCTCAATGGTGATAATAATATCTTACATTTCATTTTCTTTTTCCATGACACAAAGACCCAAGCTGATGTTATCATGAAGCAATATATCATAGCTACAGGATCTTGCTTCTGTGCTTGGCTCAGGACTGATCAGCTATATGTGAAGTTAAAAATGTTCTTCCATGCATGCATCACCTTATCACTTTATTTAGATTGAATTTCGTGTGCTATTTTATCAGTCTCACACAGTCCTCCTGCAATTTTTTATGGTCAGTCCTCATATTTATTATTTTAAATAACAAAAGTCCAAAACAGCTCTGTGGCTCTATCCTATAGGGATAATTTCTGGGATAGTCTTGAAGCCTGTCTTAAATCTTGAAATTGCTTAAATGGTCAGAAGACCCTTGGTATTGGGAATATTGGGTCTGATACATGGGAAAGAGTTGTCTTTGAATGCTGTGACTGCACACAGTGGAACTCTGCTTTCTCCTGCTCTGTTTTCTTTCTTTTCTTTTCTTTCTTTCTTTCTTTCTTTCTTTCTTTCTTTCTTTCTTTCTTTCTTTCTTTCTTTCTTTCTTTCTTTCTTTCTTTCTTTCTTTCTTTCTTTCCTTCCTTCCTTCCTTCCTTCCTTCCTTCCTTCCTTCCTTCCTTCTTTCCTTCTTTCCTCTCTTTCTTTCTTTCCTTTCCTTTCCTCTCTTTCTCTTTCTCTCTTTCTCTCCTTCTCTCTCTTTCCTTCCTTCTTTCCTTCTTTCTTTCCTTCCTTCTTTCCTTCTTTCCTTCCTTCCTTCTTTCCTTCCTTCTTTCCTTCTTTCCTTCTTTCCTTCCTTCCTTCTTTCCTTCTTTCTTCCTTGTCTGTGAGCCCTTGCTGAGCTCTAGCCATAGGGTTTGCAAACCTTTCTGCCACTTCTATGCACAGAATCGTTTTGAGCAAGGATACAGAGAATTTCTCTGGGGGATAGATGTTATATGACAAACCCCTTGTCTTTTGGTCCCTGAAAAAATGTTACTGTGCCAGTCGATCCCTCTGGCCATGACTAAAGTTGTGGTGATATCTCCTGAATAGTTTTGAATGTCTAGTTAACAACTCCTTCAGTTCCCTTCCTGTCTGGTTCCTGTCTGTTCCTGGACTGAACTCGCTTTTTACCCCCAAGCAAGCTGCTCCTTCTGACTTTGCTGGAGCATCTTCTCCCTATCCACCCATACCAGCAGCTCTACCCAGCTGCTCATATACTTCTCCTTCCTCACGCTTCCTGCTGCTCTCTTCCCATGTTTGCTGCCTGCCTTTTCAGATGCCTTTTGTTCCTCATTATGCCCTGGTGTAGACCCCAGGTTCATATCTACACCCCACCACCCTCATGGAAAATCCTTTACGTTATGCCCAGTTGCTGATTGATGAGGCCCCTCCACCTATGTGACCTGGCTTCTACTGCCATTCATTCACTCCACGCTGATTTTGCTTTGATTTAAGCACTCCTAATGGCATCTTTTTTCATGTCTTCTTCCGAATCTCCTCTGCGTTCTCCACAAATTTCTTCTCTGATCTTCTTCTTGTTTCAGTGAGGAACAGCAGAACAACTGTCACCTGTTGCTTTCCAAGTGACTCTGTGCCCAGCCACTCTGAGAGCAATCACTGCATAAATCAATGTGTGTGTGCACTCATATCTAGGAAAGTTTGGGACAAAAATCCAGCAAAAACAAGGTGGGGGGTAGGGTGGGGTAGATGGGGGTCTTTTATTAATTTGCTAGGAATGCCTTAAGCAAATAAGTGGGTTTGAGAAGTGTAAGTTCTGTAACATCACCTCTCTCAGATCAGTTGAGTAGAAGTCTGCACGGATGAGAAGTGAGACACCAGCCCTGAGCTGGAGCACCAAGCAGCTGCCTGTGAGAGCAAGGACTGGCTGCACTGTAGAGCATGGGCTGGTGGGGTGGCAGAGGAGCAGAACCACCTCTGTACAGTTGTGCCTCTCTCAGGGACCTTGAAGGGCAGGGTGGCTGTGGGAAGGCCAGAAGGAGCAGCTGGAGGGAGGGGTGCAGGAGCTGCTGTGAGAGCTGGGCTGTGAGGACTTGGTGGAGAGCAGTGGTGGGCAGAGGAGCCTGCTCTGAAAGGACAGAGGAGGTGACATCAAAGAGCACAGCCGTAAGCTGAGAAAAACAGCAACTCTATGCCTGCACTTGTGTCTGAAAGTGGACAGAGTCTGAGTTCTCTTTCATTTTGAGCCTGAGTTATTCCAGCCCAGTGACTCAATTTATTTCTGTCTCTGCTCCTGACATTTCTCTTTCAGGTGGCTGCTGCATGGTTTTGGGTGGGGCTGTGGGCTGGGGTGACTCGTGTTTTCAAGCTCTTATCGGCATCAGTATGATGTTCTGCTTTTCTTTTCTGTCATACGGCATCCCGCTCCCCTCCCCTTCCTCTCCTCCCTCTGCCGGCTCCCAGAGGAGGCGACAGACGGTCCTGTAATTTGGTTCCATTCGCTCGACTGGAGCAACACCTGCCCCCCTCTCTGGGGACAGGAGGGTCTCATCCCAAACCGTGCAAGGAGCCAAAGATGAATCTGAAGCTCACATGCAAATAGAGCTCAGGATAAAACAACATGGCCATTCTGGGCAGGAAAGGCAAAATCCGTCACCAGGGGAAGAGGCAGGAAAAACGAAATCAGAAGAAATAAATAAGAAGCACCAGGAGATTGCCTTTTCCTTTTGGGTTGGTTGCAATTGTGGTTATTGATCTGTCCCACCCTGGAGAATAAACTGAGAGTACTGAAAAATAATGACTGATATTAGAACACATTTATTCACCCTAAAAGAACTGGGTTAATTGGGTTACAGGATGGCTAGATGGATAGATATGTGAAGAGATAGATAGAATGTCTCTGCTATTTCTTCACAGCTATATAATGGAAAATATCAATTTCTTTGTTGAGTTTCGTATACAACGTCCTCTTCAGCTCCCCACCCCCCATCTCTTCTCAAACACACACACACTCCCTTTTCTAGAAATACAGCAAAGATATCAAATCACATCCAAGACCCTCAGAATTTATCTGCTGTAAGTATCAGTGGTCATATCCTACCTGGCTCAAACACTTTTTAACACAAACAATAAGACACAACTTTGTGGCTGGGGAGTAATGTGATCCTGAATGCACAGTACCATGCACTTTGCTGGAGAGTGACGGCCTAGAAATTCTTCCTTTTGTATGTGCATATGTAATAGCAGCATAAATTCAAGTCCATATTTTGGAATATTTCGTGCTCGAGATCTTTTAATCTCTTAGGAAACTCTATGCTACTGAGATACTGTTCCCCCTTAGCTGTACAGTCCTGTCAAAACCATTATGTTTATTTGGAGGAGTTACTTTTGGCTTGCTGTCTGTCCTCGTTTGCTGTATCAGGGTCAGGATCTGTTCCCAGGGTTCAGATGAATGCATTAGCTGCCCTGCTTCCTAATGATACCATATGAGTGTGTATTTCACCGTGTCCCTGTGAGTCCATATAGGCCTGAAAATGTGTCTTAATAGGTGTTATAACCCAATGTTAGCACACACTGGATATCCCTTGTACTGGGATATTCTAGGTCTGTCTATTAGAACTACTTGCTCTTTGTGAATGCTGGAGGGTTCCATTCAATGTTTTATATATTTTATATAATGTTTTAAATGTTTTATATATTGTATTGGGTTCAGGACTAAAGTCACTCTTTTAGAGTCAGCTAAAGGTCCAGAGGTAGTGCTTTGCCTTCTCTGTCTTTGAGTGCACTTTCTTTTGTGGTTTTTAGGATGAGCTCCTCTTCAGTTGTGAGAGAATGGTATCTGAATGTAGCTAAAATACCAGGAAATATTAACTGTGTCCCTTCCCTGCCAATTGTTGTAATGGCTGAGTGTGATATAAAATTCCATTCAGCAGTTCCAACCCCATTCCTCTTATAGTATTGTCATTCAAGGTCATTCATTCCTTTATTGCTGAGGGAACAGAGACAAAGGCAAACTTTGATTATATAATTAGACTTTATTGCTATCTAACCCAGACTTGCAATGAGATGGAGTTAAATTTGTTTACCCGTTCTTCATAAATCCAGACTTCTGAGCACTTAGCCATGCAGCCTTGTTTTTTGCATGGGCCTTGTAGCTTGTGCATACTACTCAGCTCCTTAAGAATAAAATAAAGGTATGGAATGTGGGAGCAAAATCTGCATTCTGTTTTCAACACTCATCAATTGCTAGATGAGAATGAGTTTCCTTCTTGGTGCCAGCAGGAAAAATATAAGTATTTGGGGTGCTGTTACGGTGGGGACAGGATTTAAACAAGGTGGTGAGTGTATGGAAGTGAGACAGGACTTGTAGGAAGAAGCAATTTCTTTCCTCAGATAAAACTTGGGAAGAAAAGGACATCTCTTCAGGTCAAGTGCCCTGACTCTTTTGCAGGTTAAACTTGAGATCTGACCCCTTGGATACCACCAAAAGCAAAGCCCTTGCTGCTCTGTGTCTGTGGGCAGACAGGCTCTCTGTTGTCTCAGGGATGGTAAGAATGGAATAGCCCATAAGATTTTCTGACTTCCTGAGCCTGTTCCCACACATCTCCAGGCTGTGCTCTTCTTTGCTCACAACACAGGAGCCTTTCTGGCTTATCACTTGGGCACAGGATCACGTGGCTGGGAACCTGAGACTCAAGCATTATCTCAACCTGTGCCTCTGACATGTGCGAGACCCCCAGAAGGCGAAGTGAGGCCAGAGGGAATGTGGGGTTGACACCTACAACTGCCAGTGACTGCAGCCATCATACTTTACAGGCAGGGGTTGCAAATCACTCTCTTTCTCTAAAACATGCATTCCAAATGGTCAAGAAAAAAATAATATGCTTATCTTTTTATTAACTAAGTCCTCCCAAATGCTGGTAGCATGAAGGCTTTTTGGATGACAGGATTTATAATACCACTCAGGCAGTTATATCAAACTCAACACAGTGCCCTGATATTGAACCTAAGAAACAAACCTGTCCCAAAGGAAGCCAGCTCCAAAGTTGGTGGAGTTATTTCAGCCCTGAAATTCAGGATTTGAAACCTGTGCATTGAACTACCAAACCAGTGTGTGCTCTCTTGGGACATGGCAAGCATGTATTTGTAGGAAATGGAATTAACAGTCTCTCTGACAGGTTTTCTGCATGGAGCTTTTCAGCTGGTCAAGACCACACTTAATTAAATCACTGTGCAAAGTGTCAGCCATATAAATGGGGTAGAGGGGAGGGTTTTATCTCTCCAGTAAGTAAGAATGGATGATGCAGCCACCGGAGTCAATGGCAGTATTCAAATTATAGGTAAAATTAACCCCTTGTGGTAAATGAGAAAGGGGTTTAATAAATGAGATGGTCTCACATTACTCGGGTAATAACCTGTCTGACATTGAGTCTGTATCTGTTCCATGTTTCGAATTACAAGATTTGGCAATGAAGCTTTATATAAAAGATAATGGTTGAGGTTTTCTAAAGTAGGGAAAGGGCACAAGATTTTTTCTCAGTTTCAGTAGAATAAGGCCTGGCTGGAGAGGGATCAAAGCTGAATTTAAACAACAGAAAGAAAACCCAGTGCACTCAGCAGGACACAACACATACATTTGGGTGGCAAAGCCAGACATTTCTGTCAGAGTGAGGTAGCAGAACAGGTGCTTGCAAGCATCAGATTGGATTGTACAGCTTGAACTTTGGAACATGTGATCAGATGCCAGTCATGATGAGATGGGAGAAAGTGACAGCCAGGGTCCTGTGTCTCCTTTGCATTTGGGCAGGGCAGCCAGCTGAGAGTGGCTGGAGCAGGGGAGCTGTGGTGGAGGGACCGCAGTCCGAGTCACCCTAGGAAGAAGCAGGTAACCTGTTGAAGCTTCCCACACAGGACTTGAGAAGCCTTTGCAATCCTTATTCATAAGGACATCTCTTGTCTGTCTTACAGAACAACCAACAGGGAAAAATAATTAGGAAAAAACAGCTTTTATTTGATACTTTTATTTATATGCAAAACAGCTCACCATTCATGAGAGATATGAAAAACGCATCAGATAGAAACCAGATTTATCTATTTTCACTACAAAATATTGCATTATATAAAGCAACATAGACACACAAAAAAACCCTGAAAAAGACTAAAATCTTTGGATAGCAGATGTGGTTTTTTTTTCTTTTTCTCTTTTGTCCCTAAAATGCGCTTCTTGTTTTAAGAGATTCACAGCAAAGAACATGAAACATTTTCAGGTTATAGAATTTTTTTGGTTGTCACGAAGGAAAGCAGTCCTGGATTTACTTTTCTTTCTTTTTTTTTTCTTTTTTTTTTTAGGAAAAAATGTCCTTTCCTAAAAATATACCACACACATACACACCCACGCTCACTCCCACACACATGCATGTGTACGCACACACACATATACACCCACAAAGAAACTACTTCCCTTATAAACGATTTGCAAAGTACTTTTCAGACGCAACTATAGATCAGAATAACAACAAGTTTTTAAAAAAAACCTCTCCTAGTTAAGTGCTAGTGGTTGTTGATCCCACACAAGGAAAGAAAGAAAAAAGGTCAAGAACAAATGCCTTGATATATATAAAATATACTTATAAACAGGGAGGGAGGGGAGGTTTGTGGTACACAAGTGCAATATAATTGGAGAGAAAAAATAAATTAAAAAGAAAAGAAAATGAACACTGTATTGATCCCAACAAACACTCATAAAGTCAAACATAATATTCCACAGGAGAAAGTGTAAACACCCGACTATAGAAACCAATTGGCACGAAGTATCCAAAGTAAAATTGCCACCACTCTGAAAAATAAATAAATCTTGAAAAAAATAAATTGTCAACTCCTTCTACCATAAATAAAAAATAGTTATTTTTAACTGCACCCATGGGTCACACGTTTAAGGTCACAAGTAGATGTTTTTTGGATATATATAAAGGGGCACTTGACAGCCTGAAGAGACAATCTGGTTTTACACTTCTCTTCGAAAAGCGGGCTCTCGACCGGGCGGGAGCCCTCCGGGGAGGGGAGCACAAGCAGCGGGGACCCCCCGCCCCGC
>VZSE01002468.1:1365137-1527824 GCA_013398275.1 Promerops cafer | reverse complement strand
TTTTTTTTGGTGGGGGCGTGGGGGGTTGTAACGTGAGGTTTTGTTAATTCACCGGTCCGGCGGAGAGGGGCAGGAGCGGGGGAGACGCCGTCGGAAAATGAATGTTTGGTTTAGTTCTTCTTCTGGTCCTTCAAGAACTGGCGAGGGGAGAAAAAAAAGGATAAACGAAACCCCCATCCGTCCCTGAGCTTCCTAACTCCTCCTGCATCTTTCGAGTGAAAAATAAAGGAAAATATGCGAACGCTGAAAAAGAAAAACAAAACGAAATAAAGGAAAATCTCGGCGCGGGTTCGGAGCGGCTGTGAGGGATAACGGCGGTGCAGGACAAGGTACGCTCACATGCATAAAAAGAAAGTGCAGTTCCTCCTCCCACCCCTCCCGGAGTGGCAAAGAAGCCAAGGAGGGGTGCAGAAGGTGGCAGGGGCGAGACAGACAGACGGAGCAGAGATGCGTGTGGATCCACTTCTGGTACCAAAGGGTTTCGCCTAGAGATGGTCGGAAGAGATAAAGGCTCGGAGAAAAGGGGGCGGCATTTTTTCCCTCTTAAATTGGTATTTAATGGGAAAGCCTATTGGACAGAAACCTGGACACGAGTCACTTAATTGGACTTGACATCTGTCACAGTGTGGGAGTTTTCACAGCCCAAATATTTTCAGCAGATCAGATTCTCGCTGAATCTGTGCCACAAATTATAACAGTCGAGAGCAGCCCATGATATAAACCCTAGCCTCTGGATATACAGTCTCTAGCCATGCTCGCTCCCACTGCCGTCGTCTCCCCCCGCCCAAATATTGGATACCCACTGATCTAGAAAAACACCGCTGGCATTTCGCATGTAAGCTAATAAATAAGCTTTAAACATCAATTTGCATCATGTGTACCAAGCTTGTGGAGAATCATCAGACTGGTTTCTTAGTTCATTTATTTTGGCGGTCCCTCTGCCCTGTCTCCCACCCACCCCCGATCCCAGTGCATGGCAGGCATGGACCTGTCAGAGCCAGGGGGACAGAAAGGCTGCCCCGCTCCCTCTGCCTCCTGCCTTCCCTGCTCCAGTGCACAGACAATGAGGCGAGGGAGTCAGCCATGAGTCTGTGGCTTTTCTGCTCTCAAGAGACTGGATGGAGCCAGGCCCCTTCGTGCCTGAGTCAGGGGATGCCTGTGACCAAAGTGACTCCTCTTGCTGTCACCCTGATCCAGCCCCTGGCAGATGGCAGTGCCTTCTCTGCTCTGATCCCCATTACCCTCCCTGCAGATCCCTTCAAATGCATGCCATAGCCACTTTTCTGGGTGCAATCGTCTTCTTCCATGGGGACTTTTCTGTGCCCCCTTTGGAGCCCCCAAAAAGGGACAGCAGGAAGGGTGGGTAAGACAGAACAGAACTGATTCTGCTGCTCACCAGCAGCTCAGTGGGTGGTTCTGGGTCCCATCAGCAGGAAGTGTGGGGGAGAGGTTGCAGGAAGACACTTGCAGGGATCCTTGAGGGTCATCCATACGCAACAAGGTGGGAGATCTCTGAAAGGGGAGAGATTCTGCGCTCGATATGATTTACAGGACCTTAACAAGAATAAGTAGCATGCCTGAGTAATTTTGGGTTTTGTCTATTTTTTTTTTTTTTAATGGTGGATACAGTCGCAAAGAATATGCATGACACCTGACCCACTAGGGAAAGAAATGCCTGAAAGTGGATCCTAATGAGCACTTCTCCCAGAGAAATTTGGGGATTTATCTCTCTTCCCCAACCCATAACACGTCTCCAAGGTAGCAGGAGACTATCACTTGCTCTGACCTCACATACTGGCCCTGGTTCCATGGATATCCAACATGACCCCAGGAGGGCTTCTGGAGATTCTTGGCTAAGCTATCCTTCTCTGCAGTGGGACATGCCAGGAAGATTCAGATGCAAGTCACTGAGGCTGTGGCACATCCCCATTCAGCTCACCTTACTGGTACACTTCACAGGCGCTCTTTGGACATCAGGATCTGAGCAGTTCAAGGTCACTGTGCTCCACATTCCAGGACCCAAGATCCCATTCCATCAAATGACCACCATCCCAGACTTCAATGAGAAAGCTGTGGAGGAGACCTTCTCCAGCTCTTTTTTGACTGTGGCTCAGTGCTGGGGACTTTGGCTTGCAGTGTTCCCCAAGGTGCAAATCTGAGGCCTCAGCCCACAGAAGCTGCAGGTGATGGAATAAGTAGCTGGCTAAGGCTGCCACAGATAACAGCCAGGAAGCTGCTAATTCATGCAAGCCACCCTGCTCTCTGCTACAGATGCTGTCATCATATGGCTTGCTTTTTAGTTTTAATTTTCAGGAAAAGACCAAACAGTTGCTTCACAATGCTGTTCAGTTATGATGGACATTCTTGACACCTCATAAAGCACTGGTTACTGCCCCTGGCATTTGATTACCCCACTGCTCCACTACCAGTGTTAAATCTAGAGGATCCCAGTTTGCCCTGGGCATGCCAGGCCTGGGGTGTCTTCCCAAACCTCTCTGCTGGGATACTGCATATTTTCTCACATCAACTGCAAGACACAGGGTGTAGTCTCTGTATCTTTAGCCTTAAAAAGCCAGTCAGAAATGCTGTAGCTGACAGCCTGGCTCTTCTTTGACCAAATAAAGCCCCAAAGCCCAGAAGCAGGGCCACATTCTCCCAGCAAAGAGCTCTCCTGTCTCTCACCACTCACACCTGGAGGAAGAGGCTGGTTTTGAGAGCTCAACATACATGGGGCCAACTGGCCCAGGCGTGGAAGTCACCAGAAACAATCAGAAAATGAGGGACAAAAGTGCATTTGATGGAAACTAAAAGTTCCACTTTGACAGAGGAAGGATGAGTATAGCTCTACCTCAAGCTCTTTTTTCTTTTTCCTTAGGAAATAGCTCACAGTGAGTGGAGACCTGCATTTTGGCAACCAGCACGGTCCCAAAGGAAGCTGCATAGATGCAAAGCCACCTTATGATTTATATCCTCAAATACACACAGAGCCAGCCACAAGTCTATGGTTGGCCTCTTCACTAAGCAAGCACCTCCCTGGCATCAAGGCAAGCTAATAAAATCCACACGGTTTCAAAGATGCCCTCAATGGCATGAACAGCATTGATTTGGCTTCTCCATAAAGGGTGAAACTGAACCTACAAGCTCCACCTGCTGAAGACAAAGTGAATAGGAAAAACAGTGCCACAACAAGGGTCTCCTGTCTGTATAATGGACATCCAGGGGTATTGTATGGCTGTGGCCTTACTGCAGACTAAATCCAGGATAGTGAGCCTTGCAGCACAGGTGGACATGAATCTCCTGAAGGAGAATTTGGGATTTCATTTTGCATTTTGCCATACTGGAGGGCTGTAAGGGAGTCATGAACATCTCTTCTTCTTTACCTGGCTTGAGATGTTGACTGGCTGGAGTTACAGGAGAAGGGGAGGTGGTTTTCTGTGGACAGCATTGCAGCTCACTCTGCTCCTCCTCAGCAACCTTTTAAGTTGAATGAGAATGAAAGGTGTCCAGAGAAAGACTCAGTATGAACAAAGCCACACCCCACCTTTGTTGGGGCCATCTCACTGAAAAGCAAGACAAAAATCGTTCTATTTTGACTTCCAGGGCTTGCTGACAAGCCAGTAAATTATGGACCAGACTGCTCCCTAGGTAAGGCCTAGCATAGAACTAATATTAGTCAATTCATTAATGATAGCCAATAAAAGTTGCCCACTCCTGTGAGACTTACAGTAAAGTGTCACAGGCCACCAAACAATATCAATTCATATGTGGTACTGAATTGTGACAGAGACTCACAACTCAGGGTTTTTCAGGCTTCAGTGGGATCAGATTTTGGAAAGGCAAGATTCAGAAGAGGATTGTCTTCAGGATGTAGTATGAAGAGACAAGACTGAAAATAGTGCCATGTGATGGTATTTTATGGAAAGAAGGCACTTTCTTGTGTGAACATCTCATATTCACATCACACAATGATTTGAAGGTGATGTCATTTGTGAGAATACTCTGGGTTGGTGCGTAGCCCCAGAAGTCTAAAAGGGTGAAGCACTAACACCCTGAAGTGGCCATATGTCCCAAGGAGATGTCCTTCTGGCCCAGAAAAGTGGAACAATGAAAGAATCCATCTGCTTCTCCAGTGCTGGGCCAGGTATTAGGTAATAATTTTTCACTTTCAGCTTGAGCAAATCTCTCAGGTTGGTGGTGGGGAGATATCGAACAAGAGAACCCAGGATGCTGCTTTTATGGTGCTGCTTGTCAGAGCAGAGCAGCACTTCCATTACCTACATGTCCTCTGTCTGTCGAAAGGACAGCTTTCTAGGATGCTTGAGAACATCCATTCTCTTTTATAGCATACGCCATTCACGTTGCTGGCATATGCTGCCCATTGAAATAAATGGAGCTTGTCACTCTTGGATGTGTTCCTTGGAAATAAACGGTCAAACAAATTAGAACGCTGAGCCGTGAAAATCCTTGTCCTTTTGAAAAATCTGTGCTGGATGTAGCTCATGGTTTCCTTAGACATTTGGGTGATATTTTTTGTTTTTCCATTGGTCATGTTTACTTTCTCCAAGGCTGTTTTAATAACAGGTCAGGAGATTTGAGGCTGCTGGCAGGAACAGCCTGCAACTGGGTAAGGGGGAAAAAATAGTGTCCCATGAACAGAGGTACTAGGGCCACCAGGTCTGGATGTGAGTTCACCCTGGCTGAGGTCTGCCAGTGTTTGTGGGACAGGCAGGACCCTCAGCTGCTCCATTGCAAATATGAGTATGACTTCCCTGGGAGTGGCTGCTATGTTTAAACCAGTAGTCTCCAGTTGAAATATATGGCTTTTGGACAAAATCCTATCCTTTTTTGTCTGATTGCAGCCTTTGGCTTATGTCTCTTGGTCTCCACTTCCAGTCTTTTCCTTTGCTTGTTGGACTAGAGGAGACATGGCATTAAGATCCAGCTGCCACTGTAAAGAGCCAGATGTGCTCATGAGGGTGGTCATGCCCTTTCACTGCCACATTGTCTTGACCTCTCCAAAGGTCACCCTTCTGATGTTAGTGAGTATTCACAGCTCTCCTGAGAGAAGGGTATTTTGAGAAATGGAGGATGATGAGGAGTTTTTAAAGGCAGAAGGGACCACTGGGAGCATCTCCCCGCAGGTTGAAGGCCACAGGACTTCCCTCTTCATTTCCCTTCATTCCCTCTTCATTTATGGGCATTTTTCAGAAATAATACCCATTCATGGTTTAAACATTGATGGTGGTGGAAGACTCCCAATGATGCCTGGCAAGTTACTCCATCAGCTGTTTCTCCCCACTGTTGAAAACACTGATGTGAAAAATGAGTATGCACACCTTCAGCATCGAGCTGTGGGATTTTCTTATATCTTGTCCCCTGGATTAAGTGTTCTCTTCTATTATGTTATCAAGTTTAGGTGGGATTTTGTAAACAGGTATATGCATGTGTGCTGTACTGTTGATATGCCTGCATGCACCAGTTATTAGCTTGGACTTTCTGGTCATGCAGAGCATAGCTACAGCTATTGCTGCTGCTCAGGTCAAATGTCTGGAAATTTTGGACAAATGGGAAAATTCCACCTGGGCAAACATTTCAGACAGAAAGAGAAGACATGCCTGAGTAAACTCAGACATCTGTTGGTCCTTCCTAGGTCAGTATTCATTAGTAGTGGCCATATCAATTCTGCAGCCTTCTTTTTGTAGAACTGAACAGAATTCAATGTCTTGTCATTATGCAGAAGAGACCAAGTCTGCTTCATTTCTAAGGCTGTTCTGATCATGAGATATTTTCCATTCTTCCTGTCCATCGTCCTAGACCAGAAATGTGATGCTTAGCATGCCAAGCTCTGAATGTAGAACAAGAAGTACTTACTGTGCTCTACAGTGTGTCTGTAAGACCCTAATGCAGCCTGAATGTGCCTGGAACAGGTTTATTAGGAAATCATGTCACACTAATATTATGGAAAACACATGTAAACCCCAAGAATGTCCACAGTGGGCTAGACCAAAGGTATCTTGTTTTCAGCATTACTGAAAGAGGGAAACCTGTAAGAATAATATAAATCTACAGTGATACTGCCCTCAAATATTCCCCTGACATCCAGTTAATTAAAGTTTAATGCGCTGGATGAATTTTCCTTTTCTGAATTTGTCAAGTTGTGGTTTGAATAAATGTGACTTTTCAGCATCCATAATTTCCCATGGAAAGGACTTCTTTGTGAGCCATGTGATTTAGGTAAATGCATACAGAGATGCTTGTAAACATGTTTGCAAATAAAATAGCCAAGTTTGCTGAATTACTGTGGCTTCTACTGCTGATGAGCACATGAAGAGTAGCATTGAGTATGTGGGCAGTAGTGCCTTATGTTTTCAATGAATGCATTTGGTTGGAAGTATAAACAGTGGGTGGATTAAAGCCAGTTAAGAAAAAGAGGAGGAATCTCCTGCTGTCTGGGTGAGAGGAAGGAAGCAACTCGAAGACCTGTGCCTTGAAATCACCTTTAACTGACCTGGGCCAGGGTCTGAAAGTGAGACCAGTCATGCACAAGCACACACAATCATTATATAGGTTGGAGCCACGGAAAGTGTCCATGTGGATCAGGCACTAAAGGAGTTAACAAAACAAGCCAGAAACAGAGATGTGTTAACCTTTGCAATGAACTCGATAGCAATCCCCACACATAAATGACTAGTGAGGAATTTGCGAATTAATCAGGACAAATAGGAGGAACTTGGTGATTTTTATACATGCCTGGTGCACTAAATGGGGAGTGTGGGTTTATGTGGCTCCCAGACACACACGGCTGGCAGGCAGCAGTCAGTGAATTGAGGGGGAGGCAGACACCGTGTGCTTTGCCACTGGGGACCTTACCTGTGCACATGTGTGCAACTGCTGGCTGCCAGGGTGAGGAAAGAAAAAGTAGATGTCAAGTCTAGCTGGCAGCCAATGCATCTGTCTTCTGTCTTTCACTCACCCACGGTCGAGGTGGAACTTGGCTATTTTTAAATCTGATGTCTGTGTGTATAGCCATGGGGAATGCTCTTTCCTATGAAAAAGAAAAAAAATAGAAAAAGAAAAAAATTAAGATTTTGCAGCCACCTGCATTCCATAAGCAGATGTTTCTCCCTCTATTGATGCCAAACACTCCAGCCCACAGGCTTCCTTTCTTCACTTGGAAGCAGAACTTGTAGAACAAAACCCAGTGATTATTACTGGACTGCTTAGGCCAGTTGACCAGGAAAGAAAAGCTGCCATGCTGTTCTTACCTTACATGCATGGTAAGAATGGCCCCATGGGAGGTGCCAGGTACTCTGCCCAGTTCCGTGTCTTTTCTCCAGCCATGGCCAGTATCAGCATCTCCTGTAATGAGCAGGAAGATTTTCACCAGCATGTGAAGTGTTCAAGACCATTTTATTTGTACTTGTATAGCTTAGGCCAGCTGTAACTGGCTTCATACTGGCTTCTGTGAGTTGTATGGTCATTCCTGGTAAAGGAGGCAAATTGATTTATTCCAAGAAGTCATTGAGGCCTAAAAAATTTGTTTTCCTATCAAAATGTTTCCAGGGAATACAATCAGATGTCTGAAAAGCCATTCCTTTCCCACAGAGGTGTACACCATATCTCAGGCTCCATCCCTGTGCAGGCTTAATGTCCTCCAACAGCTGCTTCTCCCTCAACTTCCAGAGCTCTGGTTCACTGGTCCTGAGCATGTGGAAGGTGTTCTTGGGTCTTCTGTGTCTTCAGTGATTTCCATTGACCACCTTCTCCATTTCACTGAGGTTATGTAGCACTGGTGTCCTGATTTTTGAGATTCTCTCTCAACTTAAACCAGCTAGGTTACTAACTGCTGGATGTTCCTCTCCTTCTATTCCCATAATTTCGAACTCTGTCTTCTAGTGTGAGACTCTAAGTTAGTTTTGCATCCTCTTCTTGGACATGTTTTCTCATATCTTTCTGAATATGAAATTTGTCCATTGGACACTGTTATCTTTCCTGCCTGGAGCCCCTCTTTTCCCTTTTGATTCCCCATGCTGTTATTTGTTACTGTTCATCATAAACTATTCTCAAACTACCTAGTTGGGTGGTCCCTTGTTTGAAGGGGAGAGGTCTTAACAAGAAGACTGGCTGGTCAGGACTCAGTCCAAGCCAAAAGAACAACACAGCCTCCCTGAAGGATAAAATAACCTCTGTTATCTTTTCAGGATTTCCTCATGAACTCAGACCATTTCTATTTGTATCTATGGCAATGCTTGATGCTCTACTGAAACATCCTAGGGCAGTAACTCCTTATATATATGTATGCATACGAATTCAGATAGGCACATTTGTAAGGCAGCTTCTTTAGATTCTTCTCACGTTTCAGATTTTCTGCTTGTCTTCTCAAGAAAAGTCCACTTTAGGGCTACAATTAAAGACGAAATAAAAAAAAGCAAAGCAATTGCATGTTATAATTCACATTCTAATTTACTCCTTCTTCTGTGTTCTCTGTGTTCATGTCTGCAGGGTTAGTATGAGACATATCTGGTTAGGGAGTCTGGATTTTTTCTGGAGTCATGATTATGTAAAATTACAGCATCCCCTTAGAAAAGTGCTTCTAGCCCTCATGGTGTTGAGATGAATTTGAAACTGTGCCTGGAGAGTGTCAGACGCAGAGAAGTATGAATGTGTATGAAGAGTACTGAGGTCAAAATTCTATGAGATATGAACTATTATGCATCATTTTGATGGGGCACAATTTCCTCGTTCACAGTTACTGACAAGATTTTTAATAAGACTAGAGTTGTAGTAGGATGCTGCAAAGCACTTGAAAGCCCATATGGCTTAGCAAGTGTATGAATTTCTAGGTGAAAAGTGCCTGATGTTGAAGGCTGTGGGATGGAAGATGTTTCCATTTTTGCGTATTGTAGTTAAATGTTCAGCTCTGTGTAGCTCCACTTCAGTAGTCTTTCTTATCCCTGTCAGGGCTGTGCCTGTTGCCCCAAGAAACTCTCACTGAATGACTGGAAAGGGACTTTTTACAAGGGTGTGTAGTGACAGGACAAGGGGCAATGGCTTAAAAATGAAAGAGGGTAAGTTTAGATATTAGAAAGCAATTCTTTATGCTGAGGGTGGTGAGGCACTGGCACAGGTTGCCCAGAGAAGCTGTGGATGTCCCATCCCTGGAAATGTTCAGGGTCACATCGGATGGGGCTTTGAGCAACCTGGTCTAATGGAAGGTGTTCCTGTCCACGGTGGTGACACTGGAACTAGGAGACCTTTAAGGTCCCTTCCAACCCAAACCATTCTATGATTCTATGAGCCAATTTAAACCTTTCTTCACCAAGACTCAGATGTCAGGAGTTTTTATGCAGAACAGTCCCCTGCCTACCTCCACGAAGTGGCTTAGGATAGAGCAGTAACTAATGGTGCTCTGCTAAACCAAATAAGCTCACACTCTCAGGTGCACTGATACTGTCATTTTCTGATCCCAGTGTTTGGAGAACATTCCCAAGGGAATTATTCCACAGACTGGTGGTAGCTATAGTCTCCATAGGGTCATTTGCAAAGCATGGCATCTCTGAGTCCTTGGTTCCAGAAAAAATGAAACCTCTGAGCTGGTTTTAGACTGTAAATACTCTTGCTTGCTATTGATCATAGTTTGCTTGTATTCAGGGTCCAAGTTTAAAGAAAGAATGTTAAACGTTAGGCTGTCTTGAAGTCCTTTTCTGGTTTTCTCAGGTCTCTCCACTGCTCACTTTCTCCAGAGTCTCTTAGAATGAGGACTTAGTTGTGAGTTGTCCCCCTCTGTGCAGTGGATGTGAACTTCCTGACAACTGCTGCTCTGCAGAATTGAGCAGAAGCTAATGCAGTTTGATTTACCACTCACTTAGGGTTGACAGATGAACTGGCCAGTCTTTTTGTGGCAGTTTAGGCTACTTTCATATCCAGCTGTCTGCCTCCTCCACCAGCCACAAGTTATTGCCTCTGTGACGGAAAGTCTCAGCAGCTCCAGTTCATCATCTGGTGTCTCAGTGCTTTTAAGCTAATGCACCAAACTTCGCCATGGCAGAGCCACAGGAGGATGCACATTCCCATCTGCCAATTCTGCAAAGGGAGTAATGGGAGGAGGGTCACCAGGAAGTTCTTAAACTGCTACTGTGGGGCTCATCAAAGCTCATCTGTCAGAGCACTAGAGTGAATCAAGTTACTGGTAATTGAGATCAGTATCACTGCTCTGTGCTTGAGCAGACTGCAGCTTGCAGGGTATGGAGGCTCCAGCCCAGCCCTGGGTCCTTAGAGTCTTAGGTTCTAAAAGGAAAAGTCTCTGCTTTTTTGATGGATTCAAGATTTCATCACCATATCTATATTTTATATGCTACAGCTGGAAAATGAGTATGCTTTTCATTCAGAGCTTGTCATCTCAAGGAAAATTACAGGATGGGTCACAGAAGGAAGCAAATTATGGACTGCAGCTAATAAATAGCCATTTACTAGGGCTGCAAAGACTCGGGAGATGGAGGGTCTTCCAAGGCTGCAGTTTCACCAGCAAAATTAACATTGCTACATGGAGCTTGACAAGTATATTCAGGCTCTTTATGCAAAACCCTCAAGAGAAAAGAGATATCCCTTTTTGTGAAATGGGGGAGCATGGGCGGGTAGCTGGGGAGGAGAGATAGATTAAAGGCTACAGGTTGAGTCAGGCAAGGCTTGGTTTTGCCCCTGCTCAGAAAGTTTGGACAGAGACTACTTTAAGGAATGCAGCCTGGCTCTGGAAACATGCCTTCCCAAAAAGCTCAGCCTGGCTCATGATCCATTTGCAGGAAAGCAGGAGGTGGGCCTGCACCTGCTGCAAGCATGAAGCAGGGGCACCAATGTGGCAGCTGGCTCCGGTCCCTCTTATGGCTGCTCGGGCATTTCCCTGTGGCATATCCCTGTAAAACCCAGAGGCATCCCAGAGCCTCAGCAGAGACTGAGACTTTGCCATGGTGCAGACATTGGTGCTGGGCTCCCCCTCACCAGCTGGACTGCTCTTCCAGCAGCCAGGAAAAGCAATCATTGGCAAAGGTAATGAGATGGAGTCAGGCACACTATGTAAATACTGTTTGGGCTACATTCATAATCCCACACCATGAGCCACGTTTCCATGAGAGAAGCAGTCTGGCCCCCTTGGATAATTTTAATCATTTCTGACATGAAGACTTCTTCTCCTATTTCATGACTTATTTCCCCAGTATCATTTAAATGTATTAAAACACTGTTAGCGTAGAAAGTAGGCATCATGTTAGCATAATATCTAATCAGAACTAGTCTGCCTGTCCCCGCAGGGTTTATTTATTTATTTATTTAGTGTCTGTTTGTGCTGTTTTCTTGTTAGATTGGAAAGCCCTTCCTTGACATACTCATTTGTTCTGCTGTGTAATAGAATAGGATCCTTCAGAGCTGCTGACATCTGCTTTATTTTTGAGATCTGCAACTCTCAGCCCACAAAGCAACAATGATAATAATAATAGCGATAATAATAATCATAGTGCTGGGAAGCCTGAGAAGTGAAGTTAAGCATGAAGAGGAGAAGACAAAAAATGGACGAGGAAAAAAATGGGCTGGCAAAGAATGTTTCCATCACTGGGAGTGTATTTTTATCGGCCCTGATTCTCCACTCATTTACTCATGCTTTATGATTGCACTGCCCTGTGGACTGCAATTAATTTTTTTCTGACTTGCAATATTGCAAGGGAGAGGGGATCAGGCACCGTGGTGTGTGTGTGTGATCAGGACACTTGTTCATGGGTATATTCAGCTCTGCTCTCACTCAAGTGCATTGCTTTGATTTCTCAATGGCATTGCAGTATTGATTTTGAAGGGAATTAGTTTCTTCAGAGCTCCTGAAGATCTGGCCACTGTGATTTCTCAGGGACTTATTCAGCCTCCTCCCCCACAACTTTATCCTCACATGTCACAGCTAAAATAATTGGCATTGCACTATATCAAACTGGCAGGATGCAGTCCTGAAGGCTGGGGGGAATCAAATCCAGAGCAAGCCTTGACAAAAAGCTGCATGAGGAAGAGAGTTGTTGGGCTAAGCATGGTCTGAAATTGGTCTGGTAGCCATGACTGCCCACTCCAGGTCATCTTGTCTGAATCCTGCTCTGTACAGGCCTTTGTTCTAAGAAGAGGAGACTGTACTGCAAGGAGGTAAATGGTAAGAAAAGGTACGAAAAGGAAGGAAAGAAGAAAGGAGTAGGAAAAGAGTAAGGTGAAATTACTAAAAAAAAAAAAAAAGGAAAAAAATGGAAAAAGAAAAAAGGTTCCTAGCAGTAAGATCAGGTCATGTTGAGCTTTGAGCATCCTTGAGGGTGGTGAATTTATCTGTGTGTTAATCTAAGTGGTTGCCACACCATCCCCTAATATAAATTATTCACACTTAGGAATTCTGCATGATTTTTGACTTGAGATGGAAACAAAACTTAGGACTTGTGGTATTGAAAAGTTAGGTTCTAAAGACAAGTTTTATGGCTGATCTCAATAGCTGTGGCCAGTCAATAGGCAAGCAAACCTATAAGGGCTTGAAATTGGTGAATTTACCTCATCTTGAGCAGCTGAGAGCGAGTGGCTCTCTTGCTCTTTAGCCTAAGGCCTTCTGTAGTAAAAACAGGGTGGCTGAGCAAGTACAGAGACCTAAAGAAGTCTAAATAGATTCATTAGCAAGGGCACAAAACCACCCAGGCCCAGAAGCAAAACTCAGGCACCAGCATTTGTTGCCCTCCATGTTTCAGAAGAACAGTCTGGGCTGAAGACTCACTAATAATGGTTTTACCAAGTCCCACTTCTTCTGGCCCAGAGTTTGGGTGTCCCAGAGCCCCCAGTGCACACTATTACTAGCACTGGTGTCATTATTTTTTACACCAGACATAGGTGTGACATCTTACAAATATTGGTAGGGTCACCCTTCTGCCAAGTTCTTTAAGTATATGACATTCAGGGCATAGGGTAAAACAAAATAGGAAATGGGCTTATGAAACTAGAGATGGAAAAGATTTGTGAGGTCCCCTCTGCTCCGTTTTTCTCCCGTCATATGCTTATAAAGGATCATACCTCTATTACTGTTTTGCCTGCTTTTAAATACTCCAGCCACAGGACTTCTGTGTCCCATGGAAGGCTTTTCCATCTACCAGCAGCTCTCATACACTCAAAATGTGCTTCAGGAGACCTTCTCCAGCACCTCACCCTGTGTCCAACCCACGGAGGATATGCATGTTCTACAGCCTGTCTGATTTGCCACTATTTGAGCTACATCAACCAGTGGCATCCTTCAGACACTTAGAAGCATTTTAGTACCATTCCATTCCATTCCATTCCATTCCATTCCATTCCATTCCATTCCATTCCATTCCATTCCACCATGTTCTTCCAGGAAGCACTAGCAGGAGTGGTTTTCCCAGGAAGCTAATGGATTCTTACACTTCTCACAAGTGACACTGTGACACTAAGCTGTATGGGCCAGAAGAGTCCTTCACTGGCATTGGACTGTGCTCACCACTCTTTCACACATCGTGATTCAGGCCTGTGGGAGCGGCCACAGGCTCACTGGCAACCTCTGTATTTACAGGTCCAGATCACATTTTCCTTCTCTTATGTCCTGTATGCCTTCTTGTTTTACTCCTTAATGCAGTCCCACAATACTTTCCTTGCTCTTGTGAATAATCAGTCTCTGCGCTCCACTGGTTGCTGCCAAAAGCTGCTCCTCCCATGCTCTTTCCTCAAAATAAAACTGTTCTGCTCAAATTTAGAGTTATTTCTATTGTTCTTCAGTTTCTCCTTGTAGTTTGCTCTTGTGTCTGTGGAAATCAGGCATTTACAATTAGTTCACTAGGCAAAAAGACCATTTTGGAGATACTTAAATTGTATCTGTGCTTGTACTCCATAGTGAGCCAATGCTTTTGAGTTTGAGAGCCAGAGGATGAAGTAATAATACTTTTCTTGCCTTGTTGGTTAAATAAGACTTAGAAAAGCTCTGAGAAATTTGAATATGCCAGTGGTTCTTGTCATAGGAGAGGCTGGAGTGGGCCACAGTCTCTTGAGGTAAGTGGGCTAAGTGTGCAGACAGAAAATGAGCTGCAAGATCAGGATGCAAATTTATGGGAAAACATGGAGTTTGGCTGAAATGGAAAAAAAAGAAAAAAAGAAAAAAAGAAATAAAAGTGGAAGGTGCATTACCTCCACTGAAGGGAGAAAAAGCCTTATGGCTTGCAGGCTGGCTGATAGGACTCTTGGAAACAAGGGCAGGTGATAACAGGCTGTAGGGACGTATTTTCTTGTGAGAGAAATCTGCTACCTTTCCCAGTTTAACCAATGGGAAAATATTATCTAAAGAGCAAGAACAGAGAGCTCTGTTTGATGAGGGCCATCATGGGAGCCATTTCAAGAAGAATCCTCACAAGCACTGTTAATTACCTATCCAAGCACAGTGGCTCACATTTTTATACCTGAGTGAATAAAATTAATCTCAGATCTTAACATCTAAATAAAAGTGTCATTTATCTCCCACAGCAGCTAAGGCTAGAGAATTTATGGATGTACAGGAGCTCTGAAGATAAGGCCCTATTTGTTTCAGTGTGTCTTCATTTTTTGGAACTTAACTATGGTCACCCAAACCAAGATGTTCTGTGCTCTGTTCCTATGGATATGACCACATAATCCACAACAATTTAGCCAAAAAAGAGAAATCAACTACTCAGAATTTCTCTCAGACACCAAACATGCCAGTTTTCTTGTACTCCTGTGTCACCTCATTATGGGATATTGATTTCCATTACCGTGTATTTCAGAAAATTCCCTGGGTAATGCTCTGGTCATTTGTTCCAAACAGAGAACCTCAGTAATCTTTCGTCAGGCAGGAGAAACTGTCAAGCAAAACCCTGTCAATCCAACAGACCAAATTCAGCCCATTGCCCAGTTCCTGTTCCTCTTGAAGTATCTCCGTGGTGGAAGTGAGCCGGTTTTCGTATTTGTTCATGAATCAAGTGAGATTCAGGATCATTAGCTTAAAAATGCCGTATCACACGTTGCCACCTCTCAGTGTGATAGCCCAGTGAGAAAACACTGCAGTACTAATGTTGCCCTCCAGACCTGAGGCTAACAAATACTCAGTTCTGCTGGGAGATAGATGCATTGGTAATTAGCAAATGTTTGAACAAGCTGCTCCCTGCCAACTTATACCCAACCTGATGCTACGCTTCCCCTTTACGTTTTACATCTATCTTTGCTGCTGGTGGGGAGCCTTTAAGCATCTCTTACTGTATGATCAATGCAGTGGTACTTCTCTTAAGCTACATCAGTTGACACAATATGGGAAAGGTAGTGGAGAGCTAGGAAGTTTGATATGAGCTCCTAGTGGACTCTCAGCAGAACCAGAACCATCAATTCTGTCATAGGTTTTGGACTTGTTGTCCCAGAAAAAAAATGTCGTGGGAGCTGGCCATGAGTACCAAACTTGTTTAAACACCAAACACTATTCAAATTCTTGCAGGAGAACAGGAAGACTGAAAAGTAGACAGAGACACTGATGTTTAGGGGTGTTGTCATTCTGGTCATATAAGGTCATAGAACATTCTGCTTTTAAACGAGTAAATAGAACAAATTTTATCTGAAACAATACTTGCCTTTAGACATGACACTGCTCTAACAGTCCCAGAACTCAGCTCTTTTTGCATGTGTGATCCAGTTTCTGTTCATTTCAACCATCCCACACACGATAGCTGGACTCTTAGCCTTCTTAGGGCAATTTTGTGCCTCAGATAGTGACACTAATCCAGTGTCACTGCCTTAGAGAGATGCAGGACACTTCTGGGGAATGAGTAAGGTTTAGAGGAATAACCAGTGTGGTCAGGGGGATTACATTAGACCTGATCAGACTGCCATGACTTGTTATGTTGCCTTTTCAGTTTCTTCATTGCAAATCAGAGCAACTTTATCGTTGCAGAAATATTCCATGTGACTTTTTACAGGGGTGGCTGAGAATAGAAGATGACTTAGTGTCTTCATCTTCTTTGAAGGCATCTAGAAAAAAATACTTTCAGAGCTGTAGTTCACCATCTCCAATATCTTCTTGGCTTTCTGATTTGCTTCCTTTCTATGTTTGCTTGAGGATAGGTAAATAAACCTTTCTTTTAAAAGGACTTATTCAGAGAAGAAACCAGGAAATCGGAAATTTCTGAAAATAAGGATTTGAGCTGTAGGCCATCTTCAGGATTTGCAGAACTATTCTCTGAATTTGATAATGCTCATGGTTATTTTTCTTCGCTGAAGTTTGGATTGTTGTGTCAACTAGAGTAAGGGTCAATCTATGAAGTAACGTTAGGTATCAGTGGGGTCAATATCCTCTTTCGAATGTTCCACAAAACTCCAGGAAAGAGAGATCATGCACATGACTAATCTTTACGGAGCATGAATACGGATCTGGTCCTCTACCCACTGCTTAAAGTAGGGGCAGATTAACACCTTCTTGAGAGCTGGTCTCAAAGAAGCCCCACTTCAGACAACCATCAGTCCCTTGCCCTCTCCTGCCTCCCCCAACATCAGACAGGTACCATATTTAGGAAAGGATGATTGTCATTTTGCTATTTAAACTAGATATGGTTAATTCAGGTGCTGGCAGTTACCAAATTTTCAAGCTGTCCACTGTTCCCAAGAGCAATTTTCAAAGTCACCTGAGTACCCATGTCTTGAACATGAGCCATTTTCCTCACCTGACAATGTCCTTACAATGAAGGTATCATCCTCACCATTCTTGACAAGCATCCTGGGAAGGGATCCCTAGGGACCAACTCCCATTTGCTGAGATGTGATTTCATGTGTGTCTGTAAAAGAACCATGGAAGGGATAAAGATGAGCTATTTAGCAGGAGTCTTGGTGCCATTGACACACCTGGAGTGGGATTTATCTCTGTTAACTTCTTATGTCCCCACTTCATCTGAGGTAGCTCCTCCTGGCTCCCTTTACACTCACTGGAGAAAAGAAGACATGATGATGATGTGACACATCTCGCCTATTTTCGATGTTTGTGGTAGAGGGAGGTGAAATACTCACCAGAAGGACCTGTTTCTCCCCAGTAAGAGTAGTTCAGACTGATGACTGGAGATGGAGATGCTCAGCACTGATCACATTAATCCCACCCCTAGCTTCCAGAAGAGGCCCATGCAAGTCACACACATAGGTCTGGCCTTCTCCCGAGCTGAGATTCTGCACCTTGTACCTTGCTTCTCCATGCTGGGCCTATTTATTTTCAAATCAGTTCAAAACAGTTCATACTGAAAAGGAATTTCCATTTCTTCTACAACTGACAGCAGCAGAAAAAAATGGACACCCTTGCTGTAAGATCTCAGAGAGGCTCTAACCTGTCTCGTTTTGGTATCTCCCTACCAAAGTGATGGTACAAACACCAATATTTTTTCTGAGACCCTGTTGAGATCTCAATCCAATCATTTGTCCTACAATTTCAAGACCACTTTGCAATTTCTTTGGTTATTTGGCATTTCCACAGGGGCCTTCACCAGATGGAGAGACCCAGTTTTTGTAAGCGTACAGACATAGGAGTTCCTGCTGTGAAGGATTTCAGCAGTTTTGTCTCTGCCAGTCACCTCCAGGCTAGTGAGAATGTCCAGACAGTGCCCAGGTCCTCAGAGGTAACCTGTAGGTGAGGCAGCTCCTCTGGCTCCATCTCTCACATCCCCATAAGATGTCCAGAGGGTAGCTGCAGTCCTCTTGGTGGCATGGAGCTGGTGCTGGATTGTACCCACTCTGGCCTGGGGAGGGGTGAGAAGCTCTGATTTCTGTTTAGAGCCCTTCTCACATCCTTACAGAGAGACCTTGTCTGGCCTGACCGATTGCAAGGAGGGGTCAGCTGTTGCAGGGGAAGAAGTGCACAAAGGCATATTTACCGTACTTCCATGGGCTTTCCCTTGGATTTGACCTGGTATTTTTATACTTCTATTCCTTGATCTCTCTCAGCCTCAATCTCCACCCTCAGAACAGGACAGACTTGCAGGCAGTGTAAATTATTGCTGCTCTACCCAAGGCAGTCCCCCAGAAATCACAGCAGCTGTGGACCCTCTTCTCACCTCTCCCTCCTTCCTTTCTTTCTCCTGATCTCTTCACTTCTTTGTCTCCCTCCTCCCCACTTTTTCTGTCTTTGTTTTTTTCACCCTGTTCCCTCATGATCTCCCTCCGCCTGTGTCTCTCAGTCCCTCTCCCCGGCTCGCTCTCTCTGGAGACAGGTCTAGTGGCCTGGTTGCCATCTGCTGCCTGGGTTGTTTTTTGTGTGAGTGCGTGCGCGTATGCGCGCGCGCGGGTGCACGTGGGGCTTTTTTTATGAGGTTGAGATCAGATGGCATCTAATCGATCGTCATGGTCTCCATGGTTACCTGGGTGACAGAGTAGTTGGGAGAGACACATACTCCAGCCTGGGGCTGTCAGACCATTCCTGAGAGAAATAATAAAAAAAAATATAAAAAAGAAAGGGGAGGGGAAAAAAAAGAAAGAAAGAAAGAATAAAAATCAAAGCTCTTCCATCACATTTTATGCATTTACGTCTTCCTCGGATCCAGGAAAACGTAGCCTGCGCTTCTGTTTTACATCGTCACCCTTTGACTTGGCTCGAGGAGGAACAAAGCAGACTTGTTTTTCTTTCTGCATGGCACAGGCACAAAAGTGAACCACATCTTTGGGAGAAGCTTCCCTTTCCCCTTCTGCTTCTCTGAAAGGTTTGATTTTTTTACTTTTTTTTTAAATCCCCCTCAGTCACTGTTGTAACCGTAATGATTATTTTTATTCTTCTAAATTGGTTAGTCTCTCAAATTTACTAAAGGCAATTTCCCAGGTATTCTGGGAAAAGAATTACAGTTTATTAGTATGAGCAGTATCTTTTCTCCCTGGCCTCAGCCCCTAACACTAGAATGTCTTCAGCTCTTGTTATAAAAGATCAATCAATCTGTGTATGTTTGGAAGCAAGTGGAGTGTGGTCCCAAGGATGAATTATGGAATTAGGTGAGTTTCTTGTCTTTAAAAGCAGATTGAGTTGGGCATGGCAACATCTCTGACCATGGCAATTAGTGTGTCAGGAGCACAGGAACTAAAACCACACAGTGCAGAATATGAACCTGCATGAATCAGGGGAGAAGGATACTGCTGTATTTCAAACAATCCCATTGTGGCAGACACCCCTCAATAATCCAAGAATTTCACAAAGTTTGCCTACAGTGCACCACCTAGGTACACCCTGTCTGGTTCCCTGATAGGCATATTCTGCCTGGTCCAACACAAATTTGTGTTTGATTTAACCTCAGCATGGCCCCCAAAAGGCAATCAGGTTACATCTTCTGTTGTCTGGCTGCAGCCAAGGCATTAGTGCTTATCAAAGCTCACTCATTGCAGTGCTGGGGCAGCTGCTGCCTGGCCATGTTCCTGCTCATGGTAGCACACAGGGCTTTGGAAATGGCAAATGTAAACACAGGCAAAGGGAGATAATAGCAGCAATGAGCATGGCTGTGATGGACTGAGAGGCTGGTGACCCATCAGAGTTCTCCAGAGATCCAGAAGTGCTGACTTAATGCTGCTAACTATGAAATGCATCAGATCAGAGCACCCCTGGGCAAGCAAAGGTTTGAGAGCTGGATATGCCTTTACTTTTCTCTTCCCCAGTTCTGAATTAAAATGACTTTTAGTTGGAGCCTGTGGTGTTGCTTTGCTTTTTTGCCTTCCTGGTAGAAGCACAAGGTGCCCAAGTTGGGTTGCTCAGTTCTGGCTACAGATGGGCACTGAGGGTAGTATTAAGTTGTCTAAGAGGTGTCATTGCAGGTGACATCCTATCCAGTGTGCATGTTCCACCCCCAAAAGGCGCAGGTCTTAAACTGTGCTTATGTGTGATCTGCCAAACTCCTTTGTTTAAAAAAGAAAAATCCATCATCACGCCTTTTTGAATTCTGATTCTGCTCCCTCCCAGCAGCATAACACCCCTGCTTATAACCAGCAGGGAGGGAAATCCTCTGCTCTTCAATATTTCCTAATGTTAAATAACATGGGCCTCCTAGATTTTCATACTGTACAAACACAAACTAATTAAAGTCGTACAAATACATCCTCGGCAGAGAATGAGAATCTGCTCACTTGAGGGAAGACCACTGGCTTCCATGTCCCAGGGAAAGCTCCCTCACAGTTTACATTGTTCTTTTTGCAAGGGATAATTTATGGTAAAGCCAGTTTCCACTGAAACAGCAGACGTGCACAGAGAGGGGAAAAAAATGTAAACACAACAGCATCTTTGTGAATGCAGCAAGGTGCTGGTGCCTGCCTCTGCATGCTCCATAATATATTAATACACACTGGCTGGCCAATCCCACTGGAGCATTCAATCATGCCACATTATAATAGAATTTAATGGAGTTGACAGCTAAGACCTAGTTGCTAGAGACATGTGAAAGACCTTTGCAATGAGGATAACAATTAATAAAGGAAAGCGCCATAGATTTTTGGAGACCCTCATAAAAAAGTAAAATATCGACATTGATCACGGCATGCAAGGATATTAGACACGTAAATCGAGCTATTGCCTTTATTTATTTATTTGCACATCCTTAATATTATAGGCACAGGTTTCCCCAAGGCCAAAATGCAATTTCTCTCTCCATTTCTCAGCAGGAGCTTTTCATCTCCCTATTCACCAGGTTTTGAATTGCACATTTAATAAGCGATAAAGAATTCCTGTCTCTTTTCCTTGGGCTTTCAGCCCACAGTTTTTCCCTCCCTTCTGTCTTGTGATGGAAACAACAATCCCCTTTACCTGGCAGTAGGTTGCTTGGAGATGTGGGGGCGGTGTAAAAGGGGACCTGGAGCCCACAGGGAGTGTCTGGACTTCAGTGTCTGCTGATTTGCTTTGTATGCCAGTTTGCTCTGGGTAAGGCAAAGAGTGCATGGGATCAACATAAAAAGAGGGAGAAAGAGTCTACAACGCTGTAAACTGGCATTTCCCTGTCTGCCTCAGCAGAAATTTTTGGTAGGAGGAACAGATTATGTCTTCACTGCCTTCATCCCTGTCTGGGGAGAGACACTCTTCACCCTTCATGGGATATTGTAGTCATTTTAAAGAACCAATCCTGCGGGTAAACTGCACCTAGTTCAATCCTCTCCCTGATGGAGGTGGCAAAAATTTCATCAGCCTGCAGCTGGGAGCATTGCTGGGCTCCCACAGGCTCAAATCTCTCTGGATTTCCTTGGCTGTGGTTCAGTTAATACACTCCTGAATCAGGGCTGACTCCTTGCCTCAGAGAAGTCCTGAACAGCATTTCCAAGAGTATTTAGATGTGAATTGGTACCTGGTGGAATATTTAGAAATACACATGCTCCTCACTGCCCAGAGGTGCTGCCCAAGCCCCTGATGCTCACAGTCCCTGCATCTGTAAATGCCCGTGTAGCACTGGAGAGCTGCCCTCACAGAATGACAGGCTTCAGTTCCTTCTGGCTTCAACATTACACCACTACAAGCCCACTCGGCTCATTGGGCTTCCTCTTAACCTCCCCTGATGAACACCAAGGACAGGATCAGCCCCAAATGAGCCCAAGCTTCTGGTAATGTAAAGGTCCAGCTTCCTTAAGTTAGACTCAGTGGGATCCTTGTGGGATCATTCCAACTCACGATTGCTTCATATGATTCTATGACTCTACGAGTCCAGCTGTGCAACCTCAGCTGCCCTGCAGCTTGGGGCATTGAGCTCACATCAAAGTCATTTGGAGCAGTCAGGGAAAAAAGGGGTCAAATCCAGCCCTGGTTTAGGACTGTAGAGACTGATGGTGTTATAAAAGGGATGACTTTAGCATTGTGTTTAGAAATTAAAAACAACTGAATGGGTACTTGAATGGGCATGGTGCAATTGTAAAAAAGGGACTAAATAATTAGATACTTCCATTTTACAACCAGCTGCAGTAGGTTAATTTCTTGTCAGGTAAATCAACCTTGTTTTTCTTTCACTTGCCTATGCACAGATGCACTTCCTCAGGACAGGTGACGTCTTGCTTAGAACAAAAGAGGCCATTTGTCCATATCATAGCAGCAGCGACTGCACCGTGTCATCTCATGCTCTCCTCCAGCAAATTGAGTTTGTCAGTGCTCAGCCACGCAGCTGAGTGGAGTGCTGCATGATGCCTCACCTCTCCTGGGAGAGAGAAGTTGGCATAAGCCATATCGTAATGGGATCCAGAAACAAAGAAGCGTGAATGAAGTGCTAATTGCATTCATAAAGACATTAACAAAGGAATTAAAATGGCAGAAGCTTCCTTTCCCCCTCAAGGTTCATAAAAACAACCAAAAATATATTAATAATCACTGAGGTTTACACTACTTTGAAGGGATTATACAGAGATAGGGCATCAGGGCTTGGAAAGACCATTTCAGTGGTGTTTTTTATGGGATTCTGTATCAGAGATGAGACACTCCACTACTTCTGTTTATCCAAATTTGTTCTTTTCTTTCTGTCTTTTCTCTTGTCCTTATGCTCCCTTCAAAGAACAGGAAGACTGCTCATTTTCCCCTGAAACTTTTAATATGCTGTAAAAATAATGACATCATATAAAAAACAATAAATTTTCCTAAAAATTCCCCAAAACAAAATGACCTCAGAAGTTTGGCCAATGGCACAATGGAAGTTTCTTGTATAAAATGGCCTGAAATATCCTGCCTGGGTTTTTAATCTCATTCAGTTCTGCTTACCTTTCCATGGAGAAAGGGGAAAAAGTCATGCTTTCTGCTTTTTTCTCAGCCAGTTTCTACATGATTTCATTCTTCCATTACCAACCTCTAGCACTCTGTTCTAATTTGCATTGCTACTACTGAGAAAAAACATTTCCTGTTAGAATTCTCTCCAATCAATGGGGTCTTTTTCCCCCCATGAGAATAGTACTATTAGCCTTTAACATGGAAAGAGCTCATTTCACAGATCCTAAATTCTGAGGCTACTTTAAATTGCTTGTATCAGCAAAATGATAGCACTTGCTTTTTCAACTACCTAGCTGTATTTATCACACCTCTCCAACTCCTGCACTCACCTCCTTTCCACCTGCTGATGTGGGTGTTGTGCTAGTGACAGCTCCAGCTAAAGTCAGCTAAACAGTTTGTTCTGTTCACTAATCTTCAGTCACTCATAGCTTTCTAAAATGTTTGTCCTGGAGGCTGAAATCTGCCAGTTTCTCATGACCACTCAAAGGTGGATTTCTCTAGGAAAGAAGAGTCCAAGCCATTCAGCCGTTCTGTAGGAGACACTTCTATCACCTCAGTGCTGAGGCTGAGGTGCCTGCAGAGGCACCATGCATGGAGAAGAGGACCCTGAACCGACACAGGGAGGTTGCCAGCTCTGTGTGTCTCTGCTCCATCCCCAGCTGAGACTCAGGACTTGTGAGTACCAGGATTGGTGTTTCCAGCTCTGGAGGGCAGAAGGCAGGGAGAAGTAAGGAGCACATCCAGGGAGATGAGATGGGATATGCCACAAACACCTGAAGGAATGAAGCTCAGATCTTCATGCATGTAGGAGGTGTGTGGGACCATGGGGATGGGGGTCCAGGATGGGGTTTTGGACTGGAGAAGGGGAAAGGCACTAACCAAGGGGAAGGGGTTGTATAAGGTGGGACAGAGTAGGCTGAGAGAGCAGAGGGGCACAATCCCTCCAGTATTTTCTGCCCTCGGGAAGAGGGTCTTCTCCAAGCAATGCTGGGACATGAGCAAACAAGAGAAGCCTTACCCAAAAACATTTTGAAAGAAGAAAGAAAAGAAAATAAATGCATTTGTGCTGCATGGAGTATAGAAGGAGAGATTATGCACCTGGCTAATACTCCAGCCCCTTTACAGAATCTGAACCATTCAGGGAAGTGTGCTTGTTTCAAGAGCATACCTCTTTCCATGGTGTGCACAGTTCTTTCCATGAAAGCCAGATTTGGGATCGTTAGGACAATGAGTACTATTGGAGCTCAAGCACAAACAATAGTGGGGTAGTTGGTATTAAATCTTAATTCTGAGGTGGATTTAAAGCCTGTAGACCCTCCCACACTAACATGACATCTCCCACTCCTCACTTCCCCATCTTTGCTTCCCTTCTTTACTCCTGGACACAATAAAGTCCCTCAGAAATACACTCAGAGACCATCATTTCTCCTTTGCCCCTGTCCTGTCCCTGACAAGGTCCTGCCAGCACCTCAGTGGAACCTCCATCTCTGCTGCTCTCCTGGCACCTACTGCACTGCATCAAGAGCTCCTGAGGTTACATGCTAAAAGCATCATGGAAGGAGTGATAAAAAGAGTTGGTGCTAGGATGAAGAATGAGCAATGCTTCCACATTAAATGCAAGAACTGAAATTAAAGCAATTTTCTATGTTACAGACAGCTACAGGAAAACTGGTTACCACTTAGCAGCAGCAGGTATTTTCAGGAGGTGCTGGGAGTCAGGATGGGGCTCAGCTATTCTCCTCATCTCAGTATCCCCAGTTCAGGAAGGAAACATACCCCTGACTGTGACTTCAGTGCAGTGCAGAATGGACTGCAAGGGCTGCCTCAGCCCAAGTCTTGTATCTGAATAAATGAAATGTGTATCTTCCACGTTTTCAGCTGGGAGGGAGAAGCCTGTCTCAGGAGTGATGGCAGGTGCTGCTGAGCTATTTCCATTTTCCAGCTCTGCAACCTCAGGAACCTCTTTAATCCAAACCACCCGCCAAGCTCCATTCACTGGCCCTGAAGATCAGCCAGTGGATTTGGATTCATTTTTAAGGCTGTCTTTAATTCTTTTGGAGTATCTTGCTGGCGGATTTTTGGTCTCACCTGTGACTCAAGAAGAGATTTGCAAATCTCATTCTCACATTTTCAGTCATTTAAAGGGGCACATCACACCAAGAATTTAGGTTCTGCTTTCAATAGAGGAAACATGGGGGTAAAGGTATATGAAAAGAAAACCAGGAGGTACAGAAATGCTTTGACAGATTTGTTAGAGATGAAAACATTCTTTACTTTATTTCTGCATTCCCCGGGGCAGTGAGGGGAACCCATATGCAACTACATTGAACTAAAATATGAAAATCAGAGAGCGAATTTGACAAGAAGCTCCACCAAACCTACCCAGAAGCTCAGTGAAGTGCAAAATGTAAAGCTAACAGAGGAAAGAGTGGCGTAGCTCAGGGGCAAGATTTCGGTTACTGTGTTCTAAGGTGTTGGTAACAGGAACGGAAATAGGAGAATACACAGAAGGTACAACCCAGTGTGATCTTACTTGGAGGTAATGCTCTACAGTGTTGACAGCTATTGAGAGATGTCAAAGGTAGACAGTAATTTTTTAATCACTCAAGCAATTTTGAGTCAATTCTCAGAAGGAAATATGCACACATGGACATGTGTGTGCTGCTACTGTCCAAGCGCCTTTTGGTGTCTCGCTTGCTGAAATGCTTTCAATTAGGGTTTGGAAGCGGTTGACTCAGTCAGCCTATGTGACACTTGCCAAAGATAAAATTAGTTTCAGTCATTGATGTTTTCCTCCCAAAAAACCAAAGCATCGCTCTCCCTTTCTCTCTTTCCCTTTAATTGTGGGAGACTATTTCTCAGGTAGGTGTTTAGCTGATTTTTAATGTCATGGAAACTTCATCTGCAAATTTGTTAGAAACTCTTTAGTAAAGCAGCCTAGTAAAACAGATGATTAATATTGGTAAGCTCCTCATTTGCATATTAATTAGTCTCTGTACTCAACTAATTAAAACAGGCCTGCCTGTTTGTAGACTTTCTGAATTCCAGATTGTTGCTATTGCTCCCATGTAAGTGCATTTAGTGCAGCTAAGGCAGGCCGTTGATACTACAAGCAAGGCACCCCAAGCAGCAGTAGCAATATTTTAAGGCATTTAAGTCTATAAGGGAAGTACTTTCAGTGTTTTCTTCAAAAAAAAACAAAATCAAGACTGATGCTTGAAATGGCAGGATGTAATGACTAAGCAGTGCTTCTGCTTCCCTGTGATGCTCTCGCAGAGCAGGACAATTCCAGAAACCAGACAAATCCAAGGCCAGAGGGAGAATAGCACTGCAGGGCACAAAGAAGCCCAGGCTGAGCTGCCCTTAAGCCTTGCAATACTCACTTTTCTCCAGAGATGCAGCCTAAAATTAAGCTCAGGCTGATGACTCAAGACACGGAAATTCAAGGTTAATTCTGACCTATGTTGCTCTGGCAGAATTCTGTTCATTCTTCCAAGGCCAGGGATTGAACTGGGACTTGGAGTCCTTGCATGTCAGCTGGATTTGCCCTTGCAAGCCTCGTTCATGGCCCCACGTGCTCTGAAGAGATGCTGCAGGGGCCAGACACTGGCTGAACTTTTATAGGTAAAGAGCTGCATTTTCCCCATCCCACATTTTCCTGCTGGCTGTGTGGACGGAACAACAAAGAAATTCCCCTGTTCATTCCTTGCCTTCAAGCTTTAGCACACAAAATGCAGCCCTCCCATCAGCCACAAAGTCCTCCTCCAACCCAGAGCCAGACAGTGCTGCCCTGTCCAACAGGATCCTGCCTCCTCCTCCTCCCTTTGCCTGCCTTAAGTACACACCATTTCCTCCTCAACCATCCGGGCCAACAGGCAGCTCCCTCGTGTTTCTCAGCCAACACACCTGCTGGTGGCCATGACACTCCTCTGTCTTCCTACTACCTCTTCTAACTCCTCCTGCTGTTCTTGCTCCTGGACCTTGGCTCTTTATCTTCACCTTCTCATGCACCTGTTTTTTGTTCCTCCCAGCTGTTAGCATTCCCCACTTTGCTATCTCCACAGTTGTGCTGGACTCCTGTAGAACTTCAGGGACTGAGGATAAACACCCAGGGCTGAGAGACACTTGATGATGTATATTTACTGCCATCAAATATTTTGCATGGCAGTGACAAGTAGGTTTTCTCAAACTGTCTGTGCACTGAGACTTTTCCTCACCCTAGCTGCCAATAGCAGTTTGACAGGTTTTATTATACTCCATTATTCACAACAAGCCAGGTCGCTGTGCCATATGCTGTCCAGTCCTGCTAAAGCTAACCATGTGCCCATGTTGGCTGCAAACCAAGGCTGGTTAAAACCTGCTCCTTTTTTGCATGCTATTTGTTTTGAAAGAATTGGAGACGGGCTTCATGTCAGATGTTCCAGTGTGTCTTATCACACACTTTGCTCACCCTCAACAGCCTAAACACCAAAACAATTGGAAAATCAGGGATCCTGGTATGGTTTGGACCTGGGGTTCTTCTAGACACATGCGCTGTTCTGGAGCTGATGGAGTATAAGGCAGGAAAAGAGCCTTAAATGTCTCTGGGGCCATCGGCAGTGTGTTCAGCTTGGAGTGTAGCTTTAGATATAGCCTCATGCACTGCTTAGTAGGACCCACAGCAAAGAAAAGTGCAATGTTTCTAAGACTAAACCTGTGCTTCACCAACAACAGCTTTAGAGGCATTGCAGCTACTGCAGTCGTCGTGTCTGCATGTGGCTGGACAGACTTCCTAGTGCATTCTCCAAAGCCCAGCCTCCTCCAAGCCTGCACTCACAGCTCCATGGCCCACACAACTTGCTGTTTCTTGCTTTTTAGCTGCTTATGTTGGTCTGTTTTGTTTGAATGTTTGCTGCCTTGCCAAACCCTGCAGTTACCAACACACAGCCCCATCTAGAAAGAACATTTATTGCTGCCTTTCAAGTCTGCCAGACTTTGGATCCCTCTCCTACTCATTGTTTGCACTGTTCCTATTCTCAGATGTATGTTTTCCTTCCTCTTGCTGCATCCATTTAGCTGATCCTTCTTGCTGTTCCCACAGCTTTTTCTTCCCAACACCCCATCAAGTAAGCTGATGGCAGAGGCTACTTACAGGTGCACCCATTTCTGGACATGGCCCTTGTTTCTTTTGGTGTGCTTTCTGCTGGTTCTCTTGCATTGCCTTTGATGGTGTTTTCTATTTTGGGGAATGAGCAAAAACTGAAAGTTTTTGCACAGTGGTGCATTCCTTTCACCCTGCTCCATGTCCATCACCAGCCTGTGATTTCTCTGGTCACAATTACCAGGGACCCTTGTGGTGTGTGGCACTGTAAGGACAAAACAGAGGTCTTATCTGCCCAACACTGTCCATGTGTCACTGTGATGGTACATGTGAATCATGGTGGCAGCCTCAGGGTGGAAACTGTGTCTCCCATTGTTCCCAGTGAAGGCAGACTTAGATCTGTACTAATGACATGAAGTATCTTTGATTTTAATTATATACCCAGATTTCCACTTGGAACACAGTGCGAGGCCTGATTCTTGCATCTTCTCATAAGGTCCTTGATTTCCATCACATTCTTAATGTATCTCAGTTTCTAGGAGTCCAGCCATTTGCAGAAACTATCATTTTAATGCTGTGTAGGATCATGAATTGTAACAGACTACTTACTTAATTTTTGTTATACAGCCAAGTATAACAGAATATATTCATGTTCTCACTAAACATCTATAGATGTTCTTCATTGTTTTCTGGCTTCATGGTCAAGGCCAGCAAAACTCTCAGCTTCACTAGTCTCACAGACAGCACAAAGGGTTTACTATCTAACTTTATATTAATCTTGAAGAGCTTTCACCTTCTTGAAGTATTTTGGTACAGAGCTAGGTAAGATCTACAATAACCTCTTCATCCTCACATATGACAAGGATGTTCTGGCATTCTACCACGACCCCATACAATAAACTGAGTACTAGCATCTCGCACAGCCTTGGTTAGGCTGTCTACCACAGGCACAAGGTAAGCTCAGGGCAAAGATGCCCAGATCTAGACTGAGCTGTACCTCTGCCTTATCCTGCCTTACTGGCTGGTTTTCCAGACCTGTGTTGTAAGCAGCTTTGTCCTAGCTCTGACCCCATCTCTTACAGCTTCTGATTGAGCTCTCTGACCTCACTTCATCTTGTCTAGGACAGTCAGTGGACTGTCATTGCTTTGCCCTGCTCCAGAAATGTGAGACCATGAAGGTGAAGGTGCTGTTCTGCCTATGTTGAGGTCACCCCCAGCTTCCTGCCTGCCCTCCTTAGCAGAGCAGCCCTTATCATGCTGCTCCTGGACAGGTATTGTGTTGGTGCTGTCAGGCACATCCTGTTTGGTCAACTCCATAGCCATAAAAAGCAGCCAGCTTTCCAGTTGTTATCAGGAGAAATGGCCCAACGTTGTTGTGGTAGATCTAGAGAGACAATTAAGTCATCATGTCTATAACCTTCAGGGAGATGTTGGCACCCAGGTAACCTTGCTTTAGTACACTGCACACATCAATACTGAAATTCTGCCTGCTGTTGTGGTTCTGCTCTCATCTCTTCTAAAGCATGTTTGTTGCTTTCTTTGGATCTTTCCTGAGATCAGGATGTGTTTAGCTGTTTTAGGCACATAATAGGTTGCTGTTTCTTGTACAGAATACTGCATTTTCTCCTATGAATTGCATTTACCTTCCACTGGCCAATGCATAATCAGCACATAGATGTATTTCTCCCAGCTCATTTTCCTGCTTATCATTTTTGTTAGTATTGCATGGCAGCTGGGTCAGCAGTCCGGCAGAAATCAAATTGGTCATTGAACTTAGAGCAGTTACTACAATGGTAGCTGAATGGCAGCCTTCAGAGATGTGCCTCGCATATGTGAATCTCCCTGGCTCTGTTGGCACACTGGAATCCTTTCCACTGGAAGTCTGTGTCATGTACTTACCATCTACTACAGAGCTGTGCTTTCCTTCTGCAGAAGAGATCCCACTGGGAAGTGAAATGGTGCTGTTTCTTCAGCATCTTCCACACCTGCTCATGACCTGTATATTATCCACCTTGTCTCTTGAATTGTTTCTGTGGGATGTGTCCTGGGTTATGATTTATTATTTTGCTTTCCTGCTTCATGAAAACTGTTAGCTCTGGCAAACACATGTTCTTCTACATCAGCCATTGTTTTGATGCTGCTTTTTGTTCAGTTCAGCAGCCCATGCTACTCTTTCCCTGAGTTTTCTCTGGGTTTGTGTCTTTGGGCAAGCTGGAGCTCTCTCAGTTCACAGGTAGGATCACTTGCAGGATCTTCAGTGAGGCTCACTGAGAGTTTTGTTGTTGTTTATGCTTCTTCCTCTGCCTATGTTTATTCTGCATGGTATGTTTGTATAAGCACCAAAACATTGTAACTTCCCTAAAAGCAACTCTCTCAGTTCTTATTGCACTGGAGTTACTGTATTCACCAAATATATTGCAGGCTTCCCTATATCATGGGGGTATGGGTGTGTTTACCCACAAGTGTATCCCACTCACTACTTAACCTTTTACTATGGTGACATGTGAAAGGGATAGCTTTGACTTCTGTGTCCATGTGCCCCAAAACCAATGATCATAAAAAAATCAAAACAGGAACACTTCCTTGCAGGCTAGGACACATAATTTTGAGACTTGAAGCAGAGTATCCCTGCACCATTTCTGCAAGTTGCTTTCTTTCCATGTAGTCTCATTCTTGCTGTAGATCTCACAGGATTGCAGGCAGTCATCCTCCTCTATATTGCCACATGCTCACTGGGTAAGAACCAGAAAGGTTCCAGCTATAAAAGAGAAGGGATCCCTCTTTAGGGATGAAGACATCTTTTTACAAATAGCATTAAAATACATGTGCAAACTGACTTAGCTTAGTTCCTCCAATATTTCCTTCCCATGTCACCACAGACTGCTATATCAGAAAAGATGTCTTTTGCTGGATCCTCAAAATCACTCCAAATGCTGCCCAAGGAACTGTGAGCCCTCAGCCCCAAACAACAGATGGATAGGTTTCAAAGGCTGGAGTCTCCACTTTGTCTAGCAGCTATTTTATTAGTGCCAAACAGATGTGTGTGCAAATGCCTCCTGCTGGAAGCAATGCCTTTGATCCCTGATATCTAAACTACTCACTGGTGGAAGGAGTCAACAACCCAGGTTTAATAATGAGTTATTTTTACCCATTTCTTTCCTATTCCCTGGATCCTCTCCAAGATAAACCGATGGCTTTGGTAGATCACTTGATAGACAGAAATAAGACATTGGCAGCTTCTACAAAATATCCCAGGCTACAGAAACTGAAATCTTCATCTTCTGCCCTCCAACCTTCAAGGAAGAATGATGCAACACACTATTGTAAAAAGATCTGAAGAGGATCTTGCTTATTAACACATCACAGAAATATGTTAAACCCTATTTATTCTGACCTAAACCCTAAACCCTATTGATTTCTGACCTTTATCTGACCATAAATGCTGCCCCTCTTGCCCAGCCCTGGGAAACACTTTGAGAAGTGGCATGATTGACCTTCCCTGCTTATCCACCTGACACGGCGCACTTGCATGAGCTTACAGAGGATTCTCTGCATGTGACACCACTTCTAGGCCAGAAAGAAATGTCTGTTGTGCATTGTGTGACTCCAGAGTGGGAATTCAGACTTGGGAACTCCTACCTCTGTCTTGCTTTGACAAGCAATATTACAGGGTGAGCGATCCAAAGAGCTTGCTGAGTCTCACATACAGGTCAGTGCCTTTGTTTAAACATTCAACACACTTCTTCCAACTGCCTGGCAAAAGGAACGTGTTTGGAGGTGTAAATGATTTTGACAATTCAAGTGTTGTGTGTTAATACACTGATCAAAACGCTGAGAATTTTCAGGTCAGGGCACATCTGTTCATCTCGGCGATCTTGTTAAGAGGTAAACCCTTATAGCCTGGGAGACACTGAGGAAGCATTGCAGGATTTCTCTGTCTGGCAGGACTCCTTTCCAGTATTAACTAGTGCTGGATCTTCACCACAGAAAGACTCCTGTCAGGGCTTTAAGCACTAAACAGGGACCTCAGCAGATCAGTGTTAAACCAAATGGGACCGAAAAGGCCAGAAGCGCCTCCACGCCGTTTCCCAGCCTCAGCACTGATGAATGGCGAAAGTCGACAACCATTCATCAACATGGCTAAATGAATGCAAGGAGTTTAGACAATGCTAAAAGCAGGAGCAGAGTCATGGGGCCAATCTGCAGAACTATTCTTGCTCATGTGAGCTTTGGGTCAGTTCCCTGCCTGTGCTGCCAATCCATTAGATAAATCTGGGCACTTCTGAGGCTAACGGGAGGTTTCCTGTTGTCTGACAGGAGTTTGGCTTTAAACTGTCATTGCCTTCCCTGCTTAGGAAATATGGATACTTCTGCTCACTAGGGAAGCTCCCTTTCAGCTTGCACCGCCTAGGATGTAACAAAAAGTGAAATCTCCCCGCCTGGGTGCAATGCAGCTTGTCTATCAAGAAATATCCCTGAGAATAAACACTTCTGTTGAGTTGCTGCACTTCATTCCTAACAAAGCAGAACAATTTGCATTACAACTCAGTTGTTTTAGAAGACAATAGGTGAAATCTGCAGCTTGACACTTGGCTTTCACTCAGTCTGTCTTCTGTGGGACTATCGCCAGCTAAAGAAGGGACGGAAGACAGTGTAAGATGCAGCAGTACCAACAGTGCATTTTTACAGTGCTATTTGTCCAAAGGCTTCAGAGTGAGTATATTTATAAACTAAGGTAAAGCTCAGGGAAATCTGTTGAAATCTTTGCATTGATCTTAAGTAGCTTTTGGATCAGTGACAAAATAAGGAAATATGCGGGTTCTGGAAAATCCTAGCATGTAGGCAAGAAGAATACTCTGGCTCCTCTTGGGGGATATGGGGAGGAATGGAGGCACAGAGGTGAAATGGCTTGTCTGGTGCTGCTTGGGTAATCTGAGACTGATACTAGGTAAATGCATAGATCTTAGAAGTACTGAGCATGGCGTGAGGATGTTCAATTGATGTGAAATGGAATAAACTTCAAAATGCAAATTCTAATTGCTTCAAGAAACTTTTCAATCTAAAAAAAATCCCAAAGTCTCATATGGATTTGGTGTAGCATGAATTAAGGAAAAACTTCTTTAAATTTAATCTAAAAACCTCTCTTGACTATTCTTTCTTCCATTTCTGCCTTTCACCTCCTTTGGTGTCTTTGTAGCTGTTATGTTTTATTTATAGATAACTGGAAATGGAACATAAATGATGACAACTGGAGCTCCAAAGAAATCAGCAATTTATGAGTGTATTTAAAATAGTCTTGCTTAGAGGCATTAATGATGGATGGATGCATGGATGGATGGGGTGGCAAAATGTACATTCTGACACATGGGATGAAAACATCTTAGATTATCTAGATCTGACCCCAGATTTTCCTGGTTTAGAGAAAAACTAAATCCCCAGACCTAAAATCTAGGAACTGACTTCCTCAAGTGTTTTGGTTTCTGTATAAGATTGACCTGCCTCTGATCACAGCTCTCAATTGACTCGATTGATAAGTCTTTATTGACTTTCAAACAGCTGAAAATATCAATCCTTGTCTGAATTATGGAGTGTGGTTCCTTCTTTTGGTATTAGGAATATAACTTAACTGATCATATATAATGTAACTGGTAATATAATTTAAGTGGTCACGATGGGCCAGAACATGACAGAGGAGAACACAGGACTCGGGTCAGATGACTAAAGTTACAGCATGTTTTGAAGAAGGGGATGTTGCATTTTACCTCAAGTGTTGCATTCCCTTTCCTGGGAGGTGTTTCATCCATGCTGACTGATTGCTAGTTTTCCTGTCCTCTCCATGGGCAAATCTGTGGTGCTCACCTCTTGAAGATTTGCTTGTAGGTTTGGCAGTGCATCTCTGCCAAAAAAAACCCTCTCAATTTCCATTTTTGCTTTTTCCCTTTCAGTCTACACAGACATAGATGTAACTTTTCTCACTTCTTTCTGTTGATTTCTTTATTAGCAAGTATTAAACTACAGAGAAGTTTGTATTGAAGTCCATATGGCACATATGATAAAGTTGTTTCAAGTGGCACCGTGGACTAATCACTTCCCAACTGTTCTTCACTCATGAAGAGCAAAAGCAGCTCTGCCTGTATTCTTAGCAAATCTTTCCTTGCTTTTATTGGCAATGCTTCTGTTTTGGCAGCAACCTGTCAAGTTTAGAGCTGGCAACCACAGTTTTTTCTCATTCTCAGATGGAACGTAGGCAACATGTTTTCTATGAAAACACCCTTCCTTCTCTTCATTAGTGCTTCCAACATTATTGTTCTTGGTACAGAAAGCAAACATTGGTAGCTTTCCCTCTCCCAACACTGTAACTTGAATGGAACAGGGCTGAACTGACATGAAGTTTTTGACTGAGAAAAAAATGTTCAGTGAAGAAACAACAATTGAAGTCCTGCTCAGCAAGGCCAGAATGGCTGAGTCTATAATGCAAGTGCATATCAAGTCTAAGAGCTGTAAGCTGGCTTTGAAGGAACTGCCAGGTCCACTCTGTGCCATGCAGAGATACTCCATTCAGAGTACTGGAAATATGACGATGTGTTAGCTTCACTGCACCATGTTCCATTCATGTCCCATGCATCTCTTTCAGCTCCACAAACTGATCCTTAGAAACACATTTCACAGGAAGCAAAGCAAGTCAAGTCCAAGAAGTCGAGTTTCTTTTTCCACTTGATATAGAAAACGTGGCACACATGTGAAGTATCAACAGGATCAGGATACTCTTTGATTGAGAAATGAGCTTGTCCCTACAATCTTTGTTTAAAACCCATCTGGCTCCCTGTGCATCTCACAAATTATTTAAAATCCAAATCCCCGTTGGGACTTTATTTTATCCTCCTTGATCTCTGTTGTCGTAATGTGTCTACCCTTACTGTGAGTTTTCTACCTTTGGTCCCCTTCTTGCAGGAAGGTTGCCAGCCTAGTCTTTGCAAAAAGACCTGGGATAGTGGCAGTCCACTTCACAGCTGTATCTGGGAAAAGATCTCATAACATCTACCAGCACTGATGCTGACTCCCTGTGCATCTCACAGAGCTTACAAAAATCAGCTTTGCTCCTTGCCTCCATTTCCCTAAGACTCCTAAAACTGACTTTTGAATTCTTGCTCCACTCCTGCCCCTAGGACATGTGGTAGTTCAGGGTGGGATTCAGTTCCCCATACTCATACATGAGGATTTATAAAATAAACTGGGAGTCAGTGAGGAAGTTTATCTCTGCTGAGAAGCTTGGAGCCCTTTCTCTTGCCCACCCTGGGGTTAGGATGGATATCCCAGCCCCAGTGAAGAGTAATGCAGCTGTTCACACTTGTGCTTCCTTTATCCCTCCAAATGGAGCCTTTGCCCCCTTGACACAACGCACTTCAGTGACTGCAATCATTAAAGGCGTTGGAAATAGGGTCTGAGACTTATGCAAACTCCTGCCTCAGGTGTCATGACCAACGAACCGATCAAAAATGCCAGCTCCTCTTAGAATGCCATCCCTGAATTCATACCCCACGGCAGATCTGTCACACAGTAGCCAAACATGTTAATACAGCTGAAGCCTTTAGGTACACTTGTACCCTCAAAACTCAGTGGAGCTGCTGTCATTCTCCAACTGCTCAGTGGCCTAGATGAAATTAGTTAGAAGTCTAAATGCAGCTGCTAATAAAGACACTGTATTTCCACCTCAGAAAAAGCACTAGCTCCCTTTGCTACCAGATGTCCTCCTTGGCAGTTTGAGTCAATGATGAGCTAAGTGATGGAGGCTGAACCTAGTCTCCAAGAGGAGGCCTCAGGTCCTCAATGTCAGTAGTGGAAACTGAAGAAGGGAAGTTCTCTATTGCTGCTCCTTACTGGGGCTTGGAGCTGATGTCAGTTCCTACTGATGTTGTTTGTCACCAGAATCTAATACACTTGCTTATGTGAACTGTCCCCTGCTCAGGAAACTTCTTTACATGGCTCCACACAGGTCTCCTGTAAATCAGTCTGGGGGTGGATCAGCAGAGCAATCCCATCAAGAATTGCAGGGTCTGAGACCAACTGATGAGTACAGCTTGTGGAGAACCAGATTTTGGGGAGAAGAAACGCGTATTCTATGCTCTCTGACTGCTTTTTACTACCAGAAAGAATTAGACTGGGAGACCAAACTCAGCTGGATGGATTGTTCTCACAGTCCAGAGCTCACACAGAAGGAGGAGATCGAGCAGGAACATGGCCTGCAACTTTTTCTGAGAAGTCTGTAGATACAAAAGCTCTATATAGCTTTAATTCAGTACCACCGCCACCTTTGGCAGCAAAAGTGCTCTCCAGCTTTTATTTCATTTATATCAACAGTCCTAAATCAGATTGCTCCAAACGGCCAGCTCTGGACTGAAAGAAGTGCTTTGGGAGCTGGTTACAGAAAATGACACATCTGAGAACCTCTTACGCACTTTCTCCCTGCATTTCCAGCTGAGGAGCTTTCCCAGGTAGTTCTTCTTCTGTGCACTGTTCCAAAAGAATAGCAGATGTAACAAAGTAGACAATCTCAGAGAGCTGGGGCTGTTCAGCCTGGAGAGGAAAACGCTTTGGGGAGACCTTAGAGCATCAGCACTTGATGAAGGGGGCCTAAAAGAAAGCTGGAGAAGGACTTTTCACAAGGGCATGTAGTGAAAAGCCAAGGGAGAATGGCTTTAGTCTGAAGGAAGAGAGATTTAGATTGGATATTAGGAAGAAATTTTTTACTCTCAGGGTGGTGAGGCACAGGAACAGCTTGCCCAGAAAAGCTGTGGATGCCGCATACCTGGAAGTTTTCAAGGCCGGGTTGGATGAAGCTCTGAGCACCCTGGTCTAGTGGAAGACCATGATGGGGGGGTTGGAACTAGGTGATCTCTAAGGTCCTTTCCAGCCCAAACCATTCTATGATTCTGTGGAAGTCTACAGAACTACAAGTGGCATGGAAGATGCAAAATCTCCTCCAATTTCACCAAATGAAGAACAAGGGATTGACAGGTGGCAGGTGTCACGATAACAACAGGAGGTCGTCTTTCAAAGAGCATGCAGTTACATGGAGAAATCCTTCTTTGTTTGGAGGACAAGGATGACTCTCAGATTTTAGCATCATCCAAATTTTCTAAAAAGTCTTTGCGTTTGCTACATAAGACTTGGATTCTACCATTTCAGTTTTCTAAAAGGATTTCTTCCATTCAGCCTACGCTAACTCAAGACAAATTTGCTTCTGTGCAGTAGCCCAGAGACTTAAAAATGTATAAAACTGCCACATGCCTTTACCTCCAGGAATTCAGCTATGTGATTTAGACTTGGGAAGGATCTCATTCTGCCCTTCTCCTAGGTTTTGCCAACATAAACAAATTTTGCAGCTACTCTGTACCTGTTATGGCAATTTAAAACACCCCAGCAGTCTGGAAAATGTGACCATCAAGGCCAAGAGAAAAAATACTGGTAAGACTTGTACTTATCATTGCCATGTTGAGGAAGTCAACCCTTTGTAGAGCAGCTGCTGCTCTCACCTCTGGTAGAAAAATGTTCTTTGGCTTTCGTTGTGTACTACAGCTCCATGCTGGTATAGTGTGATGTAGTGATGGGCACAGTGACTAATAGTCATAGCAATTAAGAACTAGATCTTTACAAGTCTGAATGGCAAATTTGCATATCTTTTGCCAGAAACATCCGACGAGACCGCTTTCATATTCTGTCAAAGATTAATCCAGGCTACAGCATCCAACCCCAGATTTCAGCCGTGCCTTATTTAAATAGCACATTTAAGCAGCAAGATGTGCAAGTTGCTGTCATGCCCTATGCTTCAGGAGACACGCCAAGAGGGCTGATGCTCGAGTGCCGCCCTGCATAAGCGGCTTGCGCGGAACTGATTAGCCGCGATGCAAAGCCCCGCGCAGCGCACCGCGGCCCCTCCGGGCCCCTCCGCGGCTTCGCCCGGCGCGGCAGCGCTCGGCCGCCCCCTGCGGGCCCCCGCCGGAGCCGCAGCCGCTCTTTGTTCCCGGCGCGCAGGGAACCTCCGACAGCTGTTCATTTATTGATGGGTTTTGTCCCGTCCTGAAAAGAGATTTAGGCATCTTCCCCGGCTCCTGCCTTCTGTTGGGTGGAAGGGTTCCGCCCTCCCGTTTGTTTCACGCGCGTCGGGTCAGAGTTGGGGGCTGAGAGGGAGCCTCTAACCACAGAGGGGCTTGCTTTTGCCTTCCTCCCACCCTGCTCTTTTTCCCTAAGTGCCAATTGCTGAGGGTGCCGAGCAGAAACATGAGAAACGCGGCAATAGGGTAGGTTTAGATTGGATATTAGAAAAAAATTCTTCACTGAAAGGGTGGTCAGGCATTGCAACTGGCTGCCCAGGGACCTGGAAGTGTTCAAAACCATCTAGAAGTGGCACTTGGGGACATGGCCTTGTGGTGAAGATGGTGGTGCTGGACTAATGGTTGGACTCAATGATCTTAGAGGTCTTTTCCAACCTTAACAATTCTATGATTCTATGAAACTGTGCCCTGTGTGTCTTTTTTTTACCCATAAATGAACTGCGATGTTGGAACACAAGGATGACTTGAAACCTCCTTTTTCCTTGGGTAATGGGAAGCACCTGGGGTTCTCTTTTTCCACTGCCTAGCTGCATATGTTTCAAAAGTGTTCTTTGCTGCAAAACCCAGATTGTGTCACTGTCCCTTCCTAGTATTATTGAGTGAGGGTCTTCCCTTGCAGACATCTTTTGTAGATACTCTACAACGTCACTTTGAGAACCTACAGTTCTTTGGAGAAACAAAGTCCACAAGACCTTTGTGTCTTTGGCACTCTCCCAAGGTGCAAATCTGTTTGCTGGAGAAGTGCCCTACTACTACCTACAAAAGACCTCTTGGTGATATTCTGGTTATTCACATGAGTGTCCCCCACCTCCCATGTCTAGAGCTAAATATACAGAATCCCATCATCCATGGATGCTTCCTCTGTTTTGTGCAGAAGCCTAAGGTACATCTACATGGTTCCTTAGATCGTGCTTTGGATAGCCCTGAGCTAGTGCCAGCCAGAGCATGGCAGTCCATATAGCACAATCCGTGTCTGCCCATCAGGTACAACAAGCAGGGCCTCATCAGACTTTCCATGGTGCTGCCACCATGCTCCTAGGTCTCCAAACTTCTGATAATTTTGACTATGAGCTTCTACCTTATACTCAGCAGCACTTTGCCTGGTGTCTGGCTGTCTTTACACCTTCTTTTTTGAGGGGTGTTCCTAAATTATCACACTTCTTTTGCAAGAGCAGGACAGGAACAAAAGCCTTATTTTTCAGTTTGCAGTTGCTGTTGAAAGATGTTACTCCTGTGATAACCTGCAGCAGTGGTGATTAAGAAATTTAATGGGGGGGGGGTCAAACATATTGAACCGAATACCAGTCCTGCACTACGTGGCACACCTGGGATGGAAATAGCTGCTGAAATCCATGAGGTTATCCTTACTTTTTGCATTTTGAGGGAATTGTGAAAAAGCTATCACTTGCTGAATGCCCTCTCTGCCTCCAGATCCAGAGTGCTGTTGCCTCTGCCAGACAAACCACCTGTAAGTGCTTCTGTGTACTTCTGTGGGATCTTCATCAGTCTCCAGAGCAAGAGACATGGTCCAAACAAGTCTTTTGCATGCTGGTGATATGGCAGAGAATAGATGGTGTAAATGTCAAGATTATGAGCAGTACTGCAGCCAAATGATGACTGCTTGGAAAGAAAAGAGCCTACAGAGAACACATGGGTTCTCTCCAAGGCAGGGTAGCTCAACTGTTGAAGAGAGCCATTTAGAGGTACAAGCATTCACCTTTATGTTCAACATTGTTATCTCTGTCCCAGTCACTGCTGGGAGGCCACAGAGGCCAATCCTGCTTCTTAAGACTACCCTGTTTTTTCTTTTTTTCTTTTTAATGTCTAAGATTTTAGTATTTTTAAGCACAGAGGTGTGCTTCATAAACTCCTTTGCTCAAGCTGAAACCCCTGTCAGCGTTTGTGATGAAAGCAGAGCTCCCACCCCAGGATGGACACTGCAGGCAATGTCTAAGTGATGGGAAACTGAGCAGGATTGAGACTTACAGAGGCTGTTGGCCAAGAAGGTGTTGGTCACAGATGTGCACTTTGGGGCATGACCAGGGGAGACATCCTGAGAGAAACTGTCCACTGCCAGAGATACATGATATGTAAGCAAGCTTGGATTTCTCAGGAACTTGAACTGGATCTGTTCTGCAACAGACAACTGTCCATCCAGGAAGGGATAGGGAATCAGCTTTTAACATCATTCACAGTTCAGACAGAAATTCAGTATCCCCAAGCCTCATCTAAAATTGAAAAGTGCCTCCAAAGGAATTGTTTGTTGCTTTGTTTGCAAAAAGTGCAAACAACACATCAGAGAAGCAAAAATGCCTTGGTGGATTGTTTGGCTGCACACTTAGTCAGGGTATATTGTAATGAGCCATATGCTAGCTTTGCATAGTATTATGGGGTAAGCCAGCTGCAACGAGCAGCTGATTAGTCTGGTTGGAAAAAATCTTCATTTTCAGTAACAGGGGGCCAGCAAAGGCAGATACTGTCAACCCTCTGACTGCTCCTGTCATTGTGCTGTGGACCAGATGAAGTTAAGAGATCAAGAGAACCTCTGCTTTATGTTCATCCTAAAGGAGTGACCTCTTCTTAGCCCTGGTCTTGTTTAATAGTAACAGGTTTTATGAACTACAACCCTTTTATATTCTTGTGGAAGAGATTTCCACCACTCTTCCCACAGCTGCCATTCTCACTGCTGCAGTCAGACCTCAGTCTTTTGCCATTCAGTGTTCAGCATTCAGCTCAGCTGATGTGGTGCAAACCTCCTGTGAGGTAGGGGGGTGGAAGCCATGAGGGGATGGGAACCTGAAGTGCAAGATCACAAAAGTGGCAACAGGCTGAAAATGTCCTTTCTGGCCCAAATGCCATCTCTTGCTGTGGCCAAAAGCTAATGCTTACACAGGAGTATCACAAGACAGGGTAAGTATTTCTTTCAGATACCAGCTTGAACAATTTGTCTTCTGGGGACTTTTCAGAATCAGAGGTGTTTCCTTTTTTAGATAAACCTCAGCGGAATTTTGTACTTGTTAGTACTTGTTGATCCTTCACTTGAACCCACTTACATCATCTGCAGCAGCCTGGCTACAGAGTTTCATATCTAACTCACAATATCCACTCATGGATGACCTGAAACTTCCTCCATCAGGAACAGAACTTCTTTAGATCTCATCTGCGCCAACTGCTGGATGAACAATTTGTGTGGACACCTTTGAATGGATAAGAAATCCCCAGCTAGAAGGTGGGAACATCAGAAGTTCTTTTAAGGTATTTTTAAAAACTACTATTGCTTGTGTTTTCAAAGAAAAATTACTGGCCATTATCAGAATCTACTACAAATGAATATAGCAAATCTGGAAACACAGCATCAGTGAACCAGAATGAGTTTTTACCTCTAAAACTCTAAGATATCTAGTTTCACTTTTTTGTTTTTGTTGTTGTTGTTGTTGGGGTTTTTTTAATATTTTTTCAATTTTTTGTTTGTTTATGTGTTTCCCAGAGGGGAACATAGCTTAGGGTTATCCCTTTGCATTTACATATACCTAGTACTACGAATGCTCTGGGTCATCGTTACATACAGACAGAAAAGGGCAGAATGTATCTGGAACTATTATTTCAGAAAGTCTGAAAAAGAAGCCACACAGCTGTCTCAGTTTTGGGTTGCCCAGATGAATTTGATGTGTAAGCCTCTAATGGCAACAAACCCATGAAGCAGTAGCAACACAGCGAGGGTTGGGAGTGATGCAGAAAAACGTAGGGGGCACCACATTTATGGCTGAGTAAGAAGCCTGATTTGCTCTCATTAAATGAAAAATTCCCCACAGACAGGATTATTAAGAGTATTCTTATTTGACATGGTTATTAATGAGGAGGAGGAGGGAGAAAATTGTACATTAATGAACTTCACAGACAATAATTCTCTGGGAAGATCTGAGGGCTCCAGCAAGGACAGATCATTGGCTAAGTAGAGTGCAGTGCTATTGTTGACTGAAACCTCTAAACATTGCATCCAACCCTCTCCAAAACCACTGGCCTCATGGGACAGTGGCCTTTCATTGCCAGTGACTTTTTTTACGTTTCAAGAGGGATTGCCTCTTGTCCTGTTGGAAGACAGCACTGAGAAGAGCCTCCTCCTCTTCAATCCTTTCCATCAGGTTATTTACACACATTGTGAAGTTCTTCCCTGAGCCTTCTTAGCTTTAGGCTAGCCAGTTCCAGCTCTCAGCCTTTCCACACACGACAGATGCTGCAGTCCCTTAATCACCTTCATGGTTCTCTGCTGGAGTCAGTTTGGGAAGCAGCAGCACAAGAGCAGACAGCTCCCCGACAGCTGTTTTCCCCAGGCACAGGGCATTGCTGCATGGTGTTGATATGTGTAAGGCCAATGCTGTAACTTCACTATGGTCAGGACTGGAAGCTGTGGGAGTCAGAGGTGTTCTCTCAGCAGAGGCGTGACAGGAGCGGGGCAGAAGCATCATCTGGAAGGCAGCACCCCATGGAGGTGAATACAGAAAGCTGACAGTTCTTAATTGCTGCCCATATAGCAGGCAGAACCTGGAGCTTGGGTGGCTGTAAGCAAGCAGGGAGCATAGGGAGGAAAATCCCTAGGCAGGGGTGCTGGAGGTCCCAAGTGAGACAGAGATGAGAAGTGCCTGGGGAATGCAGGGTGCACACAGCAATTCAGGGGGCAGTACAATCCTGACAGGGAGCCACGTACCACCTCCTTCCCTAGCATCTGTTCACCTTTGCTCGAGAGTCAAGGAGGAGCTGGGTGTTGATGGTAAAGCTCCCTGTTACTGGACAAGCTGGAATAAAGCTGTGGTTGCCACAGAGTGTGGCTGAACTGGCAAGAGCAGGAAGGATGCAGGGGAGATGAGTGCAGAGCTCCCAAACACAAGGACATGTCCTCCACATCTTAGCTGAGCAATAAAATGAGACAAGTGCACTTGGGCGAACAGCAGAAAGGTCCTGACATTTCAGAAATCCTTTGCTGTTTTGCTTTTAATCAATCTGTACTAAGCCTCAAATATGAAAAGAAGTGCTTAGGGCAAAGGTGAATTTCATTTTAAGAGTAAATTGCTTTGATGACTGTCGATTTGCCAAGATTTTTTTCAGCACAGAAATGGTATTATTTCCCAGGCTCCTGGCATGGTCCTAAAGGTCACAGCTCACAACAACTCTCTTCCTTTCTATTGTTCATACAATAAAAGCTACAAGCATAAAGATGTTGCTGCTGCTTCTCAGTACCACTAGGTAAAAAAAGTCTCAACAATCTAAGTTGCTTCGTGTTCCTGGAGCTTTATTGTAAAGGTGTAATGCAAATGGACCATGAAAAGCTCATTGCCATTTTGCAACATGCCTATTTCACTTGTATTTATCTCTCTTCCCTTCTCTATGCAGTAAGAGTTCATGCTCCTTCCCAAACCAGTCCTATTACTTCTAAGTGAGAACTTCTACCCCATGTTCACAATGAAGGCTCTCAAAATTCTTTTCATTAAATACACTACAGCTACAGTTTTGTGGAAACTGGTGTAATGGAGAGAGGCATGTCCTCACTAGGCATTAAATCAAGAACAGTAAGATTTGTGTGGGTGCAGAACTGACCCCTAGTGGCACCTACACAATAGCCTTATGTCAGTTTCGGCTTTCTTTTTTTTTTTTTTTTTTTCTTCCGACTATCGGCAGGTAAGCTATGAAGTATCATTACAGAATATTCCACAGCTAAGGTGTGTCAGCATTTTGGGGTCCGCTGTGAACTGTCAGAATTGAAGCAGCGTGCACTCTATGTGGGTACAGCTACCCTGCTGAGTACGGTGCAAACCTGCTGAGCGCACACTGTGACTCCACTGTGCTTTGTTGGATGAAACCGGACGGTGGGAGCCCAGCTGCTGCACGGACAATGCCATAAAACCCGGAACGCCTCGCCAGCATGGACCCAGTGCAGCCTTCTCGCCGAGCCCGCAGGGCCACCTTACTGCCCTGGTCTAACCAAGGATCCAGAGGCAGCACCTCTGCGCCCCTTCCCCTTCGCAAGAGCTGTGCCCAGCTGTGACCTCCGGAGGCACATCCCCCCGCACCTCGCAGCCACCTCCGCAGTGCCCACCCCGCTCACTGTAAGGGACCCGACCCGAGGCACCTCGGCGCTGCCTCCCTGACAGCGCTCTCGCCCAGCCCTCAGCCCTCACCCCGCCCACCGCCCCACACGCCCCCATCCCACACCGCTGAATCCCGGGCCGTGCGCCTGCGCTCAGCCCGCCCGCGCTTCCGCTTCCCCGGCGGCAGCCCGGGAAGGAGGGAGGCGGCCGCATCCCGGCTGCTCTCCCCGGAGCCTGCGCATAGCACCGCATCGCGCCTCCCGCCCTTCCCTCCTCCGCCTCCTCCTCCTCCCTCTCCTTCTGCTCCAGCTCCGCGAGGGCCCGGCTGCTGCTCCGCGCCCCGCCCCGCCCCGGGAATGCGCTGCTCGGCGGCCGCTCGTAGGAGCTGCGCGGCGGGCGGGGAGCGGGATGGAGGTGGAGGAGGCGTTCCCGCTGGTGGGGCAGATGGGCCCCTATCAGGTGTACCTGTGCGTCCTGCTGGCCGTGCTCCTCCAGGTGAGAGGCTGCCCTTCCCGCCCGCTCTTGTCCCGAGGGGGAAACAGTGCCGGGAGGGCGATGCTCTGGGTGCGGTGGACAGCTGTTCCCAAAGTGTTGGTGGATGTCCGTGCGGTGAGTGCTGCCCGGTGCGAAGGCTGGTGTGGGAGAGCTTCTGCTGAGGGCAGCTGGTGGCACTAACAAGTCTTCCCCTCTGGGTCTGTCCTGCAGCAGCGTGCTGCGCTCCTGGGACACAGGTGACCTCTGCCTAAAGGCAGCACTCAGTTCTGCAGAGTGAATTTGGGGCAAGCAGCTGATGCTCTCTGTGCCGCATTTCCTGGGCAGTTACACCTTGTGTCACTCGTGGAGCACATCAGAAGCTGGTCAGGTGAAGGGCTGGCTGAGGTTGAGCTGAGGTTAACGTGACCTGGGCTGGAAGACGTAGACTTCTACAGGAGGCTCTGCTGGGAAGCCTGCACAACCTAGAGTTAATGGGCTAGACTGGGAATTTCTAGGTTGCGTGTGGCTTTATTGTCACTGATAAAGTGACAGGTGGCCACTGATACCTCTGTGTGCAGAAGCTGTCATGTAACCAGCTGACAGGTGATGATTGCTTATGGTGCTTTGATTTGCCCCGACTTAACTCTCAGAATACAGAGGCAGTGTCTCTCCATTAGGTATTGGATGAGGCCCTACATTTTTGGTAGTCAAGTTTGTGAGATACAAAGCTGGAACTCTCTTAAGTTTTGTGATAAAAGTGGAGTCCAAAATAACAGTAGAGGGCTAGAAGAGAACACTCTTCCAGTGCTCTAGAAAAGACAGACTCTTTCTGGAGAGAGAGTTTCAGAGACTGCAAAGTGATGTGCTCTGCAGCCATGTTTGTTGCCTTTCAATTTTGCTTCATCTTTGTGCATGTTCCTGTGAGGACGGAGAAGGAAGACAAGAATAATATGTGTACTGTCACAGTCAGGCGTAGGACTGAAGTATGGTTTGAATCTGACAGAAGTCTGGTTTACCCCATGTTAGCATCAAAAACTTCATTGTCATGAATTCAGCTAGGCTGACAAGTGCTGGGTTACTTCCACTGTGGAAATTTAATACTTGCAGGAAAGAAGAGGGGAACGTAAATGTCCTCCCTCCTCTGCTGACCCATATTTTGTACTAGTCCAGAACTTCAAGTCATGAGCTGTGAGACTGAAGATGTCTTCTCCTGGCAAGCCCTACTTCTCCTAGACTGACCAAAATATTAAGAAGCTTTATGAGATGACCAAAGAAAATTCAGATGCCCAGTCCTGTTGGATGGGAACTCTATACTTAGTTGCAAAGTTATGATGATAAACAGCAAAAGCATTGTAGGTTTCTATTTCCTGGTACTATTTTTTTTTTTCCTCTTTCTTTTATACTGATTTAGCTGATTAATTCCTTAAAATCAGACATTGCTTGTTCTGCTGACCAACTGGCTAGAAAATGTATATGTTCACTGAAGATTAAGAATTAAGGAAGCAATAGTTACTTCTTCTTCCAGGGCTGGTCATGTTCTGGAACGAACTGCAAACCATGACAGGTGCTCTGTGTTTCCAGAATTTTTAGTATAGGTCATCTGTTCCGTAATGTTTGTGTTCGTTTGTTTTGTTTTTAATGGATTAACTTCCATTTCTCATGGGAGAAGTAAACAGAAGGATCTTTGCAAATCCTGGAACTAATTCAGAGTAACTAAAGAAGAAAGGATAGCAGGTTTGCAGGTCTTCTTTTTTTCTTCTCGTGTTATCTTTAATTCTTGAACTGTACCCATGAGTATCATCCTTTGACTGGTAGGCTTTCTTTACTTCAGATCATGCAGGCACAGGAGTCTGTAAGAAGTTTAGATGTGAAGCTTGTTGTCTTTCAGTTCATGAGTAGATGTGGACTTACTCATCTGGTTCCTGCTTGGGTGGTTGATTGCTTTTTGTGTTCCTTTACTGGTGCCAAGTTACATAATGTGTCACTGGGATGTGCAAGAGCAAGGCTGGAGGCAGGTTCCACGACTGGTGTTAGTCTTTTGACTGGTTTATCATCAGCCTTTGGAGGATGGACCCAAAGGTAAGTAATGTATCTTGTGTGTGTGATGTAGAATCTAGATCTAGGTAATTGTGGGCTCCTGTAGTGGATTAGATGCAGCATATGGCAGCAGAATCAGAACACCTGGTAGTCTATATCACTGGCTGTGCCATGATTATTCCATTTTATTGTTAGTTTGTATTTAGTATTGTGCTCCCTCAGTTGGCCTGTATTTTTATGTTGACCTGTTGGTATTACAAATATTTCTACATTCTTAAAGGTAAGAATACCCGATGTGTGAAAAATATTTGTCTGCTGTGTCAAGTCCTTTCGTATTTGTTGCCAGTATCCAGAGCTTAGACTCTGTGCTTTCCCTTCCCAGTAAGATTCCCAGCAGGTGCACTTGCTTTCCTTGTAGGCTTTTATGCTTTTTCATCTCTGCATGTTACTAATCTCTTTGAGTTTCATACTTTATAAGCACTTTCTTTCATTTTAGTGTTTTGGTTTTTTTTAATATAAATTTCTACAGTAAGCTACTTCCACCATGTAGCCTTAGTGGTACGCCAGTGTATCTGGTCTCTGAATTCTAATTACAGACATAGTTTAGCTCACAGAAGTTCTTTGAGTCAAGCTCTACCAAACACTTCCGTCTGCAGGGGTGAGACTTTCCACGAGTCAGTTTTCAGGTGGGCTTGAGTGAGCTGGTACTTGATATGTGGAATGAGCTTACTGACATTCTGGCAAAAACTTCCAGGTTGCTTGTAATTAGAAAAATGTTTTTCTATGTTATCAGTATAAAACTAGATTAAGTATAAGTTTTGTGGGCTCCTTCTTTCATCTTCCCTGATTTCTATTATTCCTCTGCTACCTGCTGCTGTTACTCATTAACCTGCTGAGCTCTTACTGTATCAAGGTATGTCTGGCTTATTCACTACCAAATTAATAGGAATTTGGAAGATTTTTAGGTGTATTCTGTAGCAATGGTTGCTTTTTAATGGGCTGACAACAGCTAATGTAGAGAAATGTTTTACCAAATGACATGGAATTACACAAAGACTGGCCTTACCTGAAGAATGTGAAGATTGACTAATAATGTGAAATTAAGGCTGAATTAGTCTTGCATTTCTAGTATATCTTTAAGAAAGTGAGGAAGAAACAAAGGGAGCTGATAACTCTTAAAATACTTAGGACTTTTTTTTGAGCTAAAAGTAAGTACTTGATACCTGTTGATTACCAGAAAGGTTGTCGCAACCTTTTGAAGAAATTATACTGAAGTATTATTAAATAATAGTCTTTTGGTATTTGTTTAGTGTGTGTAGCAACATGAGACAAAATCCCACACCTTGATCAGATGCTTGAGAGCACACAAACATAAACATACTTAAAAATAAAAAGTTTCTTTGTCTCTTGTGGTTCAACATACATGGTTGAACGAATCTGAACCCAGTGAATCAGAGCTACAGGATTGCCCAAGCCCAAACTGAGAATGGAAGTGTGCTCTTACTGTATCTCTACTGAAAGGCTTTTTAAAAACATGTTAACATTTAAAAGGGAGTTCTTGTTTGCACATTTGAAAAAGGCTTTGCCTTGAGTAATGCTCAACTGCATTGCACAGTAATATGGATAATTACCCAGGGTGGTTGTTCCCATCCATCTTAGGAGCTCTGTACTAACTGAAAGGAGGGTTTAAAAATAGTTAAGATAGTTACATCAAGTTGCTTGAATTATACCTTTGCCTTAAACTGTTTGTGATGCAGTGCAGCTGTAATGAGTGGTGTTGCTAATATCACTTTACTGTTGACAACAGTATCATGTATGACTTATGTCATTACAATATCCCAGTGCAGAAAGATGGTCTTTAATCATCCCATCTGCACATATGTTTCGAGGGAAAGTACATTCTGGGGCATGTGGCTTAAGTAAGGCAGGCTCATTCCAAATCTCTAGAAATAATTCGGAAGAAATAGTGTCTGTCTTCAGACAGGGTACAGATGTGATCTGCTATGTAGCCTTGTTTAACTGTTTCTTGACATTTCTTATCTATGCCCTGAACATACTCTACCTCTTTTAATGGCATAAGACATGACTCTGTAGTTGCAATGACAGTAATGAAATACTTTGTCAGTGAATCTTCTTTTAATACCTTGCTTGCTTGCTATTCTTTTAATACACTTGCTTGAATCTTTTAAACTTTTCTTTGAACCAGCCAGAATTGATCATACATTGAACAACTTATTCCCAGTCCTTGATGATGTATACTATTTGCACTTTGTCTGAATAGGAAGAGCAAAACAAATTGGAAATTTAAGGAGCAATTAAAAATTAAGACAGGAGAGGGATATTTCACAAATTGCATTAAAACTCTGGTGTAGCATGCTGCAGTTGTTCCAGGGGCATCATGACAGGTATGGTATTCACCCAAAGTTACTTGCACTGTAATTTAGACACAGTTCAAGTACAAGTGTCTGTAAGGTGGGCAAGGTGGCAGATATAAAAAGGATTTTCAGCATTTCTGTCTAATCTTTTTTTAGTTTGATTACCTCAATGTTTGGGGTTTTTTCTGTATGTGGGAGAAGTATGAGTTTTAAGTCTCTCTGATTCTCCATAAAGCACTTGCAGAATGTGTGTCAGACATGTGCAGCTACTTCCACAGAGGAGAGGTTTCAAAGGTGGCATGCATACAAACATAAAAAGTAGGGACCCAAATGTTTTTCTTGAGCAAAGCTTTGTATTCCCACATCTTTTTGTGCATTGTGTCTTACTCAGAACATGCTTATGCTGAAGGATGGTGTTGCTTTCCATGTAAATATGATGAAGGCTTTTAGAGTACTTGCATCACTGAATATAAATCCTTGTTCTGGTATAGCTTACAATCCTCGGTCTCTTTGTCCTTCTTTCAGATCCTTAACTAACTTCCTTAAGGGAGACAATCACCTGCCTTTAATGATATTACATTTATAACCCTAAAAATATGAATGCAGCTGATGCAGACATTGTGGTATTTTGTGCATAAAACCTGTAAATAACAATGCTGGGCTGTGACATGCCTTATTAGCAGTAGGGTCCTTAACTCTCAGATATAGTGCAGAAATCTGGATGCTAACAATTGCTTCCTTACTGATTAATTTTAAAAAGCTAACTTGCTTCTGTTTGTTTTTTTCAAAGAGAATTCCTAGTGGATGGAAGTTAGGAATATGTAATCAGCTGCCTACATCTTCATCTTCCCTTAAAGTTATGTTGTGTCTTAATCAAACCAGTACATCATTCACATGCAATTATCTGCTTTACATTTATCTGCAAGAGTATGGTCAGATCAAGTTTGAGGTAGAGAAAAAATGTGAGCTGTAACTTCAAGACTTTCCCTTCTTTAGCTGTATCTGAACTGCAAAGCACATACAATTGAGCTCATATTTAGGTGTTTTTAAGTGCCAATTGCTGGATATTCTTGCTCTTCTAATGATCACAACATTCACTCTGACACTAAACCACACATTCTGTGCATGTCTATCTGTATAAACACCTCTACTCAGCTTCTGCAGTTTAACTTACAAGGCTGACTTCAGCATCTGTGCAGTTCAGTCCAAGAAGATGCCTGTTCATTGTGCTGTTGTAAGGACCTTAACAGAACTACTGCTGATGGGCATAGCAAGAAGCATGAGTTTTGGGAGAGGCACAGAGCAGACATTTTGGAGGCTTACCTATAGAGGGATGGTAGCAGAGTATTCTGCCTGTTTAAGAAAAAAAAAAAGGCCACGCCAAAAGCAAATCAAAACCCAACTTTATTTAAAAAAAAAAACAAAACAAACAAAACAAAGGCAGCTACATGGTGTCTAGAGTGAAGCTGTCAGAAGGAACTGGCTCTGGGGCTCTTTACTGGAGCTGTGGCTGAATGCCTTGATTTTTGCAGTCTTTTTAACAACGAGGAATGGAAGGTTCCTGCAGGCACAGTGTCAGTAGTGATTGTCATCTTTGTATGGGCTGTGGGTAAAACATATGGGGAGATGTTTTCAGATTATTACTAATAAAGTTGTTATTACATAGAATATTTGGTTCAATGGGATGGTATTTGGACTCAGTGGGAGCTGAAGCAATCCCATCTTCTGCTATTTGCCTTTCAGCCTGGCAAGCCACAATCCATCTAGCCAATCTATCCTCTGAGCACCCTTGGAAGAGCAGCCTGGGAGTTAGCAGGCATGATTCTACGGGGTAGCAAACACTATGGCTTAAATATATTTGTATTATGACACATTATCTCCCCTTCCTTCTCTCCTGCCCCTGTGTACACACATTCTGTAACTTCCCATGTTTTGTAGGCAATAAATTACTTGTGTTTTTCCACTAGCAATATCAAGGCACTCCTTGCTGACACGTCTCCATTTTAGAGGCTCTGAATTCCTTTCCTCTTGGGTGAGAGAATGAGTAAGTGTGTAGTTGAACTCAGAATAGTTGTTTCCCACTTGCATGAGACATTTGCTCTTTATTTCTGATACAAATAAAGTTTTGTGTTCTCAAATGTCTTTGTTATTTTAACTGGAGTAGTTAATATAACTACTTCTTTAAGATAGTGCTTCTTGTGTATTGTTTGCATTAAGCAAAACCTGTTTGCTTTTTCCAAGTGTTAGCCCAGTGGGACTGGAGTCCCTCTGGAGCAATAACATCTCTTTTCCAGGTCTTGTCTGTTTACAGTATGATCTCTGACTAAGTTTGCAGTTTAACCTGGTTAAACATTGTGTTCACCTGGTCATTTTCCTAATCGTGCTCAGGGTGAAAGGGTGGTAAGAATTTGCCTTGGAAGGCTTGATGAAGGTTTTGAGATCCTCACATAAGGAAAGATGGAGAGAGCTGTGTGTATAGCTTATAAAACTTTGTGGTGTGATGTTTAGTTACTGGTGTCTTAAAAATATATACATACCAGAGTTCTTTAATATCTTTCAATTTGTAGACCCCTGACAGACTTCCTCCTGAAAAGGTTATGCCCTTTTACAGTAAATTTTAAGAGTGCTGAAACAGTTTTGTAACTTAATTATTTTTATAGCCTTTTTAAGAAATAATTCAGGGAATTCTGAGGCCTGTAGGCTGTAAGCTGAAAATCAGTGGTTTAGCAAGTTCCATGATGAAACTGGAAAAACATATTTTTTCCATTCTGGAGCATCATGTTGCTTTGAAATAGTAGTAAACAGAAGACATTTTTCAGTTTTTGAAAAATCCCATAAACAAAACACAAGTAGATCTAATTTCTTATCCTCAGACAGGTCCTTAAAATGAATAAATAAATAAAAGTAGCTTATACAAATGTCAGCATTGTCTTTTAGTCGGATACTTAAACAAAAACTTCGTAAGTAATCAGTAAATCACCAAGTTAAATGCTTTAGCCAAGAATATGCTTTTCTTATTGTCTTAGCAGAACTGCCTCACTGAGACCAAGATGCTCACCCAGTATTCATTGGCAGTGTCCCAAAATGTCATGCAAAGGTGAGGACTTTGATCTCTTAAAATACTGCCTGACTCAGATAAGTTTATAGCCAACACAGGCTGGAAAGTATGGAGAGAAAGAGGGGCAAACATGAAATGCAGATAAAAGAATAATCATACTTGGGGGAGCAGGACTAAACCCTGCCTGATACTTGTCAGCCCACAGTTCCTTCTTTTTTTTGCCAGCAGTTGCTGACTTTTTTTCATTTTACCCTGTAATACCATTGAGATGGTCCACTCCTGGGCTGTTTTGCATTATATTCATAAACTGGAATAGGAACTTAGAGCACTTCTTTGCTTTAGTCTTTTCTAAGTCCTCTTCCTCATAAGAAGAGTAGAGTGGCACTTTTGATGTGGTATTGGTGAAACTATGTAGCTGGTATTTGACTGAGGAGTTGTGGCACTTGACTGCATATTAATGTAGTTTGACTTCCTTGAATATTCCTATTGAAGCAGAAGTAGTATTAATAGTGGTTTTTGTAATTTTGGTTCATGTGAATTGCCTTTCTTCTTTAACTTATCAGTCAGTGAGCTTTCTTTTTGCCTTGTGTTTTTAAAGGCAGAAAAATAACACTTCAAACTTCATCATTCATGTTCAGAGACCTGTCAGCCTGTGATGTGAGTGAGGGTGCTGTGTTCCCGTGGCCCTGTCAGACTAAGGTGTGTACGCAGGAGTCACTTGGACAGAGGTTGCAGAAAGCTTGTGCAGTGAAGGTATTTGCTCTTCAGATGCCAGTGTTTGTCCATGTGAAGTAAAGCAGCCCTTGTCTGTGTATGGCAGCAGTCACCTGGGCACGCAGGCTGAGCAGGAGCATCAAACCCCTGCTACTGCCACTGCCCACCAAAATAACACTGAGCGTGAAACAGCTGAGAGGTGTGTGTTTGGATATTTGGAACAGGAGGGGGAAGCTAGAGGGGCATTTTCCACAAACTTGTAGGAGGTGAGGCTCTCAGAGTTGTGGTCTGCTGTGCAGTGTTTGTTGCCATTGTGGATGTTAAAGAATTCCTAGAAGGAAGTTATGTAAGGTTTTGGACAGACTTTGGACTTTTTGCTGTGGATTCTGGAGGCCAGCAGTTTCAGGCTTAAAAACTAAACTGTGTAGGTTTTCTCTGTTTCTCTGCAGAAACCCTATTTCAAAATGTGTGTCTACTCTGTCGTTGGTAAGTCACAGGTAATTACCAACAATGGTTGCATTCTGCATGGGAAGTATTTCCTGTCAGAGTGTGTCTAGGCTTGGTAGGTAACTGAGATATCATGTTCTTCTGCATATGGATTCTTTGCTTTACCTTCAACAGCTTTTCCTTCTGTTTTATGGTGTTCCCCCTCTTACCCTGCCACCAGAAAGGGAAGGATACTTTAATACAGGAATGTGTTGTCAGCAGCAAATAATAATTTTGCAGTAAGAAGACATTATAGGGCTTTTCTACGTAGGAGTTATTGAGGAGAAAAAATAATGTGAATTTAAAGGCAGATCACCCTTTGGAGATGACTTGGAGCAGATGAGATAATCAGATTTTCAAAAATTAGGTTGCCCTTCAGCTTTTCAGCTGCTTGTCATGGGTTCAGAAGACATTACTCTAATCCTGAACTGTAACCATCTCTTTATCAAAAGCTTCTACCAGATCAAGGTCATTCATTGTTCTTCCTTAATTTCTGTTTTTCCTGAGGGTGCAGTTTTCATGTTTCTGTATTTGAAAGGTCAGAAGTTACTGTCTTACTCATTATTTTGTTCAGCAATGAATGCTTCAGCTGATACTTGTCTAGAATGACCAGGCTAGTTGGGAATTGATGAGCTGACTAAAAAAGGTTGAAAGCTCCTCTTCCTAGAATTGAAGTTTTGCTTCTTTTTTTTCATTTGTGCTTCATAATGGGTAAATTATGAGGTCTAAAAGAGTTTCTTAAATTATTTTTGTGTTCATTTTCACTATACACAAATGAAACTTTAAATTCATTCTCCCTCTTCCTTGCTAGTCTTATTAGAGATTCTACATCTTTTTTTGATGTAATTTATTATGAAAACAAACATCTGGAACGCTGGTCAAGACATGGCAGGCACTTTTATTAATATTAAGTTAATTTCAAAATCTGTTAGTGAAATAGCTTTAACTGTCTAACTAAAATCCCTTCTACTTAGCAGAGAACGTGAAAGTTTACAGGTTATTAGGTTAGGGCATTGCCTTTTAATAAATTCCCTTACACCACAGTCTTCTAATTTAGGCTGACTATAAAATTTTAAGCTAAAGACAATATTAACAAATAGGAGAAACTTCAACTAACAGAACTCTAAGCCTCTCATCATCAGTGACTGGGAGCTGGTGCCTTGTCCCCCTGTACTTGGTATTCATCTTGATTAATACAGATTAGTGCAGGGAATTTGGTAGGGAACAGTTAACATCCGCATAGAGCCAATGAAAATGTTTTATGAACAGGAACTATACACTAAATGACATATATTTGACTTTATAGAACAAATGAAAAATGAAGGACTTTGTTTGCCACAGTGCATATAATGTAGCCATTTTATATTTTATACAGTTGTTATATAACATTTCTATTTGATTGTTACCGTTTTCTGTTGTTCACCAGTCTGCACAACTGTTACTGTTAAGTGCAAGCTTTTAGAATTCTTAAGGGAGAAATCTTCAGATTCATTAAGACAACTCTTACTTAAATGAAAACTTTATTTTGTAATTAAGTCTTCAGTTTTCTTCATCATGTTTTTAAAATCACTTCTAGAAAATGTTTGACCTTCAGAATTGTCAGTGAGCTGTGGGCTTTGTTTTGTTTCCACAATGAAATTAATAGGATTTACTGTGCCTCTTACCCAAAATACAAGGCAGGTGCTCACTAGGAAGGAGAGTTTTGTGTCAGCAGTGACTCAGTGAACTTGAGTATAGAACAATACTATTTGATAATATCAGAACACATCTCCATCTTCATATGGTTTGCTGATTGCACAAATCAATTGAAAGTGTTTCTGTCTTTGTGATATCCTTGGCTGCTGCATGCACTAGGATGCTAAAGGCTGATGGTTGGGGTTTTTTAATTGAAAAAACCCTGTAGTGTTTCTCCATGTGCCTGCAATTGTTTGTTTTTCTATTCAGTTTTCTGTAGCTAGTTTCACTTAGTCCAAAAATAAAAAGCATTATGTTTTCCCTCTTGAAACCAAACTCCTTGAGGCTTTAGTTTCTTGATCTACTTCAAAAATACATTTATTATTTCACAAGACAAAAGCAAGGATGTTATCACTTAGTCCTGACACATAATTGTCTGAGTGAGTCAGTGTAGAGGGATGCACCACACACCATGACCTGTAATTCTCATTTCTCAGTAATTTCAAGCTCTTCTTTAGAGTACTGTATCCACACATCCCTAGCAACGTGGCCACTCAGCTTTTCAAAACCTCTTTTCCCATGTGATCTTAGTCATTGCCTTCTTTCCCAGATGAGTTCTTTTGCTTTTCATTGTTGTCGATCTAGAAGTTGTTCTTTAGCTTAAATAATAATAGTTAACTGTTTTTTCCAAATTTCTTCTGATATTTGATCATTTTAATGGAAAAGGGAAAGAGAATTATTTTAAAAAATATTTATTTGCCTCCTACCACTAAAGTGGCAATTTATCATGTAAAATACAAAGAGGAGCTGATGGGAAAAATTGCTTTCAGGTAATAACTCCGGGCTCTGTTTTAGTTTAGTAATAATTCTTCTTTAGATTTGGGTGTAACTCCAGCTGCTCAGCTGTTGTACAGGACAGAGCAGTATTATCTGGTGTTGCTTGCATCAGAATTCAGATGTCCTCAGGCTGCTTTTTTTGTACCTATGGTTCTTTCAGTTTTGTGAATTATTTGTGAAGCAGCCTTCCGAGGGAACGTGCTTACTGTGGTACGTTCTTCTCGAGAACACAGGGAGGAGATGCTGGGAGCAGAGCAAGGACTGTTCAGGCAGTACCTAAGTAGGATTTGAAGAATGAAGAGGCATGAATGAGGGTTTTTTTATGGAGGAAGGGGTTTGTTTGTTTTGTCAGGAACCACTGTGCTGAGTACAGTTCCTCAATGAGGGTTTGAGATGAAGCAGTTTTATTTGGAGAGTGTGTGGGATTATTACTAGCGATGCCTTTTGTCTCTCTGAAGACTTTATGATCCATCTTCTCTTGTGGAATTTGTGCCACTTCTACGTTCAAACAGGTCTCAAACCATGGGGTTTTAAGCTGTAGTTGTAATGTGACCTATGAACGTTCTTCTGAGCATGCAACGGCAACCCAGCTCTGGACCAGGCTTGAAATGTCTGGGTTTCCAGCAGTTTTATTTATTCTTTCCCAAACAAAAGTGACTGTTGATCACTATTTAGACCTTGTGTGTATCTGTAAATATGTAGGTATATAAAAAATGCATGTGTGTGTTCACATGGTTGTCTCTGTCTCTTCTAAGAGTAAAACAGGTCCACAGAAGGTAGAAAGCCAGCAAAGAGTTAGTATTGTCAAAACTGGGAAAGATTAGATATGAAACCATGAGGAGGAGATCTAGAGTAAATACCAAATTAGAGGAGTGAAGAACACAGGTGGAAGGAGAGGATATAAGAGTAATATAGTTACATTAAAGAACAGGGATTTTCTCCTCCTTTGTACGTCTAATAACTCTTCCTCCATCCATGGTCTGTACCTGCTATGGGTGGGACTTTGGGGCCATGTGACTGAGGGAAAGGTGTCAGGAGGGGAACTTCTTTTCTCTCAAATATCTAACACATAAAAAGTGCAAGAACCACTTTGTTAAAGCTGTGGTTCTTCAGTGTGTGCTGTTTGGTAGGCAGGGGCCATACACGACATCTCATAGTGGTAGAAGGCAAATATAAAAATAGGATTATTTTTAATACTGATTAAATCAGGCTGTGGAGGAGACATTGCTTGGATTCAAGCTGAGCATCTCTGATGTTTTTTGTCTTTCATGCCAGCTCTATGTGGCCACTGAAGCCATCCTCATTGCGTTGGTGGGTGCAACTCCTCCCTACCACTGGGATCTCCAAGGGCTCTCAGCTAATCAGAGCCATGGCAACCATTCAGTGAGCGAGCCGAGAGCTTTTGGGGAATGGCTTCTGACTGCCAATGGCAGCGAGGTGCGTAAGCACATACACTTCAGCAGCAGCTTCACATCCATAGTCTCTGAGGTAAGTCTGAAATGTGTTTTGCAGCCTCGTGTGTGAGTAGTAAATCTTACTGAGATGGTTTTGGGGGTGTCCTTGTACTGCTTTTTTCTTGCATACTGATGCATGTTTTGATTAGCAAATGAAACGTGCTGCCTCCAGTTAGAGCACAGGTAATGTGCTCACATCTTTACTGGCAACAAAAGCTAGCTTTATATTGCTGTGCAGATCTTGACCAATGTTCTGCTCTAAAACTTCCCACCTTTTCTCTGTGGAGGTTGCACATTGCATCCTGCAGCCTGGTTCCGCATTTGAGCTGGAATCACAACATTCATTTTACTAATCTGTTCAAAATCCTTTATGGACTCTGAGCTCTTTGTGGCCATCCCCTTGCTGAGCTCCAGTGCATGTAGTGCATCCATCATGCAGTTAGCAAGCCCTGGAAGAACTGGAGAGGAAGTGGCTCCTGCAGTCTTTGCAACTCCGGATACGAGAACATGGGCAGTGGGGAGTCAGGTGGACAAAGCAGCTCTCTCGCATTCTATTCCAAAACAAGCTTTGGCTTCATTGGCACAGCCTCTGTGTTTTTTAAGTGATTTGTTTCATGGTCTAGCCACAGTCCCTACAGGAATGATTCTAGACTCTGCATTCATGTGTGCAACACCTGCCCTTCCTGGGTCTGTCAGTATCTGTTAACGTCAAATTGTTCTTTACAAGAGCCCTGAGTGCATTGGTCACACAGCCTGAATGTAGAGCTGAACTGTGGAGTCAAGTGTAGTACCACTTGATAGTTCGTGGCTATTGTCCTGAGGTATTAATGCTATCCAAATTACTCCTGTAAAGCAGTTTATTGGTTAGGAGCATATTAATAAAAATGGCCAGCTTTGGAATAGTACCCAGCCATTGTGTACAAAAGGCATTGCTTCTTATTCTGGCAATAAAGAGGATATAAGTACTTATGATACCATTTAAATTAAAATTGTAATGGCTGGTGGATTTCTTAGGCATTATTTAAAACTCAGTAAGGATTTTGAATTTCCTCTGGGGTTTTTCTTTTTTTGTTTTTTTTTTTTTTAACTTGCCCAATAATCTTTTACTTAAACTTGTTAAGTCAGACATGTTTGCAGAGCCTAGCCTATGACATAGATTTTATACAGATCTTTATACATTTTGATTGCATAAATAAGAAATGCAGGTAAAGAACAAAGCCTGCTTGAGCAATAAAAATCCCTAAAAAAACTCCCCAACCAAAACCAACAAAAATCTCCAACCCCAAGGCAACTTGTGTAGATTCTGCTTTCTAATTCTTTAGCGTATATTTCAGTAGAGGCCCATTTGAATAAAATCTTCTTAGTTCTTCTGTTTCCCTCGATTAAAGTACAGTTTTTATGAATTTGTTAGCTGACTATTTGGTATATTTGCAGGTTATGTGCTGAACACAAACATTTTGAGAGAGAACATACATATCTGGAGAATATTTCACCACTAATTCATTATTAATCTAATTTAATGATTGATTGAAAAGAAGTTTTTTCCTGCGTTTAAGGAGGGTACGTCAGTGTTTAACCTTGAGGCATCACTGATAACATGACCATTACAAATTTACACTGAAAAATATTCTGATGTAAAAAGCTTGATTTGTGAGTAAGCATATATGTAGCATGTTTTTATCTAGAAGAGAAAAGCCTTGAGCTATCTAAAGGGCTTAGACATTGAGATAAATCTTGAGAACAAATTTTGCTTTGCAACCAAATTATCCCTTAATCCCTGAATGATTCAAAAAGCATCTCATGTCAACAATTTTCATGTTGGCAGCTTTTTAAATTTTTATACCAAAAGTTAGGGCATGATCCTTGTAGCTGTTATAAAACAAACTGACCATGTTATTTCAGGATAAAATTAATCTCATCTGCAATTATTTTACAAATGTATTTTTCTGGGAATTGTTTTTGAAGTCTGCAGAAGCATCAAAGGCTGATTTATGGTCATGTGGTTGGTGTCAGTTGAATTTTGTCAGTCTTGGCACTTTATGGACACATTTTGTACTATTATCAGTAACTACCTCCCTGTTAAAGTAACAATTCAAAATGAAGCAGATATAGAAAGTAAGCAAGTTATGTTCTTGGAGCTTATGAGTGATGTTTTGTTAACATCCTAATCTTTGTGAGGTTTAATTGCCTGACTCTGTTCTCATGATGAGGTAGTTTATAACTGAGCTTTGAAATAATATAAGCTTTGCTAGAAAGGATATTTAATGAGATTTTGGTAGAGGAAGAGGAGATTATGAGGAGAAGATTAGAGAGTTATTGCAGGGATAATGACATAATCACCAGCTTACCAGCACAGGAAGAAGAGTTGGTTGTCACTAAAAGGAAACATTATCTCAAGGTGCAAGAGGAATAGAAAAAGAAAAGAAGATGTGGAGTGTCCAGAATACAAAAGGAAGTAACTTTTGAACATTGAGAGTGTGGCATATTTTCATTCTGCACTTCTGTGGGGCAAAGAATTTTGTCAGGTTCAACTTGAGACATTAAGTCTGTAAGAATCAAACATTTTAAGATGTATTTGTATTGGAATTGAAAAGAACTGGAAATGATGAAGTACACTATAAAAAAGATGAGTGTGTGCAGAAAACCCGACTAACCTGTCTAATGCTACCCAAATGTTGCTTAGGGACAAGACAGTTCATAAAGAGGAGTATGTGCAGGAGTATCTCAGACTTAAACCACAACTATTTTTTCACAGTGTGTGTTCAGCACACTGCAGTGACACATGTCAATAGGTAGAGCTGAATCAATTTAGGTTAACAGCTTTATGTAAAAGAAGGCACAAGAAGGGAAAGTAGGAGGAAGCTGCAAAAATTAGCGTATTGTGAGAAATATGTTCTTGATTTCACACCAAAGACTGCGTTTGATTTGGGAGAGCTGCAATTGTTAGTATCCTGCGAGGAGTTTGGGAGGCAGCAATGGGGACTCATGATTTACTGAATATGATGCTTAGGAGATTTATGAAGAGTTTGATCTTCTTTAAAATATGTAACATCCCCTCCAGCTATTAGCTGTTGGTGAACTGTTTGGATTCTGATTAATTTGCCTTTTTGCTGGTTTGTTGTTTCTGTTTTTTTCTTCGCCCTCCATCCAGTGGTTCTTAGTTGGCAATGCATCGTACAAAGTCAGTGCTGCCAGTTCTTTCTACTTCAGTGGTGTGTTTGTTGGAGCCATCTCCTTTGGCCAGCTGTCCGACCGCTTCGGGAGGAAGAAAGTCTATCTCACAGGTAACCCCTCGACAGAATGAATGACATGAAGGTGTCGTGTCCCTGAAGATCAGTGGCAACAGCCCAGTTTCTGCTGCAAGCTTGACACGTAGCTGTAAATCATGTGCTGTGATTTTGATTGTTTGTTTTGGCATTCCAATATACTTGTGCCGTAGAAGCTGAGAAGACAAATCAATATTTCACTGTTCAGTCACCATTTGAATTTCTGCGTGGTGTGCTGGGTTTGTGAGTCATGCCACGAAAGACTTTCACTCGTGCAACGTTGTGCTCGTGGGATCTCTGCAAGTTCCAGTTAGCAGTTTTAGTAGTTTTGTAACAGCATTCTTACTTGTATAGCCTGTTAGGAATTTGTTGCACCTTTATGCCCTGTCTGCATGATTTAATTTTTATGTATTTGTGATTCCTCATACTGTTTTAAAGCTCAAAAGCTTTCTAACTGTCCCGAGATCAAACAACATTTGAAACTGCATGTTTTGTGTAGGTATAAAGTTGTGCATCAGTGGAGGAGCATGTAGAGTTTAAAGAAATGTTTTATGCTTTTTGTTTTTCTTTTAAGGAGCAGCACTCATTCAAAGCACATAAGGGTGGGCCTGCTGTGCATGCAAACCCACCATGTATTGTCCCCTGGCTATGTTTCTCTTCTCTGGTTTCTATACATGGCTCTCTAAAAATGAGGAGAGATATTTGGTCATATATTTAACCTGTGGCTTCTGTATCAGGGATAAATATAAAGCCATCTTTAACAGGAGTCAGACAATGGTTCTGAGTGTATAAAAAAATTGTCTGCTATGAACTGAATTTAAAGGTTTAAACTGCAAACTATGTATCAAAAAACCACTCCTTCTGTGTCCCCTCATTTTTGATATTGACTCTAGGTATTTAAATTTCTTTCCAAACCTGTGGTGGTGGTGTTGACTATGATGGCTTAGGACAGATGCCAGTGGGCATCAAGTAAAGATACCAGTAAATGCTTCTGTTTCTTTAGAAACTTTTTGCCTTATTTTCCAGGTTTTGCGCTTGACATCTTGTTTGCCATTGCGAACGGCTTCTCACCCTCATATGAATTCTTTGCCGTTTCCCGATTCTTGGTAGGGATGATGAATGGTGGGATGTCACTGGTAGCCTTCGTTCTACTGAATGAGTGTGTGGGTACAGCCTACTGGGCACTAGCAGGTAAACTGCCTTTATTGTCAGAATTCATAGATTTCAATCTCACACACCACTTGAGGCACACAAAGCCGTTGCAAATTTAGCTCCACTTGAGTGTATCTGTGATCACAGTCTTTGAACTCTGCTTGTTTAATATGAACCTTGGACAAGCAGGGTAGATGACTTGGGGCCTTTCAGATCTCTGCATCACGCAAGTTGACGAAGATGCAGCTGAAACATCTCCCCTGAATGTTACCAGCTAAATACTCATCCAAGGTTTGTCACAACTGAACTCTATTAATCAGAATGTTGGGCTCTGCTAAACAGAGCCAAGTGTTCATATGCTAAATATATATTCTTTCCTTCCTGGCAGTTCTTAAAAAGAAATCAAAAGCGTTTTTGTATCATAGGAGGATGAGAAAACTTGTTGCTTATATGTTATTAAAAGAAGTTGTCCCATGTAGTAATTACCCTTAAAATATAGAAGATAGAGACACCCTTAACTGTCTTGATTGCTAAAGTTGGACCTGTGTGTAACCTGTACTGCTACAGCTCCAGGCCCTAACTTCCAAAGCCCAAGAAGTACTATGCTGAGACTGTTTTAAAATAGGGTGTCTTACAAATCATTGGAGCTACAAATGAACACTACAAATTCCTAAAACTACCAGTTTTTCAGTGTTTTGCAGTATTTATTTTTACACATAGAAAGGTGCATACTTATGCTGCATAGATACACATACTTGTATTTGGAATTAGAAGACTTCATTGTTCACAGAGCTTTGATGGGTGTGAGGGATATAGAAGAGTGCTTTTGGGGCTTTTATTGATCTTTGCAATTAGGTATAATACTTCTGCTCTTCATGAATGAAGGACAGGTGTTCTTTGGTCAGAGAGCTGTGGTTCTGCCTGAACTGCTGAATGAATTTTTGCTAATGAAGTGTTAGTTCTTGTTTGATCCCATTTGTTGAGATTTACTAACATTTCTTACAGAAGTGATAACGTTTTGTTTTTAATTGTATGTTAGGTTCTATTGGTGGCTTGTTCTTTGCTGTGGGAATTGCCCAATATGCTTTGTTAGGGTATTTCATTCGTTCCTGGAGGACTCTGGCTGTTGTGGTTAATCTGGAAGGAACAGTCGTCTTTCTCCTCTCCCTGTAAGTTGTTTTTCAAACTGAGTTTCATAAAGAAAGATGTAAAAAAAAAAAAAAAAAAAAAAAAAAAAAAAAAAAAAAAAAAAAATCAAACAAATCGAGTACCCAAACTACTAAGTCAAGTTGCCTTTTTAGGATGGCATGGTGTAAATAAGGTGTAAATAAGGTATTTCTCTCAACACTTTCCCCCCTTACATGGTCTGTGGTTTCTTCAAATAGTAGTGCTGCAATATCTGAGCCTGTAAATTGACATTTTACTGTGTGTGCAGTGTTACTGTAGATGGGAACTGTATCTAGGGTGGAAGAAAAGCACATCCTGTTCTTTACTGGTGTATGTAGATGACCTAAACTGGTATGCTACAAGGCACTATAAATACATGTTAAAAGATACAAGGAATGGTTTCGTGTTTGTGATAACATGATGCTTCTCTTGTGTTTACACAGAAGGAACAGCATCAAAATTGCTTGCCTGTCCAGTCTTAAAAGTGACATGCAAAAGAAAAAATGGGCAGCTCCCTTTAATTTTTCAGATGTGATCTTTTTGGACATAGTAGGGGCTTTGTGAATTTCAGCACTGAAAGCTCTGTGATGCAGTGTGGTCTTCTTTTCTTACATGCTTTCTGACATCTAAATCTCAGTAACTAAAAGAGCGAAATTACTTTAGCTGCTGTTTAAACTAGAGGTCTTTTCCTTTCCAACATCTATTTCACTTCAGTAACTCTTTGAATAAAGCTTTTGCTCCTCAAAAACATCCCCACAACCCTTTCAAAGGAAGCATCAGAACTCAGGGAAGGGTCTTTGAGGCTGTTCATGAGGTGAAAGGCAGAGATGACACTTTGGATATTTCAAAACTTTGTGGTGATAGGGACCCTTGCAGAAAAAACAAAACTTTCAGATTGATAGGTACAACTTTTTGAAGTGAGTTATGCTTGTGACTTCAGAGCTGTGCTGAGAAGCCTGTCTTTCCTCTTAGAAAAGGGTTTTTTTAAATTCCAAATTTCACACTGCCTCCCTGTCACATTGCTTAAAAATTACTCAATGTAAAAAATACTACCAGATTTTTATCATGGGGAAGAAAATATATTCCTTTCTAAGCTCTTTTTTGGGTGAAAACACAGAATCACATTCTTTTAAACTTAGGGGAAAAATATAATTTTTGGTCTGAGGCAAAAATCTTAAAAAGCTTCTGGCAAAAGGCTAAAGTTTAAATTAGTTCTGGAAGCCTGAAAATAATAGATTTGTGTAGTAGACAATGTTGGAGTTACAGACCTGTCAAGTGAACAGTGCACGTGAGGAGCATGACCTTTGCACAGTTTCTGGCTCCTTGTCTACAGGAGAGAATTTGGCAAAAAGCTGAAAAATGGGGAGTGGAAGCTGGTCTTCTGCAAAATGAGAAATGGAACTAGTGGGTCTTACAAAAGCATCCTGTGTTACTTGTAGTAATGTGTGCCTCCTTGATTCTGGATTCTCCAAAGACAGGATCCTAATCATACTGTAACTTGTTCTTTCTATGTGTGTATATATGTGTGCACTCAGTGTAATTTCTTGGTATCTAAATTACGTATGGCTTATGTTTCCTGTATCTGTTTCATTAAGTTTATACCTGAAGGGTTGTTTGAAAACTCTGTATTATACTGAAGTACATTTCCACCTTATTCCGTAGACGAGTCCAGCCTCATAGAGAAGCAAACCCTAAAGGTGTCTCTGTGTGTTTCAGATTCATTCCCGAGTCCCCCCGCTGGCTCTATTCCCAGGGCCGTCTGAATGAGGCAGAAGATGCCCTCTACCTCATTGCAAGGAGGAACCACAAGCAGAAATGCACCTTTTCATTAAAACTCCCAGCAGAGAGGAGCTCCAGAGAGGCTGGCAGCTTTCTGGACCTGTTCCGGTACAGGATTCTCCTGGGACGCACCTTGATCATGATGTTCACCTGGTACTGGAAATACTTTGTAGGCCCAGCTGTGCTACTGCGACCTCTTTGAGAGAATATGGTGCTGAGAATTGCCTCGTCCTAGAGATTGTTAGGGACACTGTACCTAAAAAGGATCCTTTATAGTATTTAAGTATCTATTACAGTATTTCCTTAGTGCATTCCTAGCACAAAGCTATTTTTACAGTTCAGTTCTGATGTGTTATATCTCTGCATTTCTATCTTGTGTTTTGAGTCTCAAAATAGTTGAGAACTACCCCTTCTGTTCTGAGATTAGTCACAGTGTCCTCCTCTTAGGCCCAGAGCTGTCAGTGTCTCTTCACATGGATTATTCCTTGTTTTGTGTGTAAGGAGCCCATTAGCAGGTGGGTGGCCTACCTTGTCTAATGAGTAGACATCATAGGCATTAGTTCTTAAGAGGAAGTGCTGGCTGTTGCTGTAGTGAGGAGTAGGAGCCCGTGATGCTCCCTCAAGTCACTATAAGAAATTTAACTCCAAAAGTGCCTGTTTTTTTCCAGATATCTCACTAGCCCTGAGGTCTTTTGCTGCTACTTTTAAAAAAACCTTATGTGTGACATGATATGCAGGTCCTCAGGCATTACTGCTCATATAGTTGCTTTTATAATGCATATATTTGGGAAAGATGTATCAATTAAGAATAAAACAAATGGTTTTGTCAGCATACAGCACTGAGCTGTTTTTGTGTTGCTATTCCAAGTGCTTACTGCAGAATAAATAGTTAATTGTTCTGTTCCTTAAATGAGAATTGCTGATTTGCTGCAGAATGAATTAATGACAAGTTTCTTTCCTCTTTATAAAGACAACTCCCTTTACTGGGGTTAAGTGACAAAAGGGTTACAAAAGAAAAATTAAACAGAGTTGGAGAATCAATGAATAAAACTGGACCAGAAATTAAGAAGGTTGAAATATTGTTTAAACTGCTTGAGAAATTTGGTTTACACACAGTTGGAAAAAGTGTAGATGAAAGTGTAATCTGATAAAAAAAAAAGGGACAGAGACATTTCTGAAGTTAAATAATATAGTCATGATTGTATTTTAACTTTATACTGGGTTATGCACATTGTTCTTAAGTGTAGTCCTAAGTTTTACTCAGTAGTAAGTCAGGAATTGGGTCTTTGCTGAGACAAAATGGTTTATTTGCCTAGAAGGCATCATATGCTTACAGAGAAACATTTTAGACCTATCTGCTGAAACACTAAATATAGTTTGTAGTGCCAGCCCAGTGCTTTGATTTGGCAGGCAAAGTGTCAGCTCTGATTTCATTTTTTTTTTCTCCTGTCTTTTGCAGGTTTGTGTGCAGCTTGGTTTACTATGGTCTTACCCTTAATGTGGGTGACTTAGGCGGAAGTATTTATGCCAATTTAGCCCTGTCAGGCTTGATAGAAATCCCAGCGTACCCAATCTGTATTTACTTGATTAACCAAAAATGGTAAGTATGGAATTACTAACCCATTCAGGATTTCCTTATAACTTTTCTCAAAGATAGGTTTTCTGTGTATCACATCTCCTAGCTTGTATCTGCTGTGTGGGGCTTCCTGCTTCAGTGTGAAAGTGCCGTTGATTTATGTCTGTTTCAAATAGCAGTTTAACTTATTTTCAGTCGCTCACCTCATGGCGAGCCATCCCTCTGGTTCAGATGGGGTCGGTGTAGCTGGAAGGAACCTGCGCTGCCTCCAGGCTAACACTAGATAGCGTCCTTCCCACCGCTGCCCTGTGATCCCGTCCTCGCTGCTGGACAGAGCTGTCCCGACTCCACTCTGCTGGGGCTATCCTGTGGTCCCGTGCAATAGCAGTACCTCTGTGAGCTACTGTGTGAGCAGAGCAGATATTCAGCCTTTTCCTGAACGATGATACTCTGGACAATGTCTCTCAGTTTTTGTAGAATTTCCTCCCAGTCTCTTCTGTGTCTCCTGAGGACGTTTACAAATGTCACACGCAGCGGGAAGCAACCCCAGATCCTAGAAATTGTCAACCGCTGTGTAAAGCTTGCGCTCATTTTGTTAAGTGTGCAGCAGAAGCTTGTTTAAAAGTGATGTGAGAGGAAGCCTTGGTGGAAGATGGTACTCAGAATTCCCAACTGCAAAGAAAGAGTCAGTGTGAATCCAGAGCATTCATTACTTTGCAACCCACAAACCGAATGCAGAATGTAAACCTTTGTGATCTTTGCATATCAGGTTTGGTCGGAAGCGAACGTTGAGTGCATTTCTGTTCCTGGGAGGATTGGCTTGTCTTATTGTCATGTTTCTGCCTAAGAAGAGAGGTAAGTATTTTTTTGTTTCTGGAGTATGTGATGAGAATTGGTAAAAGCAGCATCCTACAGCATAACAATTTGATGGTTGCTGGAAGATTAGGCTCATACCACATGTGAGTCTCAATTTTTGAAGCCGGGGAAGCCAACTCAATAAAAGAATAAGCAGTAACCTCCCTAAGACCTTAGAGAAAACTTGTTAGTAAGGTTTTGATTTGAATTTTTGCCTTTGGATTCTGCTTCACAGAACTTCTGTTCACATCAGTTGCTCCTTTCCAGTGTTTTTTGACTTAATCCCAATGAATGATATTTCTTGTGTTATCTCCAATAACTAGATGATAGGTTAGTGTAAGTAGTACCCATGCAACTTGGATATATCTCTCCAAGTGGAAGATCTGTGTCAGAAGATCTGAAGAACTGAGTGATGGAGCAAGCTTCCATCTTTCCCACACTGCTCTGTAATGTTCAAAAGTAGTGTGGTTTTGGTAATAGTAATGTGGCCACATAACTTGCAGCTCAAGAGAGCATTCTGTTAAACTTCTGAATTGGGGGGGCCTTTAAGAAATATGAAATTAAACATCTTTTGTGTAAAGATGCACTAATGTTAGTTTTCAGGTTACATAGCAATTTTTCTTTTTAAAACCAGATTGATAAATTCACCTTGCTCGTAAGGTCTATGGATGTATATTACCTTTCATAAAGTGAGAAAATGTTTCAAACGCTTGAAGAGTGATTCAAGAAATTAAACATCTGTGACAGAGAACAGAATTTTCTCTAGATGGCAGTGGGTCTAATAGGTAAAGTTTTTTTAAAGGGGTGCAACTTAAGTTTTCAGAATTATTCCAGGTGCTAGAGCATGGACACTTGGAAATATTCTGGTTTAGCTGCTACCAGTCATCAAGTATTTTTTGTATATCATAGCAAACATAAGATGTGAAAAGACAGGACAGAACGGTGAGACCCCAGGAAATCAGCTGTGTACTGAACTGCCCAAGTCAGGCAAGGGTGAAGTGCCTTGGGAAGTGAAAGGGCTCACTGTCCAGAAGGAAGCACCTGTCTTCACTTGGCATGAGCTCTGATTTGCCTGTTATAAGCAAATAAACTCTGGCTGTTCTGACGAACTAAGCTGGATGGGAAATTTGGTATGATTCTTTACAGCATCTTCCTTTCAAAGTAATAATGTTAGAAGAATACTATCATGCTATAGAAATGACAATGGATAGGACTCCTGTTAAAAAAAAAAGTGCTCACTTTTGGAAAATGTATCTGTTATACTCTTCTTCAACTTTCTGATAGAACTAATTTAGTATTTAATTAGTGGTAGACCAAAAATACTGAGTTGTAGCTTCAGCTTTTAGATTCTTCACTATATTCCTTTTCACACCATACTATTGTGTGATTGAAATGATTAGAGGTGTATTGGAGTGCTCAAAAGCCTTACAAGGGTCACATTTTCTCTCTCAGATACTGGAGTGTTTGCAGTGGTGAATAGTCGCTCTCTATCTTTGCTGGGAAAACTGACAATCAGTGCTGCTTTTAACATTGTCTACATCTACACATCAGAACTTTATCCCACAGTCATCAGGTAACACAAGTTAATTTTAAGTCTCCATTTTTCTTGTTCTCTAACATGATCATCTTCTATTTGTCTTAATTTTTTTCTATTAACTATAGTTTTTAATTTGAATTTTTCAATTACATATAATGATTAGATGTAGTTTTACATCTGAAATTTGTTCCCTTATCATCTTCTCACTCCCTCTTCCATCAAATTTGCAGTGTTCTCTTCAGACTAACCATATTTTTATGTAACAGTAAAATAGACCTTTAGCTACTTGGCCTGCTTACAAGTCCCCTTCTACTAATGAGGATAACTATAGCACTGCTGATATTTCTTTTAATGAGTGCTTTATAATACCAGACCACTCTATCATCATACATGCTTAACCAGGAACATTGAAGATGACTGGTCAATAAGCTTTATAAAAGTAACTTGATGCTCCATAAGCTGTGTGTGAGCAACAGTAGGGGCAAAAGCACCCCATACTTGTGCTGACAGAGCAGACAGAAGCTTCTGCCATGTGGGTGCATATGATGGTCAGCCACCAGTGAAACTATACTGTGGTGTTTTTCATGAGTGGCTAAATCTGATCATAAGTAGGATTTCAATAAATTAATTTGGCCAGAGTTTCAGACAGAGGCAAGATGCATGAACTGAAATCACACTTGTTTTGCCTATGTGTGTACGTAAAAGTTCTGAATGTAAAGGGGGTTTTTGCTTCATTTTAATCACAAAAACATGTTCCATTCCTGTCTTGGGATGCTTTCAGTTACGTTTGACTTTTCTTTGCCAGTTAATGTGCTCAGGGTCATGACTGATGATTCTTTTTCCTTGCTCAATGACACTTTTCAAAAGATTAATGATTTTTGTTTTTTTTTATAGGAATGTTGGAATGGGTGCCTGCTCCATGTTTTCCCGTGTTGGTGGAATCATTGCGCCTTTTGTCCCTTCATTGGTTTGTCTGATCTTCTGTTATGTATATTTTTGTTTTGTGGCTCTGGTGTATCAGAGGCTTACAGAGACGGGAATGTTTGGGATAAATTTCATTTATAAATTAAGATACATAAGTTGCTTATCTTAACAGTTTCATGGTAGGCCAAAGGCATTGCAATATCGTCTGTGTGATTAGACAAAACCTCAGCATTAGTTAATTTAGAAGGTATTTTAGCTCTGTAGGAATTTTGGGACCTATCTAGTAGACCTTAAAGTATAATAATTCCAAATCACCAAGATGGTGATACCAAATTTTAAACCCTGCACAAGCAATAGCATAAGACCCATGTGGTTAAAGAACTACTGCATCAAAATTAGGCATATGGGCTCAATAACTCATATTTTTGAGAAAAAGTTTGTTTTACTGTCAGTGCACTTAATTAAATATCCATGGGTTATAAATATCAGAAAAGCAGTTCATCTTTCAGTAAATGAGGGTGGTGTGGGGGATCTGGTACACCAGCAAGGCAAAGAAATATTCTGAAGAACAAAACATGGGGATGATACCATTACTTTCCTCTGCTTAGAGTGTTACATGTATGAAAGTAAAAAGTATGCCAGTTTTTCCCAGCTGTTTGCTGAGGCCCAGTGACAATTCCTTTAATGTGACAGATTTCATCTCAGGTAATTTTCCTCTCTGCTGTTTGCCATTTTACATGTGAGGCAGAAGGTTAGCAAAAGGGCAGGTGGGCACAGGGAGCCTTTTAATCTACAGAAGGAAGCACTGGGCAGGTGAGAGCGTGAGCACCTCTGGGGAGCAACAGGCAAAGCCAAGACTGCTGCCAGTCTACCAGGTGGATTTAATAGGCAGCTTTTATGTAGCAGTTGGGGCATCAATTATATTCTGTCTGCCAGAGATTTGATACTGCATGAGACACAAATCTTGGATCATAATGTTTGAAGGGGTTCCATGAAAATGAAAGTAGTCTGGTTAAATAACAAATGAACCCTGATTTGAGAAAATAATCAATTATTTTTGTGTTTCATAATTTCTTCCAATATTTTAACACATTTTCAGGGTCTTTTGTCTGGAGATTTCATAACAATAAAAATAGGAGAAGTTAACTGCAGAGATAACAGATGAAATGTTGGTCTTCTATTTGATCACAGCCTGTTATTTTCCTCCATTTAGAATTGCTCTCTACAATGTGTTTGAAACAAACAGCTAAACTCTTTCCCTTTTTTAAAATAAGCCTTCTTTACTGTGAAAACAGGGACAGGCAGGAGAAAACAGGATCAGAAGAGGAGTATAAACATTGCTTGGGCTGTCACAGGTGATGCCAGGAATGCCAAAGCTCAGTTGAAGCTAAAACTAGGCAAGGAGCAAAATAGGGATTCTGTCAGCTAAAGGAAATTCAGTGAAAATGCCTGTTAATGAATGGGATGGGCATCCCATTGGTAGGTGACATGGAATAAGCTGAAATACTTGTACTTCAGTCTTGAGAGACAAAGCTTGACTCCAATACTCCTGCCTATCAGCACAGCTGAGGAAGCAGAAGGCCAGCAAACAGTAGGAGGAGCATTAGCTTCAAGAACACTTAGAGCTGAAAGCCTTCCATTCCATGGGGTAAGATTCCATAAGAATGGTTGTGCTAGTGAAGCAGGTGCTCATCATCTGTGATGAACCACTGTTGTAGTGAAGGATCACTGGTAGCCATGGGAGGAAAAAGGCTAATCCTGTGTGTGTCTTCAATATCAGAAAGTGGAACCCTGGTGTTACAGGCTGAGCACCTCTAACTCAGTCTGTGGGAGGATTGAGACATGACCTCCCAGTCTGTTTATAAGCATGTGAAGGCAAGGAAGGTAATTGTGGTCAGTGAACATGGATTTGTTTAGGACAATTCCTTCCCAGCCAACTTGATTTGACAGTCAGCCATTTCATCACAGAAAGCAATATGGATGAGGAAAGGGAGGAGAGCAGGGAAGGCTTTTGTAAGGCTTTTGACACTATCCCACATTGTTAGCGTATGTTTGTCACAAGTTTTGGCTTGGGGGTTAGATAGGAAATTTGGAAAATAATGTTTTTTAGAGGCTTAATGCAGGCTGGAGCAATATTACTTGGAGAGGAAATCTCCATCCTTGGAGTTTTTTTGATATTTGATTATGTGAAGCAGTAATTGACCTGATGTAATTGAGACTGTAATTGTGCTTAGAGTAGGTGGTTGGCCTAGATGACCTCAAGAGATCTCCAAGCAGCATGTCTGTGTTTCTGGGGTGTCTATTCCCTTCTACAAAGGGATGTTGCATTTGTTAAAAAGTATGTATGTTAGAGGCAAGAATTGAGTTCAAATTCAGCAGGCGTTTCCTTTAAAGTTCATGAAAAAATTGTGGGGTTCTGATAGTATTGACAAGATACAATTGGCAATACTGGTAAAAGACCCAACCAACCAACCAAAAAAACCCACAGCAGAAGGATTGGTGGCTTTTGTGCTAAATAGGAGCACAGACACTGCCTGAGGGAATGGTTGTAAAGGCTAGGTCCTTTAATATGCAACAGGAACTACAAGGAACTGATCCCAACCTAACTCTGTTATTTTTTCCAGAAATCTGTACAGTGGTCTCTGCCTTACATTGTGTTTGGAGCAACTGGTCTGTTGTCTGGGCTCTTAAGCTTATTGTTGCCAGAGACCTTAAACAGCCCTTTGCTAGAAACTATTTCAGACCTGCAGGTGTGCTCCTACTGGAGGCTGGGTGATGAAGCCATGTCACTGCAAGCCCTAGATGGCTCACAGGTACACTAATTTTTTTCCTTGTACTTTCCTGTTGTGTTTATTTCAGCTGTCAGCTTGAATCTGCCATTCTAAATGGATTAGGATAGTGATTCTTGGCCTGTGGAGGATAGGCCCTAAGGAGAAGATAGTGTAGCAACCCAACCATCATGTCTGAAATGTTTTCTGGAAATGCAGGCTGAAATACAGCTGGATTAATTCATCCCTTCAAGGCCACAAGCTTACAGCATTTCCCTTTGGGATAAAGTGATGTCTGTGCATCTCTAATCTCTAAGACTGATTGCTGCAGTGTGCTTCAGTCAAAGCTGGACACTGAAGCCTTAGATGTTAACAAAACCAGAAGCCTGTTTGTGAAGGGCTGCTCTCAAAGGCAGCACACTTCTACTGACCTGCCCCAGCTGCTCTGCAGTGCCAGTTACCAGGCCTGTCCTAGACAGGCTCTGAGTGTGTTAAAGCCAGACTAACCTCCGAGATGTCTCCCACTGTTGACTCTGGGAAATGAGATTCATTGAAAACATTGGAACTACAGAACTCCCAGGTATAAGCATAAATAAATGTGGCAGCAGGATGTTTTTCAGTGAGGTTTCCTTGAATTGTGTTTTTCAGATCACTTTGTTTTGTTAAACTCCTGGACACCTCTCTAGGTGTCTGTATCTTCCAGTCATGAGGTTTTTTGACGTGGTTACTTCTCTGTGAATGAAGTGGGATTAGAAAGAAGTAGCTAGAGAGCTGGGAGTCGGAGTTTGAATTTGGATAAAGTTTTAAAGTTTAAATCCTGGTCCCAAAACTTTAAGTATGGAGGGACTTAGAGAAATAGAATAAGTGGTCAGAAGACTTGAAGGGAAACTCATAACAAATAATGCTAGTTGCCCCATTAGGCTGAGATGAGACGGGATCCTTTTAACACCTTTACTTTCATTTGAATAGTTGTTGGTCAGGCACTCTGACATTCACAGGTAGTCATACTTATTTTCACAGAAATCACCTACTTCTAGAATAGGGACATTGGCTTCCTATCAGAAGCTTCAATATGTTGCCTTTTTTACCAAGTTTAGCTGTAGTAGTTCTTGATAGGACAGCACAGTTTAGTGACAAAAACACCCTTGAAGAAAGGCTGAAAAAGGCAGCCCTGTAACCATTAATTTTATACTTTAGCTACTTCACATGCTTATTTTATAAACATTTTCAACCATACTGGATAATGTGTTATGGCACCACATTCTTGCTGACTGTACAAATCCATCATATACGTTTACATCAGCTGCTATTTTGGTAATTACATGATTACATGATTATTACGTCTGAATTGTGCAGATGGTTTACCAAGGAAAGCAGTTTTTGTAAGCAGTGCAGGTGTTACAGCTTAGAGGTGGGAAGTCACATTTTTATTTTCTTCTTTAACCAACTACAGTCGGTATGGCCCTTTGAGGTGACAATTATTGTCTGTTAGTATTCCCACAAAGTGGTTTGCTTATGTCACTCAGTCCTCTCAGATTTAAACCTTCTTTGCTTGTGCTTCTGTAGGCTTCTTAAAAATCCCAGCCTGAACAGGACCCAGGAAAGGGGGTGTTGTTCTGAATGTTCTTCAGGAACATTTTGCCCAGATGGATTAAAATTACTGAATCCAAATGAAAAAGTCATTGGTTCAGGCCTTAACTAATCCTGTAACTTCAGTGAAGTTATATCTGGAATGCATTAGGGATTTATTTTAAAGCTCACAAAGAAAGTGCTGATAAAAGGGAAAGCTGTTAAGCATTAACCCTATTTGACAAGGCCATGAGAGGTCTTATAAAGATGTTGTGAGAGAGATTTAGAATTTATTTGGCATACCCTGAATTCCCCCTGTGGAATCCATTGTCCTTTTGTACCATTTTCAAGATAACATGTGTTCTGATTGCCCAGAGTGGAGGTTTTGTTCCTGTTAACATACATGAAGGTGATATGCAAGTTGGACAGCACCTAGTGATAGCCTGAGTTTCCTCAAATAGTCTTAGAAGTCTAGGAAAAAATAGCCTAACATGTTTCCCTTTACATCTTCTGACAGGTTGTAGTGCTCAAACTGCTTGGAATTCCTTTGCAGTTAATGCACATTGCTGTAGCAAAGCTCCTCTGAAGAGAGATCTAAAGCTACAGATTTTGCTTGCATGGTACTGTCAGTCAGGAGCACTGTTTCCATTTCTCTATTTTTTCACCCTCTCTCTTAGCATATGACTAGGCAGGCAGAGGTCTTAGGATGGATGCAGGCATACTGGGGAAAAAATCCTAAATAATCAAACTAGATGGAGTTTATACTAGCAGGAGAACCTTTTTAACTGGAATAATTTGTGTCAGTTCCATGGAAAAATGCTACACTGGCCAAATAAAAATCAATTAGCTGTAATAGCTGACTTTATTTTGGGTATGTGGTATAAATTATGTTGTGAAAAGGACTCTGACTAGTATGTAGGTAGGTATGCCTATAATAGGGGTTTTACCTTCTGAACATACAGCGTGGTAATGGTTTTTCCCTTTTCCATAACACTTTCATTTAGTATTGCAGGGGGATCTTTTTAATTCAACTTAAATGTTGAAGTAAAATGTCTGTGCTACCCAAGGAAAAGTATTAATTCTGGATGGAGAAGCTTTACCTAAACAAGTAATATGTGTGTTCTTAGCTGTGGTGAGTTCTGTTTCCAGTAAGTTCTCCATAGGGTAGGCACCTTAGACTAAATTTAAGAAAGTTTAGTAGATTACAACTTCAGAACTACTCTAGCCAGTCTCTCCTGCATATATTCTGTAGTGTACTGGTGGAGCAGAGAAAGTCCATCCACTACAGCCCCATTTCTTTTAAAGATACTTTGAAGAACCAAGGATTTGAGTCTGAATTCACATAATGTCTTTGTTACAAAGTTTTAATACAGTGGCTTGACCTGTGTTTTCTTACTTTTTCTATACCAGCATTCCATAGAAGAGTAATGGTTCATGCTGAGGTATGTTGAGATTGATTTAGTGGCTGCTGTCTGACTAACGACTTCCTTCTTGCTTCTAGTCTGGAGACAAAGACAGCTCTACAGGGAGTGGAAGTGAAGATGAGGAGTTCTATGATGCTGATGAAGAGACTCATATGATCAAGTAATGAAAAGAAGAAACACTGGCCTATTTTATGCCTCTTCTTGCCCAGTCAGTCCATCTGTATGACAAGTACTGGGGACCTTGCTTGCCAGGCAATGTAGTTGGGCAAGTGCCTGTGTTTTTCCTTGCTTGGAGAGGGATTTGAGTACTCTTCAGACTGATGACATCACTGATGCTCTTGATATGAGGCAGCCATTCCAGTTCTTGTGGTTCAGAATGGCAGTGAATGGACTGCATTTGAAGCCAGGTGAGACAGCAAGAGTGGGATGATATATTTCAGAAGCCCAGGAAATAACCTAGGCTTAGACAGATTTGGACAGATCATCAGGGCACATGTGTTAGTATTTTATTTTCCAGGTGGTGGATTTTGTTTCAGTACAAATTGGTAAACTTGGAAACAACCACTGTATTTTTCCATAAGGGTGGAAGTGGTCAGAGAATGTGCTGTGTGCTAGTCCAGTGGGAACAAATTGCTGAAATTCTATGTTAAAATGGCTTTTCTGTATTCAGTAGAGGAGAGGCAGCTGTGAACAATAGGTTTCTCTGTGTGCACACCTGTGCAGAGTTACAGGTGCAGCTGGTTAGTCATGAGCTGGGCCTTAACTTGGTGATAATGGAAGGCTGGGAGAAAGGACAACACAAAAGAGCAGCCACAAAGCCTGCAAATATATGGAACATTACTGATTTTTTTCCTTCTTTTATTCACAAAGCTTTTTCTTGGTCTGTCTTGTGCATATGTTTACCACACGTTTCCCACATCTCAGCATGGCTGTTTATAGCTTTGCCTGCTTTTACCTTGTTCTCACTTTGCCATAACCATTGAAGCTCAGCAACTTCTCTGCGGAGTGAAATAATTCTGTGATGGATATCATTTCCTGGGTGTGAGAAAGGTGAGGTATTTATCACATACTGTGTGTGTGGTGTGGTAGAATGTATAGCTCACTTTTGTGGACCTATCTGGGTCTTTATTTCTGGAAAAGACTTAACTCTGAAGTGGTAAGAGGAACTGTGGGGTGCTGTTATATTTTGGGTGTTATCAGGAAGCTGCTAGTGTTTATTTTAAAATGTTGTGTGTAGCTAAGGTTTTAATTTAAAAAGACAGCAAATCTCTTTGGACCTTTTTGGTTACTTGATGGTTTTTAACCAGTGCTTGCTCAAGCACTTGGTTACTTTCCTTGTTAAGGAAAACAACTTCACTTTCCTGTTTTCACTGAACTTTCTGTAAGTGCTTCATTAGAGGGATATGGAATCCTGAAATATGAAACATGAACATGTGCAATGTTCCAACTACAAAAATGAGGCCTTACAAAGATTCAGTTTTCCTGATGATATTGTTATCTTCATCCTCTAACCTGTAGCTCTTTAAGATTGGTTTCCATAAAATGTTAGTCTTCGTACTCTGAGTTCCTAACAAAGTGCCACACAATGGCAGCAAATATATTTTCAGGCTCACAAGCCATTTTTGCATATCTTAGAATTAAAAAAGGTGGGTCTAAAAATATCAAAAAGCTGCCTGCTGAATATTTCCTGGTTAAAGTTAGAAGTTCCTTTACTCTTCAAGGAAGTGAAAGCAAACATCATCTGAAGTTTGCAGCTAGCTGCTTGAACTTTGTTCACTGGGAACTGTAATGCTGAGCAAAGTGCAGCTGCCCTGGTTGGTGCACAGGGCAGCCCAGAGTCTGCAGTTTCACACATGCAGCATTCCAGCTGGTTCTGAACTTGATCCAGGTGTTGACTGTGAGCAAAGTTGGGAACTTCAGTCCCAGTGGACAGTCTATCAATATTGTTGTGATTTTTGCCTGTATTATGAGTGTTACTGGAAGAATTCTTACTCATGGTCTCCACTTTTTTTCCCCCCCAGACTATTGAGTAGTTGTTGTAGATGTGGCACTTCTTGACCCAACTGGGTAGGCTTTCTGCCTTATTTGGTCCTTTTGCACATAAGAAAATTTCACCAAATAAGGTACTCTTTAGAAATAGTTGTAAAAGTTGAATCTATTCAAATATTTTTAAATTTTTTACTCACACTTTAATTTATGGACAGCTAGGAAGATGACTTTTTATTGCTGATGGCAAACAGCAGTAAGCCTGGCAGTACAACATGTTGCCAAGAGCCAACAGTTGTTTTTACGTGTTTGTTGCCTCTGTCCCTCTTGGGTGTTGGGTGGAATAAGTCAGGAATTGTCATTATCTGCTCCTGGCAACCTTGTGTAATGCCACAAGACCCTCAGTAGAATTTTCATTAACAGTAGGATGCTGTAATGGTTCAGGTGGAGAAGATTACTCTTTGCAGGGACCTGGGCTAGATTTTGTTCTTCAACTAAAAATTAAATTTACCTCTCCACTCATGCACTTTTATATCCTTGGTATACATATGTAAAATTGCAAAAACAAGAGTGAAGACAAAATTAACAATTTTTTTGCATAGGAATTGCTGCTCTTTTTTAAATGTTAAATCTGTTCCATGTTTTCACCTTTGGAATTTTAAAGGGAATATTTAAAATGGAATTTTAAATCTTCCATTGTTACTTTCCCATATCAGTTAATTCTGAAATTTTAGAGGAGAGAATCGCTGCAGGAGGAGCTCAGCAATGTAGCATCAGACTGCTCTCCAGCTTTGTGCTCTGAAGTTCAAGTCTGTTAGGTGCATTAAGTTGCTTTTCTGAGGCTGTTCATTTTTGGTATGAGCTGGCCTTCTGGTACAGAAACCTGTAGGATCACTTCTCTTCTTACCCATGATATGTAGAGCTTTACAATGTTGAGGCAGTTGTATCTGAGTGTCTGTGTGAGTTTGCCATGAGGAGGTACTGGAAAGCAGAGGATGATGCAGCACTGGATACATCAGTTTACTGCATGTTGTAGTGCTAGGAGTCTGAGACCAAGGTTCTTGCTATAGTTTTGTGCAGTATATATGATAATCTTCTGCCTTGTTTTTTGCTAGAGTAGCCAGTACTGTTAGCCATTTTTGTGTTGTGCAGGCACTAAGATACCACTTTTCCCAAGATGGAATTTCTACCTGGGTTCCTTTGGCTGTGATTTTTTTTTTTTTTTTTTTTTCTAGGTAGCTCACTTAGTGGGATTATGCTAGAGATGAGAGCCTTTCCCGTGGTGCTGATTAGTCAGGTCTCAGCAGAATCCCAAACATAACTCACCTACCTGGGGAGCTCACAAGTGATAAGTGAATACAGCTGGGAGTGAAGGGGAGTGACAGGTCATGTGAGGCAGCATGGAGGAGAATCAGCTGTGAGAAGTTAAAAAAAAATGGAAGATTCAGCTGAAACACTTTAGGGCAAGGGTAAGTGAAAACACAAAATAGCAGCTATTGGGTAGAAATACCCTTTAATACAATACAATTTTAAATTTCTCCTGAAAACAAAGCTAGTGCTCTCTATTTAGGAATGGGGAAAGTGCTGTTCAGAGACCCCTGACATACCAGAAACTTAGAAGCTGTGTGTTAAAGGAGAGCTAGGGATAACTCTGTGTTCAGGGCAGGATGCTGAGGGAAGAACCTCTGCAGAGACATCTAGCTAACATGGAGCAGCTTGTGGCCTGTTTCCACCGTAGTTACAGTCAAGGCTTTAAGGATGGGAGCCCACATGCTCATCAGCTCAAAGTGTGCAATCCATGCCAGTATTTCCAAACTGTGTGGATGTTCTGAGGTTAGTAGGATACCATTCACAGAACCATGGGGAATGCAGTTGAGCCATACATTTTACGGTGTATTTCACCTCAGCATATAAAAGCAGTTTGCAAGAGAATGTTGTTCTTGTACTGGGGAAAGGGGGAAAGTGAGGAATTTTTCCTGGAGTGTGTTAAAGGGAACATTTGAGCTAAAACTCTTGTTCCTGAGCTTTCTGAATGCAGATAATAACCACTGAATGCAGATTCAGTTAGTAGTATTTTGTTTTAGCTGAAGGTTGGTGTGCTGTTTATCCCTTTTCCCACCCTGTGAGCGCTTCTCTGGTCCTTGACACAGCTGAATCTGTGACTGCAAACTGTGAGCCTTGAAGTAAAGATGTCAGAAAAGCCCAAGAGCAGTGCTGTCATTTGATGGTGGAAGTTAGTCCAGCCTGACACAATGCTTGTATCAGAAATGTCTATATTTAGCTGTTTACCAAACAGGAGACTTAGGGTGCAGCTGTATTTTGAGTCTCATTCATTGAATTTTACTGCAAAATATGTGGTAGAAAGACAGCTATGTAAGAAAACCTCTCTGGCAGATCTAAGTGTGGAATTGGAGGGTGAACAAATTTATACATGCTTTTTCCATGCTGTGTATTTTAATGTATTTTAATTTTGTCTAGTCTGGTGTAGCCTCCAGATTTTCCAGGTGCTACTGTTATTTAAGGCTAGTAGAGCAGGGTAAAACCCAGATAGTCTGAATTTACTGAACTTTCTCATCTTAATTTTGGTACTCTTCTCTGTTTCTGTCATTCTGAAAAATACTCCTGTATTGCCTAAGAGAGAACAGATTTTTTTGTTCTAATTTGAAGTGCCTGTTTTATAAAAGTAGTCTTTAATTTCCTCAGTCAATTTTATATGGGACTATGTGTAAAGTAGCATCATAGAATTGGATTATATGAGTGCCAAAGACAGTTTTTGCTGGAAAGCAATAGTCCAAAACTAGTTCTAGCTGCCTTCATTTAAACTTTATCCATGCTACCTGCCAGAACTGGTATTTACAAGTATCCCTGAAACTATAGGGACAGAGAGTTACCTTTTGTTTGCTTGTCTTTCATTGCTCAGTTCACTTACATAGCTTTTGTTTCTGAGAAACCAAAGAAATTAAATGAAGGATTAAAGTGTTCATTTTGTAGAACATTCAGAATTTATACAATGTAGCCATTACAGAGAAATCTGCAGAACCCGTTTGATTCTGAGTTGCAAATGTCAAAGTTTGCCAAAGACTTTGGCAAGTTTGTCAAAGACTGATAAAACCTGGTTAAAAACTGCACACTGGAATTTGTTCATTCGTCAGTCTTACAAATTAGCACTGCTAGTAAACACTTTGCCTGGAGCTTCATGAGATCTAGCAGATTTTTATAAAATGCACACTCTGTTAGAGGCATTGCTAAATAATAATGTATGGATTTTAAATCCCTACTACAGCTAATATTCACTGCAAGTCAGCCTTGTCATGGCTGCATGTTTGTCAGCAGAAAAGCAGGTGGATTAAAGTTTGTGCAGCAGGGGCTGATTAGGCCCAGAAGAAAGATTCTCTCTTTCAAGCCATTCTCTGCTGTGCATACAGAATAAAGGGGGACCATGGGGTGTATACAGCAAGATTGTAGGGTAGAGTATGTTTAAATACTTGCCCGCCCTCATTCACTAAAGGTCTCTAGAGGAAATGTCTTTATCATGCAGGTTTCTGCTTCCCACCAGCACATCTGACGTGCTCATATTATATGTACTCTGTCAGGAGCCAGGCAAAAAGTATGGCAGTAAGAAAACCTTTGCCAGTATTGGAAGTTGTATTTACTTAAAAATATCCTGGGAGAGGTATCTGGTACATCTGTTTTCAAACAAAATGTTTTTAAATTGTGGAAGTCTGATTGGGAGACAGGCATTTCTGATGTTAGTCTGTAGGAAAAATCAGCTTTGCAGATACTGGTGAAAATTGTTAAAGAGCAAACAGCTGCTAGGTAATTTGTGATAAGAGTTGTGTATGCTTTGATTTCAAGTATGCCTCTAAAATACTGATTTCTAGTATTTGATCCCTTTTGCTCCTCAAAATCCAACCCAAATTTTATTTTGTTCTTGTTAAAATTTCAGTAATATGGAAATGGGAAGTATATTTTTCATATGGATACTTTTATTGCACTACCTTTGCTTCCTGAATCAAATAGTATTTTCATTTTTTAAGCTACCTCTTATGTTGACCCTTTTTTTTGTCACTTTTGTATTTAATTGATTTTGAGGAAACTACAAAATACTTCCTTTTTTTATTTGTGTGGGAATCCATGACTTACAGTCCTCCAGTCATCCTTCTCTTTTTAAGGTTTTGTCAAAGGTCTTTTAAATTTAGTTAAAAGACTTAAAACTCCCAAGGAGCATCATAATTACATAGTTAGAACATGGCTTTTCTGTATATATTGTTTGCCTTTAAAAGGGACAGAAAGCCCTTAATTTCATACTCATGTCAGCTGAAGTCATGACTTTTCAAGGCCAGTAAGTTTTGAGTTGGGGGGGCTTTAATCAATTTAATTTATTGCCAATTAGCGTTTTTTGTTACTGCTTTGGTATTGGAATTAAAAATAACGAAAACACTTAAGGAAAATAACTGCTGCTTTTCTCCAGACACTGGTCTTCCTTCTCTCTACCCATGCCATCCTCCAGTTCCTTGGCTGCTTGTCATGCTCAGTCCCTTCAGCAAGGCAACAGGCAGCACAGGAGACTGGGATCAGTCTGTTGTGCTTCTGTTTATTCACTGCTCTTTGTTTCTTCTTCCGCTGCTCTCTTGTGGGTTTCATCACCAGCCACAGTCCTTTAGAGCTGTAGCTCCTTTTGAGCCTACTCTCAGCCTCTGCTTGGGCTGATTTTCCTTTGGTGTTTCTCCTGCTCAGCTGTCTCTCAGTTTCTCTTGTGCTGGTGTGGGCTTATGTTTTTTCCTCGTCCTGTTGTAGCACTGTAATCTCTTTTTCTTGGCATTTACAGCCGTGTCTTAAACATGCTTTTGTCCAAGTGCCAGCAGCTCCTCTGGCAGTGTTGGAGTGCAGTGGGTCAGTGCTCGCTGGGCCCGAGAGGCAACTCAGGAGGATCCATGTGAACCCAAGGAAGCACCTTTCTAATGTCAGGGAGATGGAGCACTGGCACAGGTTGCCTGGAGAGCTGAGGAGTCTCCATGTGTGCAGATACTCTGGAGTCATCGGGACACGGTCCTAGGCAGTCTGCTGTAGTAGTTGGCTCTGCTTGAGCAGGGAGGTTGGGCCAGGTGTCCTGCAGAGGTGCCTTCCATCCTCAGCCGTTCTGTGGCTGCTGTGCCGGCTGCTGCTGAGCTCTCTGGGAGCAGCACAGGCGGTCCCTGGCGTCTTCCCCCGCAGGACGCCCTGCAGCCCGCGCGCTGCCGCAGCCCCGAAGCCGTGCTCGTACGCCGCTCCGCAGGGTTGGCTTGCAAGCCGAGGCCTCGGCGTGGGCTGGCAGGTGGTTGGCACTGTGTTGCCTTTTGTGTTGCTGTTGTCTTAGGTCAAGTAACTGAAACTCCTAAGGACAGAAACAGACGTTTATAGCCGAGCTCTGTCTGTGTGCATTTACATCCTTGCTGATTTCAGAAGACAGAACTTAGACTTCCTCTTGACCAGAGGACCAGCCAAAGGGGTAAGCTACTTTTTTTTGCTGCTCCACCTTTCATCACCATGAAAACAAATCTTTATGTAGTATCTATATCCTGTAGACTTCTGCTTTGTTTTCTCATTCCTGTTTAATTTGAACTAACAATCAAAAGTCCTTGCCAGTTGAGAGCTGAATAACAGGAAATTGGTAATGGGGGCAGGGGGAGCAAATTCAGTTCAAAAATGAAGTTGTATATAGTTGATGTGTGTACTGTTAAATATTTAATTTGGATTAAAGGAATACTGAGTGTTACGAGCCTTTCCATGTTAAAATGAGGACTGATATATTTCAGAAGTACTTTCTCCTCTTTACCTGTATTAGTGTGCTGTTGTTAATTCAGAGCTTTACTGCTGGAAAGTCTGTTTGTAGAATACTTCATCTGAGAAGTCACAACTGAAGCTTTTCCACAGTAGACCTTTTATGGTGATATATTCATATGTTCTGTGAACAGCTGTTGGATCCATCTTTTTAAGATGTTCTTTGCCATAGGTGAGGGGCCATAACAAATGTTGAAATGTTCAGAATAATTGCACTTATCTATTCTGTTTTCTTAGTGTATTTCCTATGCATACTGCCTTACCTGTATGTATTGTACTTCACTGGAGGTACGAAAAGTAAATATCAGGTTTGTAATTTACAATGTGTTAATGAGTTTTTAAAATAATTCTGTAATACTAAATATTTTCTAGTGATCTCTGTCTACTAAGAGAGGGTGATGATGGGTAAGCCCAGGTGTATTTAGTCAAAAGTTAATATTGGTTGTCTTTACTTTCTCTTTTAATTTCTGAATTATTTCAATAATTTAAATACATCTTTTCTTTTAAGAATTTTGTAGAGGCTAACCTGTGTTAGTAAGCCAACTTGTAGGTGATTTGTAACAGCTCTGACACTGCCTCTGACTCGTACAGTTCATCCAATATCTTTGTAAGTTACTTTGTGCCTTTTCTTCCCCTGACACAAAATGTCTCAATAAAAACAAGTTCTTTTGCAACACCACAAACCTATTTTATTGTACTGATTTTTTTTACTTGCTTGACCCTTTTGTTTTGTTTTCTGGAGGGACATGAAGCTCTCAGAATAGAATAGATATTTCTAATGGACTCTGCAGAAGAAAATTGACAAGGTGGAAAGCAGGTCATTTTGGAAAGGCAGTGCTACAAAGCGCCTGGGAAACTGGGACTGTCAGTACTAATCAATATATTCCACCATATCTATCACAAATCATTTCTAACAAAAACTGGCACCAGTGGAATGTGAGAATCAATTTACTACTGGCTTCAGCTGTGCTGATTGATGTTGAAAGACTGGAAACACTTTGGGGGGTTTAGCATAGCGAAATGTCTGTGGTGGTGTTACTGACATGTACTGGGGAGTTCCCATGAGCTCTAGTTGTCTCTTAAACACCCCTTCTTAAAGTGGAGTGCAAATGTACAAGGCCATAGTCCCTGTCCTCAGTGCTCCTGCCAAAACATCTCGTCAGGGAATGGCAAAATTTGAACATTTGTCTTCATTACCTGGCAATGAGGTGATAAATAGCTTGACTGCATTTCCTGTCCCCTGTCCAGTGGCAAAGAAAATATTGTCAGAATCTGGAAGAAGTGACTGTAGGGAATAGGGATCAGTGCTCTGTTCTAAACTGCCATTTGATTTCTCTGCCAGCCTTTGCTTTGTTAGAGAGCAGTTCATGGAGTCCCTGGTAGCAGAAACTGAATAGCCCTTTGCTCCTGTGGATGCTGTTCTTCCCTCCTGCCCCAAACTGTCCCTCTCCCACCAGACGACTGGTAGCATTATTCATCTCATTTTCCATTTGAAGTACATCTGCCTGTTTCCCTCCCTCCATGAAATGCCAGGGAGCAGAGAGATGGCTTGCTCCTTTGTGCAGGAGCCTGGCCAAGCAACTTGCTCTGCATATTCCCAGTGGTTTTATTCCACTATTGTTTCCCTCCCCCACTCCCGTTTTCAGTGCCCTTAATCTGCATTTAACTAGTTCTAGCCCTGAATATCTGTCCCGTGGCTTGTTACTGCCTGGAGCAGATGCAGCACAAACGATTGACCCTCTCCCTTTGGCAGTTTGGCTTTGACTGCCCAAAACAGCCAATAAAGAGGAAAGGGCTGGGCAGCTGATTATGGGAATTAGCTTGATGCTGTATAGTTTTATGGGTCTGAGATAAAGGAGGAAGTGTTTGCTTAAGAATTAAATTGCTTGCTTGCTTGCTTTCTCCTGCTGCCTGCTCTTGAGGATGACAAATTTTCAGAAGTTATAGACTAAAAGAATAGCATATGTATTAGCCAGTGGTAGCTTGGACTGGAGGCTGTTAGCTTATTATCTTCCAGTGACTAAAGCTGGAGTGTGTAGCTATGCAGGTCATTATCTGATCTGTTTAGAAATTCTCAGAAAAGATTTCACTGAAGCCTCTGTAGAGATTCTGACAAGGCTTGTTCTCACTAGTTTGCTGATTATCTTGGTCTGCTTTGTCGTACCTGCATCATACTTCTAATAAAAAGCAGATTATTTCTCACTTCTGCTGGTGCTCTCATTGTACAGTAATTGTTCCCTCATGGCAATTGTTTCCCTCTGGGCCCAGGTATTGCAGAGTCCCAGTGACTCTCCTCCCCTGCTTTCTTCCCACACAAAGCATGTAGTTGTGTGGGCCTTCCCCTGTGCTTTTCTTGAGACACTTCTACAGGTGTATTGGCAAAATCTTCCTTTAATCCTGATTGCTTCTTCAGCTTCTCGTTTCCATCCTCTCCACAGTGCCATGTTAGCCCCGGGACACAACACAGTATCCAAGCTGACCTATCCTAAGGATCACCTGGCAAGTTTGGTATCTTTGACCTTTGTGTATAGGGTGGCAAGCTGAGGAGTTTGATCGGACAGCTTTTATAGTAGATTGGCAATACTGCTAACCAAGATCATACAAATGGACATCTGTTTTTCATGTGGTTCAGACAGAATGTGGTTATCAGCTGTCTTCACTCTGTTGGGGGCTTTTTGTGGGTTTTTGTTTTGGGTGGGAGGGGATGGGGTTTTTTTGCTTCCTTTTTGTTGTTGTTAGGGTTTTGTTGTTGTTTTGTTTGGTTGGTTTAGCTTTTTTTTTAATCTCACTCTCCTCCCACACAAGTACTTCTTCCAGCTAAAATAGCTCCTGGGGACCAGACTTTTTTGGGCCTGGAGACCCTTTTCAGTTTCCTTGCTCAAGCTGATCTATTTGTTCTGCAGTAATTGTATTTTCATCAGGAGAAGGCAATAGATCTTACGGGTATGTAACTGTTATTGGCCTGTGATATATGAGACCTAGTTTCTAGCTCTGGCTCCAGTGAACTCTTGTACATTTTTTATTAGTCAGTGACTGGATGAAGCACATAAACAGGGATGCCAGATTCAGTCTTCTCTCTCCCAGGTGAGTTGGTGTTGGAGTGACTATTCTCACTTAGCACTGGTAATTTACTCAATTTGCTTCAAACTGCCGTGGACTCGAGCAATAAGTTCTGAATCAGGTCAATTTGGACACCACAGCAAAGTGTAAAAATAATACAAGCTAACATTGTACTCTGAGAACAGTCATGAAAAGAAAATACCAGCTCCTGGAAATGCAGTGATCCAGTCTCATTCAGCCCCTCTTGTTGACAGAGCATCACTGCAAGCATGCTTCTTGGTTTGGCACTTTTAAATCTTGGACTTGGTCTGTCTGTCCCAAGTTACTGTGCCTCTAGATTTAAAATCCATTTCTTGACACCTGAAAATAACCAGGAAACCTATGTTGAAATCAAAAGTGAGGCAGCTTTTTCTCACCTGAAAAGACTTCCAGTGCTAAAAGTTTTCCCAGTTGCACTGTGCTCTGCCAAATACGTTTTTTTCCAGATGCTGTTTTTCTAACCATATGTTTAAATCAGTGGTATCAAGTATTTCCTTTTTGGCATGCAGGCTATTTACCTAGGCATATAAATAAAAGTGCTGGAAGGCTTCCATTTTTGTGGATTTTGGCTGCAGGTAGGTTTTCAAGATGGTGGGACATCCTGATTGAAACAGTAGAACAGTAGTTGTAGTTTAGTGATGGATAAAACATAGAGGAAAAATATCCTTAGAAATGGTCTAGTGGAATATTTTACGTTTAAATTATGATGCACTGAACTTACACTATTGCAGTGAACTTTCAGAGGACAGTACATGGATTCAGAACTCAAAATGCCAGTTTTCCTGTCCCATGTCTCAGTAAACTCTCCAGGAAGCCTCAGAGCTGATGCAGCCAGGACTCCCAGCTTCCTGCCTCTCCTGCCATCTTCTGAGCTGACCATTTTAAACTTGGAAATTTCCAGACCCTGAACACATCACCACCACACTGGGTCCCAGTGATGTTGGCAATACTAGAAGCACTGCTGTATGATTTATGTTTGCTGCCCAGAGGCTTGATGCTTAACAGCAGCTGCAAAATGGACTGGATTCTGATGAATTTCCTAGTTGAGGCTGGTCGGTGGTGGGTAGCAGCATTATAATCCCAGCATTTTTCAGAATTTCCCACATCATCAGCTGGTGATCCTGGAGTGATCGCTTTCTTCGGAAATACTACACTGCCGCCTGAAAAGATTCAGGTTGTAAATAATTTGGGGTTTCAAATCTCTTCCTGGGTTAGGAGAACTCATTTCTTGCAAGAGCTGTCTGCCTTTTTTCTGACGTGTCTGGTATGACCACGAATGCAAAAAAGATATCAGGTTTTATAAACCACTGGACCTGATCCAATGCTGTGCTTAGTTTGGAAAGGATATAAACCTTTAACTTCCATGATATGAAGTGCAGGCCCAAGGCTAATGTGAGAACGTGTGGCAGTGAGAACAAGCAGCATAGGCATTTGGAGCATTTTTGAGCCTGCCAAGTATTGATTGGTAATGGGAGGGAATGAGTGGAGAAGCATTTCAATTTGGCACCCATATGTGATTCTGGTGCTGTCACAGTGAATTAGCAGGACTTTCTTTTCCCTGTAGTCCATCCTAGGCTTTTGTCATTGAAGTATCCCCTTTGGTCATATCAACTTGTTAAAAGACAAAGTGGAAAAAAACCCAAATAAATTCCCAGAACTTTTGCCCCCAAAAAGCCTGATTATGTTATGCTGCTATCCTCAGAACGGAGGCTGAACAGGACTAACGACTGGCACATCATAAATGTTATAGGGGATTCAAGCTACAATTACTCATTTTGCACAGTCACTTAATCCACTAATGGGGAGAAATGGGACAACAGTTTAAGAAGGCAAGAGAACTGTCAGAGATTATTAAATCTGTTGGGATCATTTGGTTTCGTAGTCTGTCTTGACCGAAGTACATGCTTCAGCTAATGCAACAGACTTAATGCCTCCGGTAATTAGAGCAAGAAGAGATGGGTCATCATTAGCAACTAGAAATTCAGAATTGTATTTCATCTGGAAGGCAGCATCTTCAACAGGGCTTATTTGTTGCCACTGCAGATCATCTGTGAGTCACAAGTAGTACATTGGACTGACTCATTTGTGTGATTTAGCAGAGGCTTTTTAATACATGCTCACTGTTCCGTATGAATAGCTTTTCTAAATAGTTGCCCAACAGAAAAAGGCACAATATTGGACAACCCCATGCAGTTAATGCTACTGCTCTTATTTACAAGATGTTGGTGATTTCTTTATTGTTGTGCAGTTCACAGTTCTTATTACTTTGGATTGTAGGTTTGAAATGTCTTTGTCATATCTGTGAAACTGAAGAGTGAAGAAAGGAAAGCCAAGCAAGCATGGAAAGCATCAGTAATTGGCATCTTCAGAAGATACAAGAGCCAATCTAATACCATTCAAGGCATATATTCATGGAATACTTTCACAAGGGTTTCACAGATCCAAAATCATATTCAGTCCTGCATATTGCCAACAGCATGAATGAAAATGATATACCACAGATTCAGTGTTTTTGCAGATACTAGGCAATTTCTAAATCCTCTTCAAAGAGTACTGATAAGTAAATGAAGATGCAGGTACAAAGGAAATTATCCACAATCTGAAGGTACTATGAAGTGGGAACTGAAATAATACAAATGGGGTGATGTAATATAGCTGAGTCATCATATGATCTTATGCAGATCAGCAGGCAGGGAACTGTGACTTGAGAATACCAAAGTATTGAAGTGTGGCTTGAAAATGCTTGAGAGAAACCGTATAAAACAATGGATACTCATCAAGCAGAATTTGGGTGTCTATGGTTGGCTAATTAGATATGTGATGCTGAAAACCTCCTCAGGGACACCACCAAAGAGGAAAGGAAGGTTGCAGTGCTTCAGCAGGAACTGTCTGGAGAAACTGTCTCTCAAAAATATGCCCAGACCTAGCAGTGGCTTAAGGCACTTCTAACAGTCACTGGAAAAGAAAAGGATTCAGAGGCGTCAAAAAGATAGCCATTCTCAGTGTGGATGGGGATCTGCTTAGAAACAAGTACACTTGGGAGTTTAATTTGCCAAATTAATCAGGTTCAAAAGCTCTCAACAGTGCTCACCTCCATGATATCTGATGGATTGTGAGCTAACTAGAACTGAAGAGACCTTTTGTGGTTTTGTCTTGACAGGGTTGCCTGGCTTCAACAGAGTGCTTTTTATCTCCATGAAGCTGTTGTGAGCTTTTCACAAAAGAATGGGTCATCTGGTCCAACCTCCCTGCTCAAGCAGGGTCATCCCAGAGCACATGGCACAGGATTGCCAACAGACAGTTGTGGTGGGTTGTGGGACAGTTGTGGGATATTTCCAGTGAGGGAGACTCCACAACCTCTCTGGGCAATCTGTCCCAGTGCCCGATCCATCACCATGTTCAAGAAGTTCTTTCTCATATTCAGGTGGAACTTCCTGTGCATCAGTTTCTGCCCATTGTCTCTTGTCCTGATGCTTGAAAGCACTGAGAAGAGCCTGGCTTCATCCTCTCGATGCCCTCCTTCTTCCCTTCTGTGCTTCTTGAAGAGTGAGGAAAAAGAAATAGCCATTCTTCACTCCCTCTTGCTGGTGTGCCTGAGGAATTAAGTTGTTGTAGGCTCAGAGGAAATATTTTCTCAGGAGATTGTGTTTATCAGCCTTTGGAGCTTGGATCCATCTCAGATTTTCTCCACCTTAATCTTCCTTTATACAAGCACTGTCATGGTAGAAGGTCCCTGAGAAGGACCAATGTGATGGAGGTTTCTCTGCAGTCACACTATGTAAGCTCAGTAGACCTCACTGGAGAATCCTGGATTCTTCCCACTTTGTGTCTACATCCTCTTTTATCTATGCAAATGTTCCGATTTCTGCACTGTCCTTTGTCTTCACTCTTTCCTTCTGAAGCAGGTTTTTCCCACAGTAACATTCCCTCTTCACACATGGCCATCTGCCTCTACTTTTCTGCTGCATTCTGTGCTATCTGGTCCTCGTGTGACAAACACAAGTTCTTGTGAGGTCAAGACTGGCTGGTGCCTCCCATACCACTCTAATCTGTATTTTGCTGGTGGTGTAAAGGCTTTAATCAGTTTTTTACTGTCAGCCAAATAGCATATGTGCTACTTACAGGATGGAAATAATGGATGGATTATAATAATAAGGATTATGAACAGAAGGTATGTTCTTATATAAAAGAAAAATAACCAAAACCACTTAATCTCTCTGCCAGCACCATGTCACTGGACAACTGTCATGAGGAGAGACCTTATAGATGCAAGAAAGAGAGACCCTTAATCTCTCCTTGCTTCATAATACACATCTGAGGTTCTGAGTATTGAAGTAATGCGCGGTGGTGTCAAGAGTGTTAAGGAAGCTGTCTGCTTTATGTGCAGCTGTCTGAGGGGGCACAAGGGACTTAATGTTTTAGGGGCATGCTTTTAATGGAATCTGACCATTTAAAAGGCTAATTCTCCTCTCTTGTACACTCTGATTGGATATAGTCCCATCCAACCTGCCCCTACAAGTTCCGTTCCAACCTGTTATTCCACTTGTCTTCTTTCAGACCCTGCCTTTTATCTGGCTTCTCTAGCAGAGCTGACATAAACTGCTGCCCCTTCAGAGGAAAGATAGCCAGTAAGGCTTGAAGTGTGCAAGAATGTGGTATGAGTCCCTAAACACTGGAGAACCAAGAAAATCTTTTTCAGTGCCCAGCTCTAGTGGAAGCTGGTTTGGGAAGTAAATGCCTACATGTCTTTGTGAATGAGTCCTCAAGTCCCTCAGCCCAAAGACAATGGCAGCTCTCTGGCAGAGCAAGGTTTGCTTTGTAGGTGCTGGGGAAGCAGATGTCCTGCAGGTATTTGTGCTCCAATTAATTACTTAAATTAATGTATTTAATATTTGACTTAATGAAGGATAACTAGCAACAACAGTGCCTGTCCTGAGGTGGCACCCAGTGCCCACCCAAGTGCTGCCTTTTGCCAGCTGCTGCAGAGGCAGTAAATCGGTCAAGGGATGTCAAAGTTCATTTTCCAGGAGGAAATGGTGGTTTTACCCAAAAGTGGAGTGTGCCTTCCTTAATAAGGAATGCTTAGCTGCATGGGATCGCATCTCTATACTCTGTCACTCCCTTCCATGTGTTGATGTACCCTTCTTTCTAAAAGCCACCAAGCTTCACTGGATCAATGAGGCCTGATCAATTGTTTTTGCCTCTGAATCATCCATATGGGGTTGTTAGCTGAGCTGCTGGCAGAAAACAAGAGGCAGCTTTCTGTCTGTTTACTGTAAAGAAAGCGAAGCAAGCTACAGGAAGGGACAGGCTGCACAATATTTACTGTCAATACAGCCAGAGAGAGAGAGGAGATATAAGGAGAGGGGAGGAGAGGGGAGCAGGGGTTGCAGACTGCAACCCCAGTGAATGATCTGAGTGTAAAAATACCCATGCATTTTCAGATGGAAAGAGAGTGGATTAGTCAACAAGGAATAACTGAGAGCAAGGAGTAACTTAAGAAAGGGTGTAGTGAAGGTCTGGCGAGGCAGGGACGTACTAGTGGCATGCAGAGTAATAATGCTGTGCAGGAATGTACTGAAGCTGCACTGCAATCTGAAAAGCACTTGCAGATCTGCCCTGAGACAGAGCAGTTGCTGGGATATTTTTGTGTATGCCTGCATGCAAGATCCACCATTTAAAAGTAATAAGATGAATAATAACAATTGAACTTAAAGAATAATATTTGCAGCTACTTTTCTGAATGAGCTGGATGCCACCATTATAGCTCAGACCAGAAAAAGAAAATTATTACAAATAGGCATACTTCCTTGCTTCTCTCTCCTCTTACTCATCCACGGAGGTATTAGGTGACCTGAGTTTCACAGGGCAAGAAGGCTCTGAGCAGCTCTTTCTGAGTGTTCCTCTACTTCCAGAGGCAGGTGAATAAGTGAAGAGTGAATTCACACTTTAAAGAGCAGCGAAGACCATCTTGCCATGAAACCATTCACAGATGAAGATGTAGAAATCTACATCCAGAGCAAGGTAAGGCTTTATCTGACCAGATTTTCTGTCTCCCACACTAGGTGTTGATTCTGAAGGGTGCCAAATTTGACAGTTAGTTGCTCGCCTGCTGTCTTCATTTCTGAGACAAGATTTGGTGACGTTTCATGAGAACTGTATTTCTAATGAGATTTCTAGGTTTCTGTTGCAGAATCTTATCTGCTGGTAGCCTAATTTTTCAAGGTGCTTGTCCTCTTCTAGGCATCCTGAACTTTTGTTCCTGATCTGGAATTCCAGATGTGAGACTAGCTGTAATTGCCAGCATTTAAATCTAAGGAAAGGTCCTTGGCTCTCTCCCTGTGTGGTGGTCTTGGCTTGACCAAAACCAGACCAACACCGGGCGTTGCCTCTAAGAAAGATTCATGTAGGAACTGCAGAGACAGACTGATACTGTTAGAACTCAGTCATCAGTCTGTCACCTCAGCTTAGGATACTTCTCTATATACCATGATTAAAATAACATGTCTCATTAGCACATGCAGACTGGAATCTCATTTTCTATTTTATAAGATATTCCAGCACTCAATTTTTCCCCCATTATGAAATGAAATAAAACAGAATAAAATCCTCTGTGAAACAATACTGTTTAATAAAAGCTCTAAGTGATCCATAACATTTTTTAAAGCTGACATGTTTCATGACAGTACTTAGCTAGATCCTGTTTTATAGTCTGCTTCCCCCAACAAAATGCAAGATATCAAAGTGACAAATAATTTCAAAATCAGAAAGTGTAAGGCATTATTTTCTGTAATGGATCACATATTCTAGTACAATGAAGGGGCTGGTAAGAAAGGTATGTTTTCTCTATGGAGATGTTTTGGTGGCAAGTATGAAAGTTCTCACAGAAATATACCTTCTTCAGGCGTGCAGTGTTGTGCACAGGAAAATCATTCCATGCGAATCTGTTCAGTGAGCTATAACAGTAAATGCTTCTCTGAAGATTTAAAAAGCAGAGCTACAAAGGAGGGAACAGAGAGAAGCCATGCACAGGAAAATGTTCATATGACAGCCATAAGTACAAGGAACAGAAGCAGACTGTAGTTAAGTGAGGCTTGTAGTTGCCAATATTTTAGGTTATACTGAAAGTCTGTTTTCTAGGAGCCCTCCAGCTCTGATGGATTCTTAGTTTCTGCCTGCTCCTGAGTCTCTTGTCCAACTTCAGGCAGTTCAGCTTGTCAAATACTGCCTGGTTTTGGAAATAGGTCAACCACCTGGTGCAATGAATCTCTATAATACCAGAGATTTCATCCTTAAGCCACTCATCAAAGGAAAAATTTGAATGCGTATGGAGTGGATGTGGCTGGGTAAATAAGAGAAAATCCAAATGTTCTTAACAGTTCCTAATAAATCCCAATCCTGCTTACTTCCCCCTTAATAAAACCTTAATTGACTATGTTATTCAGGTTTTGTGCATTTGTTTTTGGCACCATTCCCCAAGTTAAGACCTGGTAAGGGGAGTGCCAGTAAGTCACAGAAGTGACTGTCCAGCAAGGACCTTACAATGTCTCTTCTCCCAGTGTGTCTGTGCTGGTACTAGAAGTGTCTGAGATAAATGCCTTGGCTCTTCAGACTCACGTTCTGTTTTCTGATTTTTTGCCCTCCCTTCTGTAGGAAGGTTATATTTTCCAACAGGATGATTAGGGAGCTAATTATGGTTAGCTAATTATATTGAGCACCCTCTGTCAGTCACATGCTCATTGTTTTTTTATCCCTGCTCCAGTGATGGGGAGTACGCATTGAAAAAGGTGTTTAGTGGTACTCCCTCAGCTGTTTTTTTGAGTGTGTACTCTTATAAAGAATTCATGACAACTGCTGTAGCCTAGCCAAGTAGGTGATGAAGGCAGAATTAAAATGAGGCTGGGCTGGGTTGAATGGATTCTCCCTGGATACTGGAGTTGGCAAAAAATGTTTCCAGCAGGTGCCCCTTAGAGAGAACAGAGCACAAGCAATGCATACAGAGGGCTCTCTAGGTCTCCATTTGAGTGAGATTATATACTTTTTATTGTATACTTTTTATGCAAAAAAGAAGTCTTTTTTTGTCTGAAAGCTCTTAGGGATGGACAACTTTCTCTGCCACTCACCATTCGCTTGCTGGAGAAACCAGCAGTTAGGTATCTTGTTGAGCAAGACAAGCTTATTGGACTGTTCTAAGGAGTTGTTCTGGATGAACAAAAATAAGGTGGAGAAAATAGATACAGTATAGGTACAGATGGAGTAGTGCCATAAATGAAAGCTGAGATGAGGAGGTGAAAATGAACATGGGCTAAAATCTTTCAGTGTTTTGTTTGTTTTTTTTAAAGTACATGTAAGTAGCTAAAACTGCTCTCAGAGGAAACGTAAAACTAAGGTTTTAGTTAAAGGTTTTAGCTAAAACTTAGTTTAGTTTAGTTAAGGTTTTAGCTAAATCTGCTCTTAGAGGAATGAGAAGGAGGGTGAATTACTAGGGAAATTAAAGGGTGTTATATAAACATAAAGGACTAAGTGGTGTTAAGATTGCAAAGAAACAGGATGTCAAAGGTGGATGAGAGCCCAGTGAAGGGAATATGGTCCTGTTCTCTGACATACTTCCCACTTCCAAAAGCTATTCAGGCTTAGTAAAAGTACTTTTACTTAGTAAAAGACAACTTTGTTGTCTGAGGGAGGAAGGTACTCAAACTCTGCTCATCTTCAAGTTCAGTGTTAGTTGCTGTTCATGGGTTAATCGATGTGAGGCAAGCACTAATCCACTTTAGTCCATTGAATGGTCCCTTGTTCTGAAGAAGTGAATCTATTTGTCCCCTTCCAGGCCCTGGGGACACATTTCAACACACTTGAGTGTTTTTGGCTGATGATTCAACATTTGACATAAAGGTGTCCAAAACACCAAGAAGTACATGTCAATGATACTTTTCAGAAGAGAAAAGAGAGTTGTTTATATGCTGAAGAAGATGCTGATGGAACAGGATATAGGAATTTTAGAAAGCCATAGGCTGGTTTGGGTTGGAAGGCACCTTTAAAGATCATATATTGCAATTTCCCTGCTGTGGACTGGGACACCTTCCACTAGAGCAGGGCTCAAAGCCCCATCCAGCCTGGCCTTGAACACTTCCAGGGATGGGGCATCCACAGCTTCTCTGGGCAATCTGTGCCAGTGCCTCACTACCCTCACAGTACAGAATTTATAACTTATGCTTTTGCTTCCTTTTGGTCTTTGATTATTACAAAAGACTGTAGCAATTATGTTTGACTGTGGCAATTATGCTTTATCATTCACTTTAGCCAAGTGATGAACTCTGTTTCTGGTATTTTTTTCTTGCCTGCAAACAATAAGATTTAGTAGAGTATGGTGAGGAAAAAGAAGAATCAAGAAAAAAGCAAAAGCTGCAACCAAATGAGATGAAGCATAGGATCCAGAAAAGAATAGTAAACAGTCTTAATATTTCACTCTGCCTAAGTAATTCTGGTTGTATGAGTAACGACAAATATGTTAATGAACTTCATTAATAGTAGCTGAATCTCCTCACTTTGGTAAATGTGTAAGGATATTTGGGAAATATTAAATGTTCTTTACTAACATGGTTCCTTCATGTTCTTCCTGTTGAATTTCTGTGTTCAGATTGTGACGGTCCCCTTATGCTCCCTTCATTTTCAGTCATAAGTGAAGGTTCAGGTTCATCTTATATTTTTCTGAGTGGTCCACCCCTCACCTCAATTCTTTCAAGACTCAGACATTTCACTGAAAGAATTTTCAATAATTCATTATGCTACTACTTGAATTGAAGAACTACCCTTTAAGCCACACAAACACCTAGTTCCCAATGGGACCAGCTTTGGAAAGATGCTTTCACACTATCTAGGAGTAGAGTCTCATCTGTACTTCAGCCATAAAGACAGTGTGGATACTTTCAGTGTATAAGGTAGGCATCTAAATGATGCTGCATACCTCTACCACCTGACTAATGGACAGATCTGTCAGTTCTTGGAATGAAACATATCCTGGCTTTGAGAATGGCTGCCATATGCAGGGAAGTAACTGGTATTCTGCATCAAATAGATAAAGAATTGAGACTGTAGCTGTAGTTGATAACAAATTTATCTGTGTAATGAACTCCTTTCCTTCCACCCCATGCTGCTGGCATGGAAATATCAATTAATAGTCTTGAATATTGACCCTTTGGTGTTCACAGCTCTTGTCTCATGCTAAATTGGTTGCAATACACAGGGAACAATTTTTATTCCCAGTGCAGCACAGGCACAAATGTTTCAGGATGCTTTAAGCTGATTTGTCTGCTTCCCACTGGAGACAAAGACTGCAATTATCTGTAACATGAAGTGTCTTTCCTGGAACTGACAGGTGGAACGGAGGCATTACCTGGTCTCCAAAGCAGTGGAGGAGGTGCAGAAAATCATCCAGCAGCTGACCGCAGAAATCAGCTACAAGGCCGTGCGATTCCAGGCTATCTCCAACTCTGGCATTCACAATGAGAACATTAAGGTATGAACAGGAGCTCCAATGCACTCTCTGGCAGCCTGTAGGCAACCAGAAAGTGATTTCTCCATTATGTAAGTGTTTGTATGGGCAGGGTCCTCACCCAAAACACCACAGACGATGTGCTGACACTTCACTGTGGAGTTCTAGTGACTGGGTCATTGGCACTCACTCATGGACATCTCGAAGTCAAAAGAGCATCAAAGAGAGATGGGTAAATCAGGCACAGCCTCTTCTTACAGCTGCTGTGGTTATAGAGAGCATCTATTGCCAGAGCTGTCAATCCACAAACAGAAGCCAAAGCACTTTGGGAGACAGAGAAAAACTTATGCAGTAGTAACGTAAGAAAAAATGCTCATGCCTCCATGAGCTGTGACCCTTATTTTTCACAGGTGGAAAAGCTGTTAACTCACTAAAAAAAATGAAAGAAAAATTAAAAGTCCTTCTTCTGCTATGAACATTAGAAAGCTCCTTCTGAAAAATATGTTTTTTCTTTGTCACAGACAGGAATTTCTTTTTTACTGGGAAAAAAAAAATGCTTATTAGTGGGAGAAGTGGAATGCCTCCCCATTTTAGACCTTCAGACATGCAAATAATAATGCCCTGTCCCAGCTGTGACAGAAGAAGGCTGCTTATTTCTTGTGACTCCATTACACAAAACTGGTAAAGACACAAGAAACAATCACAGCAATCTTTTTCATCTGAAGTAGTTGAAATACTAATGTCAACCATTATACTAAACCACAGCCATTTACAGATCAAAACACAGTAAATACATAAAAGCATGAGGCAACTTTTGCAGCACCCTGGGACTGAAAGGCAAGAAGTCTTTGTATGAAGCTGCTGGAAGGGGATGGAGGTGGAGGCAAAATATAATTACCCAGTCTGAAATGTGGCTATTGCCCTGGGGACAAAGACATTCAGATTCATAGCTTTTCTGGGTTTTTGTGTATCCCAGAGCATGTGGTCTTGTCAGTAAGTATGGCCACAGTGATGTTAAACACTGCCACGTCCTGGTCCACGAGTTCCTTAGGGCCAGTCTGCCAGCCACCTCTTGTGCTGGAACAAACCTGCTTGGCTAATGAGGTCTGACAGGACCAGGGTCAGGGTAAAACTGTTGCTCTGGAAAGCAAAGCAGAACAAAACCACCAAGGCAATCTATTATGAGCAGTAACTTGATGTTATAGTATGCAGATCTGAACAAATTCTGCTTGAAAGAAACCCTCAAAATCTATTTCCTTAAAAGTGGCAGATCTGTTGTTCATGCTTAACTGAACCCAGTGTTACAAATCCCTGGAAGTAACACTAGGAGGACCTGACTAACTGTTCTGTATGTATGGGGCAGCAAAGAATGGGTTGATGAGAAATTATTTTGGTTTGGGCTATCTACTTCCAAAAATTGGAAACTTTAATACTGTTGCTGACATACTTCAACATAGAGAAGACTTGTGTCCAGGGAAAGTCAATGTTTTCATTATTCCGTGTTTAATTTCGCAACATCTTTTTTTCTGTCAGTTAAATCTACAGTGATTTTTCAGAACTTTCACCTTCTGGCTAAAAGGAATCAATTTAACATGGTGAGAGATCTAGATTTGTTGAGAAGCCTCAAGCTTCCTTCTAAATATGAAGGGCTGAGGGGAGAATAGTTAAGAGAAGTCTTTAAGTATTCAGTGTTTTCCTGTGACCCACATAACAAAAATTCATGCTTTAATGAAAAACCTGAATTAAAATTCAGATGAACAAAACAGATTATTTAATTTTTTTAAGTTCTGCGTGTTTGTTTTTGTTGTGGCCCACCATTTTTGGAGCTGTCAACTGTGCAGGGCTGATGCAAAAGCTGTGGAGGCTTCACTGAAGTAATAATGAAGAGGTCCAGACTAATCACTGGTACTGCACTGCCCAGTGGCATTGCCAAGAGTTTAATCAAGGTGGGGGCAATGGGGGGATTTTCCTTTAACAAACTCCAAGCATCCAAGGAATCTTGCAGCTTTGCTCTGTGAATGAATGACCTAGCACATGCTTTTTCTCTGTTCTGTGTACTTCTTGTCTTCCTTTCTGCTTCTCTCAGGATCAGCCAGCTTTACTGGCCAAGTGGTCAGCTATGCTTCGGAGGAAGCGCCCATTCCACCCATCCATCCAGGTACAAAGCCTTCCTGGTGCCTGACAATCCCTGTGCTTGCTTCCTCCTCACACACCCTCTTCTCCAGACAACTTCACCCACCAAACTGATCCTTCATGACTGTTTTGTCCTCTGCACAAGAGACTTGCTTTTTTTTTTTTTCTCCACGCATAATTATTTTCTTTCTAACCTAATGTTTCTGCCTCCCTGGAACAGCCTGGCCAGGTTCACAAGAATGAGGTTGTATTTATTTTGCCCAGCATACTCTAGACAGGATTTTAATGCAGCAGAACTGGCCACAAATTACACGCCCCAGAATTGGAGACTCCTGCTCAAGCCTGTGGCTTTCTGGGGCCCAAGGCCTGCACAGAGCGTGTGAGACCATCGTGTGACAGAGCATAGGTGTGGGACAGGGATTTGTTTGGGCCAAGAAGACACCAACTGCCCAGCTTTACAGTGCTATTCCCAGCCTTGTGCATTCTGTTGTTTTCTGGTAAGCCCCAAGTGGAGGGCCCTTGTGACTGGCATTTGCAGGCACTCACATAACATGTGCAGCTCTTCCCTTACAATCCATTGTGCATACAAGACAGCATTTTGGTATGGAGGGGAATGGTTGTTTACCTGCAAATGTGGCTGAGGCAATGAGAGGAGCAGTAACTGCATGACAACCGTTGTATTTTTTCCTTATGGAGCCTACTACTCTGTTTCTGAGCTGCCCACAGGATTTCTCAGCCCCACCAAACCTGATGTAGGCAGGTCAGTTTGATCTGCAGTGTCATCCTTTCAGCATCCTCCTGCCTTTATGATTTATATTTGACAAAAGAGCAGCTTCCTGGTCTTTTCTTTGCTATTTCTGTGCTTCTGGCTGGCCATCTTTTGTTTTCCAAATTTCTTGCCAGGGAGCAGAGAAGACCAGCTGCTCCCTGTGAGAGAGACAGACAGGAGGTGAGCGTAGCAAAGCAGCCCCTGCCCTATGGTCCCTGAGTGAGACAGACACAAGGAGGGCAGCTGGGTCAGCCAAGAGTCTGGATCATCAAGAAAGTCTGCTGGTAAATCAGGTCTGAGGTCAAGCCACTCCCCCACTCACTGGAGCCCAGGGCTAACCTGAAATGAGGATCTCAGACCCGTGGGTGGAAGTCCCAGAAAAGCTGCTTAGAGACGATAAAGACTGTTAATGCCCTCAAAGCTTGCGCACCTCAGCTGAGCTGAGCTGAGGAAGGCTACCAGAGTGTTTTGGATTATTACAGGAGAGTGACAAGCATGTTTCGTTCACCACGGGTGTAACCACCTCCCAGCAGTGGCTGTCACTTCACATCCTGCTCATGCAGCAGCTTCACCTTACTTATGCCAGTGTAAGTTAGGCTTGGTAGCAAGTGGACTTGAAAAGCTCCTGAGTGAACATGGTAAAAATCTGAAGGAATTTGAACACCCATTCTGGAGCCACAACTGCCAGATGCTTCCAAAGTAGCACTTGAACATGTCTAGCTATGCCCTGGGCTAGATAGGTGATGTTTTGTGGTATTTGAGTATTTGCCTTATTCTTTCCTTGCAAATACTGTCTCAGAACTGGTTTTTACTGGAAAATGGTTGTTCCCCATGTGAAGCAAATTAACTGGCTTGCAAACAAACCTGTTTAAGGCTTCCTTGTCCATTGGTTGCTGCCTCCATCCTTACACTGTTTCTGTCATGCTCATCAGGAGATGCAGTTCCATACATTACAGCTGGCCAAGAGCTGGACTTATTTCTGGGAGTGACACTGCCTCTGTAGGCTCAGGCATGTCACTTGCCTTATGCCTTTGTTGCTTTAAAGGCCAGTCAGAGTGAAACACTTGTAAAACTAATGGGCCGTGGCCTTATTTTGCTAATGTTTGTAGTGGACTTCGAAAGAGATCAGAAAGGTGCACTTTTTGCCATAGTTATTACTAGTCTTGGATTCTGGGCTTATCTCAAGTATAAATTCTGAGATAAAAACTAGCACTATTTGGGTTTCCCTTGGCTGGAGCTCAAAACATATTGTCTCACGCCTTCCTGCTCCTTGGAAGCTGCTGGTTATTACATCTCATGCAATTGCAGATTAGAAATAACAAGAAAAGGGGGAAAGCATGGCAGGTGTGGTGGCAAATCAGCCAGTAAGCTCTTATCTTCTAAGAGCTTCACATCAAACACCTTCTAAGACAATTTCCTTTTAGTCTGCATGCCTCCAAGGTAACCCTTAGACAGGTCCTGGCTGTGTTCAGTTAGTCCCATCATACCATGGTTTTTCCTTCTTTTCAAGGCCCCCAGTTTTACCTAGTACTTCCTCAACCCTGCTTTCCTTACTTTAGCTCATGGATCTGCCCTTGTCTCCTCTCTCAATGTCTCTGAACTCTCCTAGGTCTTAGCACCCAGCCAATTCCTCATCACAGTTCCTCTGCGTGGCCTGACCGGTTACAGGGAATGCCAGGTACGGCACTGGCGCTATTACACCGTGAACGGAGCCAAGCTCCTCTCCTCTGTGCGGGACCCTGAGGAATTGCATCAGTGGCTGGAGGTGGAGCAGTTCTCAAAAACCCTTCAGCAGTGGCATGAAGAGGATGTGAACATCGAAGGTGATCTGGTTCCAGCCAAAGTCCTTATCGTCTTCCGGGAGCTGGTGGAGAAGTCGATTGTCTCCTGTAACCTCTCCAGTGAGTTTGGTGGGGAGAGGTGTAAGGGAAACCATCACACACACAAAGTCTTTGGCTCACGAGGTCAGAAGCTGAGCAAAACCCTCCAAAACCAGGAAGCCTTCAAGCGATTGCAGTGACGTACACAGACCTGCACTGAAGATAGAATTCAGTAGTTCTTGGGCTCTTTGTACCCAAGATGTTACTCCTTTCTTAGGAATTTGGGTAGGGTCTCCAGTAACATCACCCTCACAGTTCAACTAAGAGACAGCCCAGGTTTTTAGAACATTTAGGAGTTTGTTTGGGAAAAAAAAATCTTTCTCTAGTACAGCACCTGTAATACATTTAGATTATCAAGGAAGGTAGTATAGGAAAATTGGATACCGGAAAAATGTGTACTTCTGAGAAGAACGTGTTGGAAGATATTTATAGGGCAGAAAATGCTCTGGGGAAATCTTAACTGCCCACAGCTTTCCAGCATGGGATGGTGGGAACTAAGTAGAAGCACTTCTACTGAAGCAAAGTATTTTGGACAAGTGCTCTTTTCCCCAGTGTCCAGGCTACTCCTGTGGTGCCTCTTCCCATAGCATGTTTCCATGAGACTTTACTCATCAGTAGCCTAATGAGTCTTCCCTGCTTCAGAGCAATAGAAGCTATTTCCACTCATCTGATCACACTCTAAATTGTAGTCACAGGAAAAAAGTTAAAGTCAAGCTCTGCTAGATTATGGCATTTTTTTCAGGAAATACTTGTTATCATAGGAATGAAAAGGTGGATAAGAATGAAATTTCACAACTGAGGCTCACAAGAAAGACCAGCTGGAATGGGCTGGCTTCTGAGGCTTTACTTATGTGAAAGTTATTGTGTTGGGCAGCAGTCATATCAAGTTATTGAGTGAAAGTTGAGTGTTGCAGGAAAGGTACTTGCAAGAACCCCAGAGAGTGATGTTTGGGTTGATGATTCTAATGCCTTTTTTGTAAGGTCTGCTGGAAGGAGATGAGCTAAGATGAAGTCAGGAGAAGCAATTACTATTTCTGTTTGTTTCTATGAAAAATGGACTTCCTTCATCCCACAGTACAGCTAAAGTTACAGGAAAAACTTCACTGATTTCTTTGCTTCCCTGTTTTTTAATTCTTTCAGCACCAGCAAAATCGGTTTTTGAGGTGTCTCACTTTTCATTAGTGGAAAAATAGGTATAAGCATTGCAATGCTTTTGGAATGCCATGAACATATTTACATGCTGACACAGTGGTTGCTCTAACACTTTTCACCTGCTAGGGATCCTTGTTGGGAGCTTGGGAACAGAACAGTTCCTGTTTTGATGCCGTGCTTGGCTCAGCAGGGAAATAGCACATAGATTTTCTGAGGTTTATGAAATTCTGGTTGGGATGGACTCTACTCATTGCAAGGTAATTCACCCCATGAATTGCTCCTTAGCCCATGCCTGTCAAAATGAGGTGGGATAACACACTGCTCTTTAAACTGCTTGTGTTCATCTGCTCAGGCTTTCACTTCAGTGGGTTAGAGGATGAACATGCAGTTGGCTCAGATGGCAGAGCTGAAGGACAGTGATCCTGCCAGAGTGACTGGGGCAGAAACTTCTTCCATCAACTCAACCTGACCAACAGGAAACATCCCACAAAGTCCATTAGTTGCAGTTTTCTTTCCTTTCTGTACTCTTAGATCGTGTTCTTCCTGGAGACGAGCCACTCTTCTTTCACACTGAGGAAATTTCTTTCCTCCAAATCATCTTGGAACTAACTCTTCTTAACGCTCAGCACTTGCAGTGGTGTAGCAGTTAGCCTTTTCTGTGTGACTGCTCTGCACAACCGACCGTAAGTTCTGGTACTGTCTTCTGTGCAAGTGCATCTCCAGAAACAAACCTTACAGATACCCCACAAAACATTCTGAATGACTAGCAGTGGTAAGTGTGGTCTGGCAAGGGTCTGATCGCAGGTTCTCTGAAGGAAGAAGAACATCTTTAGATAGGAAATGTTCATCTGCTCCTCTCCAATCTACAGTGATCTCCTTGTAGCATGCCATTAGAAATGTTAGCTTGCACCACTTGTCTAGCTTTATTTTTAAGAAGCTGATCCTAGGGTTTAAGAGGATCACACAGGAAAGGAAACACAAAGGAAAAAAAGGCATGATAATTGAGTATGCAGTTACGAACTTTGTTCTTTCATCTTCCTGTTCTCATTCCCCAGGAGACTTATATAGATTTAGGTTTTTCTTATGTTCTTCATGTGTTACTGAAGAGAATGTGTTAAGACAGACCAATAGAGCTGCAAGGTCCTAATCAACCTCTTGCTTGGCTTGTGGAAAAGGACCTTTTTATCTATATTTTCTTATCTTGTTGTTCTTTCACAGGTAAAGTGACAGTGCTGGAAAGCTTCAGCTCAGTGGTCCGGGTGGCTGTGGAGACATCAGAATCCCAGGTTGAGGTGGAGCTGGTCCCTGCTGTGGAGATTCCAACTTGCTGGCCTGAGAAAGCCCGGTGGCCTCGTTGCCTTAAGCGTTGGCCTTCTCAGGAAAAAGTGCAATGCATCAAGGTAAACAGTGTAAAAAACACCCTTAACTCTGGGATGGAATTTACCTCTCAGTTGTCTGACAGTGTTTTCCCAAAGGAAGAACTGCATGGTGATGGCAGTAGGGTTAGAAGATGGATTCTCTAAAGAGAGAAGCAATGTTTCAAAATATTCTGTCAGAATTTAGTTGGATTTTGTTTCCCCCCCCCTTTACAGTGGTGAATTCTATAGAAAAAATCTGAGTTAACTTTTTATTGTGTGAGTCTCTAGCAAACAGTTCTGCCTGCATCACACAGCTCTGATGTGCATCATTCTTGTTCTGCCTCATGTAAGACTTCAGCAAATGGGCTGCCATCTTGCAGTGTTCCCTCCAGCTCAATCCCATGTTTCCCTACAACACTCATGGCTGGATTCTGGCACTTCAGCTCAGCCCCAGCTGCCATGTTCCTGCAGGTCCCATTCCACCTTCCAGTCCTGCTCCCCTCTTAGGCACAACCTCCTGCTCCACAGCAAAGTGCCTGCAGAGCTGCACCTCTGCTTTAGTGGTGCTGCTGGTGCTGTGCCTGATGGCTCTAGAACAGGATCTCCCTGCAGTAACTGATACCAGCACACAAGGAAACAATGCAAAATGCGTGTTTATTCAGCTAAGAATTAAGATGGGAGCACGCCTCGTGTTTGCTGCCTCTGCTAACCCTGTTAAGAATAGGCTTCGAGAGATGTCACACATGCTTTTGTAACCTCTGTCTGCATTGCTGGGACAAGTTTGCCTCTGATCTGCTGTCACACTTGCCCTGTCGTTCCACAGTCGCTGGGTTTCGACCTCCTGGCCCGCTCTAATTATCACTGGCAGCTGTGCTTCTCCCGTGCTGAGCACATCCTCATGGAGGGACTTGATGAAGATGGTGGGTGTCGCATGAAGTGCTTCAGGGTCATGAGGCAGATGAAGGAAGATGTCTGGTGTGCTGGAAATAAGCCTGTCATCACAGCTTATCACCTTCAGGTAGGCATCACCCTGATACCTACGTACAGTCGTGGGATCTGTTGCAGTGGCTTCTATCCAGTACTGTCAGAATGTTGTCATGTGAATCAGTGTAGCTTCTGTGTAACTTCTCAGGTAACTGTCAAAACTGCTGTACCTTTTCATTGTTTTATGGTGGCAAGGAGTTCATTAAATATGTGTTCCAAACTTCAATAAGAAACTGAGGCCTGTAGGAACATTATGATTGCAGCAACATAAATAGAGTTGAGATCCCTGCTCTGTTTTGATTTCACATTGTACTGTTGTCTGTAATTGCAAACTTACTTCCTGCTTCTTGGCTGTCCCAGCCATCTGTATCCATCTCTCTCTCTAGTGGAAGATGGTGGTTTTTTTCTTTGTGGATATGTAGCAAACAAAACTGTCTTAGGTGAGAATTAGTAATGAATTAGGTGCCAACTTCAGTTCTGGCAGTGTTTCACTTGGGGCAGGAAGGGAAGAAAGAGTTGAAGAGGTGGTGCTATCCTCCCTGCACCTATTTCAAGGTTCAAGATGGCTTCAAACAAAATTTTTGAAGAAGAGAGAGAAGACTCTGCTATGACTGTGTCCCCACATCTGACAGCTGCAGACACCGATGGGCCACAGGCAGCACCATTTTTTAGATTATAGATTTAAAATCCTGTTTTCTGGGACTTCGTCTCCTGGAGTTGCCAGGGAGAGGCTGTACTTTTCCCACCTTGAAGCCTCAAGCCATTAGGTTCCTACAGTAGTTACTGATCTTTTGGTGTCCAAACCCAGATGCAATGCTAAGATTTCTCCTAAAGGTGACCATCAAATGTTGTTACAGTCATGGCACTAGTCCAAGTTAAGATGGAGTAAAAAAATTTGATGAGGCTGATTATAACTTAGCTGAATGCAAAACTCCTCAGTGCCTTTAAGAACAACCTGGTGAGAAAACTGTCATATGTAAGACAAAGTGGAAAACCATTTAACCATTAGGAACAATGTTTTTCCCTGGCTGAAGGAGCAGATGTGCAAGAAGTGCTGTTGCATGGACTCTTGATCAAAGTAAGAAACTACTTAGAAGCTCTTCAGTTCTCTACTGTAACTGTACTTCCAGCTTTTATGGCAAGAGAGGATTGGTTTACCAGACAGAAAGAATTTTTCAAAATTACTCACATTAAAAAGAAAAACAGGAAAAAAAGAAAAGAAAAATGAGAGAAACAGTCAGTGGTTAAACCAGCAGATGAGCAGAGGCTTAGTGTTAGGTTTCTTCACATTCTCAGGTTCCCCCTGTCGGAGGTATCCAACAATTAGGATTAAACAAGATCCTCTATGACAGAGGAGATCTGCATCCCAGAAAGCCAGAGAGGACCATGAGGACCACGTAACTGCCCTTCTTTTGCTTACCTGCACAGGAATGAAGTTTGAGATCTGGAATTTCAGAAAGATCCAGGAACATTCTGAAAGCCAACTCTATGCTGTTGGTAGAAGAGAGCTGGCAGTTGGCCAGCTGGGGATACATCACCTGTTTGGGCACCTGACTGAAAAAAGCAGTGCTGTTTTCCTTGCCTCCAGAAACTTCATTGCAACTGCTGCCTGCTGAAGTAGTTTTAGTGTGTCAGAAGGCAACTGCCCTGCAAGTCTTCAAGGAGCAGCTCTCAGAGAGTTACACCTTGAATTCCTCACTATGTCTTTGTTCCCTGGTGACATTCAAGAAAAGGCTTTGTGGTTATTGCAGCTGTGAACAAAAAATTTTTCACATTTGAAAAACTGTTTGAGAAGAAATTTGTCAGCAGTACAAATATAGATGAAATTCTAGAATTTCATCTATAGAAATAGACATCTACATTGTCATCTGTAGAAACAGACAAGTTGAAGGCTGTGGTTTTGCCACCTCTCACAATGTCTGTGAGTCTCTTTTTGGGTAGCTGAATTTGCAAAATAAAATTGGGATTCAGAGGACAGTTAAGGGACTTAGCAGAATTACTGAACACAGGATAGGTGATTTTGTACTTTAAAAAGTTATTTCAGGCTGGCCAAGGCAGTCAGTATGGCTTTTTTGGTACAGTAAGTCTAAATTCCTTGAGAAAATTCTTCTCAGTCATGGGAAAGTCTGAGAAAATGCAACATGGGCAGTGTAAAAATAATACTATAAGAGCAATCATCATATGCATTTTGTTATTTTAACTATGTATTTCTCAAATGTTAAATTGCATAAAATAATTTTGGAGGAATAGAACATAAGACATGCAGTAAGTATCACATGTCAGAAAAAACCAGGCAGCATTTGACCAGAAAGCAAGCCTTGCACCTGCAATAGCTTCTTGGAATCTCAGTCTGTTTAGGATGCAGATCTTCATGTATCTTCAGCACAAATACAGCTGAAGCTAACAAATAATTATGTTGATCTCATTATGCTCTGTCCCTCCTTGCATCTACTGGCTTCTGCCTTGCATAATAGGCCATTTTCTACAGCCTAAAATGCCTGGCATTTCTACAGAGGCTGCTGCTGGAGGATGGCAAATAGGCCAAGATTATTTAGTGAGATCATTTTCCTTGGGCTCCTGGCTCAGTCAGTGGAGAGTGGCTCCTCTGGAGAGAGATCCTAACCAGGCACCTCCGAGCTGCTCTTCCTGGTCCCCAGAGGAGACTTCAGTTGAGATCCCTCCATTGCAGAAACGTTAACACAGGGAGGTAGCAGCATGAGTCCCTGTGATTTCCAAGGCTGTCAGCCATTTACCAGCACTAAAAGTGCCTCAGTAAGCTGTGTGAGCCCTCGACAGAACCTCTAACACATCTTCTCTCCCATCTGCTTCTTGCAGACAGTGCTATTCTGGACGTGTGAAAAATACCCACGCACCAAGGATTGGCGCTGCTTCCCTGAAGCCTTTCTGAGGCTGGTACAGAAGCTGCACAAGTGTGTAAGCCAGCACTTCCTCAAGCATTACTTTCTCAAGAACACCAATCTGCTCAAATATGCCAACACCAGTGACCTGGACCTGGTGGCCAGCAAGCTGGCAGTGTTCTTGGAGAACCCTGTTTTCTGCCTGGACTAAGGCAGGCAAGGGTCTCGTCCCAACCCCGAGTCGATCCCCGAGCTCCTCTCCCCACCTGTGGTTGCTCTCCGTGTCCTTCCAGTAGATGTTGCAGCTGGCTCTGTGAGACAGTTGGCACATGCAGCGCAAAAGGGAAGTGTCGAGCTGGCAGCGGTGGGCGGTGAAAACTGATGGGAGGTATCACTTGATGCCCAGCTGATCTAATTTGCTTTCAACAGTGACAGCCTGCCTGGAAGCTACAGCCAGTGAAACCCAACTTTCTGTGTCAGTCAGAGCAGGCAACTGCCTTGTTCTGTGTCTCCAGTCTTGTGTCACCTAAGCTGAAAGGCAGCGCAAAGGAGTCTCGCTCTGTTGCCTCTTTAACCTAGCACATGTATTGTGAGATCCTGCTCCAGTAGGAATTTAACCATGCTGCTAGTGTTGAAGAGCTCCGTGGAAGCAAGAAGAGGAACAGTGGGTTTTGCCTCTTCATTTTTCTCTCCTCCACTTATATTTTTCTTCCAATTGCTTCAAATATGTCTTTTTCATGTTTGCCTTTGCCAGTTGTGTTAGTGCCATACAATCAGGGGGCTTTGGCAGGGCAGATTTCACTCCCATCCCTGGTTCTATCCAGCAGGCTGGACCAGGAGCAGGTCTTTCCCTAGTTAGCACCTGTGTATTTTTGGGTGCAGTGCGGAAGGAGAATATTTTTCAAAGGCTCTGATCTCCAAGACCCCCCGTGCTTTTAATTTTGTTAAAATGTTTCAAAAGAAAATGGATTTTAGTATTTCAAAAGAACAGAGCGTTAGAATTAATATAAAGAATGCTGGGTTTAATGTCATTAAATCGCTGAAACTAAACCAAGATGGGGGGATTTGGGGTTGGGTTGGGTTTGGTGGGGGTTTTTTTGGTCACGTCTGTGCAGGAAGTTGAAGAAGTCCTTTGCCAAGGGGGCAGGCAGAGGTGGGATTTGCATCCCGCGCTCCAGAGAGCTGCATGAGACGCATCCGCGGCGCGGCGTCTCCCCGTCGTGGCAGACTGCGGTACAGCCATGAGCCTCCAGCACAGCCTCTGCCTCTGGAGCAGACTGTCTTCTACAGTGTTTGAGCAGAGTAGACATGGGTCAGGAAGGATCCCAGCTCTGTGGTCCTGGTCTGGTCGTGGTCCTGTGTCTCCTGCGTCAGATCTCACCATGTATAGACCTGATCCAGCCATGTAAACTGGCACCCTCTTTGCTCAGATCCTCGGAATACTCTTCAAGTATTCTTCTTCTCTTGCTAAACCTTTGTTCTTCAGGCTGCCTAAATGGGACACAAGTGTCAGTTTCATGATGACACCTCCTGTTCAAGTGTGGTTTTCCTGTTTCCTGTGAGCTGAGCTGTTTCAGTAAAGCACAAGGAGACGCCAATCTGCCAGGCAGAGTCAGGCAGCTGTGGGAATGAAGTAATGTCTCCTGTTTTATCTTGATTTTGTCTTGTGGTTGAAGGGCTGGCTTCTGAATGTAGAGGAGGGCAAAATCAATTCAAACTGTTTGAGGACAGTGCAAAACATTCAGAGCTGTTAATCCCAAATTTGGTATTTTACTGCTCTGATGTATGGTCCTTTTGGGATTTAGTTGTGGCTGTTGAAGAATTTATCTCCCTTTATAGCTGGGTGAAGAAAAAAATGTTTTAGTGGTGATACCTTAACTTGGGTGCAGCTGTGTATCAGAGTCCTCAGCTGCTGGGGTTCACAGCCTGCTGTGAAGCAAAACCATGGGCATGCATTGTGTGCTGCACAGCTGTGACATGGAATGTTCTGCTGCTCTTACAGCCAGGAATGACTCAGCAAAGCAGGAAATAAGCACAGAATGATGGACCCCTGCTTTGGGCCAAGTCTGATCAGTTTTTGCTCTATTTTCTTCTTGTTTACACAAGCAAACGCATCAGCTAGTATATGCTGCTGCAGGAAGTATCCTTGTCACCACTGAAACGTGGAAGGTACATTACTTTGACCACAAAGACACAGGAACAATCTCGCAGCTTTTTCTCCAGAACAGCAAGATGTGACACAGCTGGCCACTGGCAAAGGGAAAAGGCTCTGAGGAAAGGACTAACGTGTTCATGGAAGCAGCTGAATACATGAATTAATTCCTCTCTGAGAAATCTTTGAGATACTATCTTACATCACCTCGTGCAGGTCTGCTTGGGTGTGTGGGGTTTTGTTGTGAGGCAGTTTTTTGTGGTTGTGGGAGAGTTGTGTAGCAGGTCTCTTATTAAAAAAAACTTGCCAAATATATTTATCATATTTCTTACCACAGTAAACTTTCTGCAAATAGCTTTTCACTTATGCACCAAGCCTGGCTGCAAAATCATGGCCTCATCCCAAGATTTTCCTCCAGAAAGAGATACCACATTGTGGTTTGGCTACACAATAAGTTTTATTTTTCATATTTATAATTTTTCTTTTTAAAAAGTGAGCATCTGGACAAATACAGACTTTCTTGAAATAGGTTTAATCAGAAGTTCTTTGTTCAGAACATCTGGAAGGAATGGGATGACCATTTTCTCTCCCTCTCTTTTTCATTGCTTTCATGAGTATTTGCTGCATTCTCAGCCCTCGCCACAGTCAACATGGCTCCATCTGTCAGAAATTTCAATTGAATGTGTTGTTTTGCCTTATATAACCATACAAAACTCATGTTTTTAGTCTTTTTACACAGCCTGCCTTCTAGTCACTAGAGGGCAATGTCTCTCTGAAGCACGAACACCGATCCAGGCTCTTGCTCTTAAAATCAGCATCTTGTTACTATCATCGAGCTGAGATAAATGAGCTCAATTAATTTAATGCTGAATTCTGTTGCCAAAAAGGAGAGAAGAGACCATGGGAAAGCTTTCTAATAAATAGCAAGACTTGGGTAAAAAGTCTCTAAACTCTGAAAGCCACTCTAAGAGCCAGAATTTGGATTTATTGTTTCTCATGGTCTTGCAGTAGTTCCCAACAGCCTTCGACTGGGAAAGCACCAACAAGCAAAGTGCAGGCAGGGTTCTGGGAAGGAGGGAACTTGCAGGAATAGCCACTGCCCTGCTCCATTAGGGTCCTGCCCTCTCTCCATGGGGCTAGGCTGTGACTCCCATGTGTGCCAACCCCTCAGGCTCCTCTGTCTCCCACTTTTTTTGTCCCTCCTCCAGGGAAAAAAAAAAAAAAAAGTTCTCGTAACAAGTTTTCTGGTACCACCCCTTTGGCTCTGGTGGGAATGGTCATTTTTCAGTACACATTAACTCTCTTTTAGTTCACAGCACCCAAGTGTACACAGAGGCCATTAGAGACCATCTACTCGCCCTCACACTCCATCTTTAGTTTGAAACCGTGCCCAGCAATGAAGTTAGATCTATGCAAACTATGTTCCCAATGGGAGCAGCCTGGCCTCTCTGAGCAAAGCTGGGACATGGACAATGATAGGCAGGATAATTCTGCCTTCACACTAAATATTTTTCTGCTTACCAATGCTAGAATTTCTGGTTTTGAGGAGAAGCATATTTTTTATTATTATACCCCACCCCCAACACTCATCTGAGGGGTTGTGTGAGATAGTGACACAGCAGCCAGTGCTCAAATCATGGTAAGAGATCCCACTCACCCTATCAGGCCAACCTGTGCCATTACTGTAGGAGGCTGTGGTGCCCTTGACCTCCTTGGCATCTGACTTCTCTGGCTGGAATAATATGCACAATTTCAAAAGAAATTAAACAGCTCCGGGCAGCAAATGTGTTTTAGTCTGTTCTGACCCAAACCATTGCAGCACAAAGAGGGTTAGGGTTAGGGTTAGGACAACACTTTCATCGTGTTACAGGTACTTGTCAGTTCTGCTCCAAGCAGCATCTTCAAACTGAAAGAAAGGACAGGATCAGCACCTGGCTTTGAAAGCATCTCCTGGATGGGTGATGAAGAATGCACAGATGCCACCAAAGACCAAGCCTGTGGAGAGAACAGAATGTATTTTTCACAGGAAAGATTGTCTAATTTACCATTAGCATCTTCACATATACAAATTACAAGGAAATGCATTAAGGAAAGAATTAATCAGATTGAAAGGCTTTGTAGTAATTAGAAAAAAGAATGGCATCTTCCTAGGCTCCCCTGGGTGGTGGTAATTACCAGCTGCACAACTGTGGCTTGTGCCACTTAAAGATTTCTGGACTAAAAATCTTAATATCTTTTTGTTTCCATTCTTAGAAAAGCCACTCTTGGAATCAGGCAGCAAGACAGGCCAGCAGCTCCGAGAAGCATGAACTGAGCCTGCTTCAGCCTGGGAGGGCACCACTTTAGGTGCAGGGTGTTCCAGAGCCTGATCCCAAGCCATGGCTCAGTTGCATCTGGCCCAGCACATTTTTCCTGTTGCCTGGGAGGAGATGGGTACCATTTGTTTTCCAGCAACTTGAACAGCCAAACCTCTTCTGCCACAACTGCAGGCAGCCTTACACCCATCTGCTTTTGTAGCACATCCCAGCAGCAGAGGGCAGGCCATAGCCCCTTCTGGTGACAGTATTGTCACCAACACAGCTGGGGGACCTGAAGGGCAAGGCTGCATGCACTGCAACTCCAGGACACTAGCTAATGCATTCCAGGGAAAAAGTTTGGTTAATTCAGGAGAGCTTAAGAAAGTCCGGTTTCAAGCTAGTAGTGAACCAAAACAAAAATGCAGCTCGGAGGAAATTTTTAAAAATCCATGGTAAAAATTACTAAGGAAATGAGCATCAATGTTGAATTCCTGGGAATCCCATTTTAAAAGGGTGAGGACTGGGAGGAATGTCATCAGCCACCAAATCCATCTGCTGCTCTTCCTGGTCCCTTCCCCCAGATTAACCAAGAGCAGTTTCAAAGGTAGGTAGATATTTTGCCTCTGGCTCCTAAGGCAGGCAGATTATTTCAGACCCCCACAGATCATTAGGAGCTTCCTTTGAACTTTCAGCCTAGATGTGTTCACAGCCAGTGCAGTCTGGTTTGTACCAGTACAGATCAAGCTGCTGCTCACCCTCCATGGGGTTTGCTGTCTGTGCAACCATCACAAGGGTAATCATAAGCTCCCTTGCCTTTAGCTGAGCATGACTAGATGTGCCAGACTCTGTGGTCTCTTTCTCTCTGATAAAACCTCTGTTCCAGTCTTGCTCTACACTGAGTGTAATTCATCTCTGCACAGATAACCAGGCTGGTTTGCAGCCTTCCAGATGGAGTCTCATCAGTATCTCCTGTAATGGCATGTCACGTTGATAATACTGATCCGTGCGGTATATCCCCTGTGCTGAAGAAGAAAGAACACCACAGAGGTCAAGTTCCCTTAAAAAACAACTGCAACTTCAAAGGGAGAGCGACTATCATCAGTGATTTCCTTGGCAAACCAGGTTAGGCTGGTTGAAGGGCTTGCCGTGGTCTGGTTGTCTTGGAAGTGAACCATATTCCCGAGGCCATGGGCCAACAGCTTCATCATCTCCGTAAGACCTGAGCTCAGGCCAGAATCAATGAGTCTGCTCCAACCTGTTCCTCTCTGCCTTCCCCAGGCAACAACCAGCTCTGGACTGTAATTCTCCCTCTTCTTCCCCTTGAGTTAGTGGTAGACACCATTCCTCCTTGTAACACATATCCAGCTTTTACCACTAAGCTGAAGAGTTTGGTTGTTTTCTAGCTGTGTCATTAAAATGCCATATACTGGAGAGGCAACAGATCAGTGACCAGAGCTAATAGCAGCAAAAAGGATTAAATGAACAATGGATCTTGAGCGTAATTTATGAATGCCATTAGCCACTGAGAGGGAATTATGTTTTGGCTGCAGTTCTGAGGGGGATGGGTGGGTCTTATCGAGGCAGGAAGAAAAAAAGTGTCTGATTGCATCTGGATTAACAAACAACTATATTGATTTGCCATGTGATACATCTTGGGATTTTATGTTTAGATCAGATATAATAACATCTGACCAAAGACAAACTGTATTTTCTCTATCTTGTATTCAGACCCTCATGGCCAGACAACAGTGTGGTCACATCTCACAGCCGCCAGTCACGGAGCATCTGCCACCCTGCCTGATAAAGCACGGCTCTCCATCAAAACTCTTGCAGAAAGGCAGGTCTTCTCCTCTTAGAGAAGAGACACATTAGTGGCATGAGTGTTTCCTTGTAGCCCATGCCCCACATCCTAGGGATGGGACTGAGCAAGCAATGCCTTTGTCTGCAGTCTCTTCTGCCTTTCATTTGATAGCTGACACAGTATCTCATTAAACCGCTTAGCTTGGCAGCTGGGGCCATTTGTTAGAGTGTGATATGAAGGATCATAATCAGATTAAACCTCAGGATCATATTGTGGAGACAGAGATTAGACTGGAGAATAAAGAGAAAGTTTAATTTTGTATGACAGGGCAGAGTTGCCTCTGCGTGGGGTGGTAAGGAGGGTTAAAAGTGATTGTGGAGGCTCCAGCCTGAGGGCATTTGGTGTCTCCCTGCTCAGTTTTGAGCAGAAGGGTTGTAGCACCTACTTTGAAATAGGGAGTAGTTCTCAGCCACCAGCCCCTCACTGCTTTCCTTTCCCAAATGAGGGCCTGAAGAGGGGGCTTGCATGGGAAAGGAAAGCTCAGCAGGTGTAAATGATGCCAGAAGCCAAAGCATGTGCACTGAAGCGTGGTACTTCTGGGAGGGGGTTTACCCTTGGCAATATCCACTTAGTTATCATTATCTCTGTGCTGGAGGCCCAGGTCCTTGACTTGAACTGCTGTTCCCTGGGTCCTTCTGGTTCCAGTGCATTTAGCACAGCATCCTATGAGTCCCCCAGCAATCTGAGGACAGGAGACACCCTCCAGAAGTCAGCAGGAGCCCCACAGTGAGAATATACATCTAAGAGGTCTTCTTGTGATCACCTCTGAGCTGGTCTGGCTAGTACTAGAAGTAGCAGTAAGAGAAAATTTGGCAGGTTGGAAAGGCAGCATACAGATGGATTTCTGGCATCTGTGCCACCAGAGAGAAATGACCACAGGTCAGAGCAGCTTGGTCTCTGTTGTGAGCCCATTTAACAGACAAGTCTCAGGAAAGACCCCAGCTACCACCAGCTTTAGAATCAAACTCAGACCTCTGCAGCTGTCTCCATGGACATTATCTACTCACATGATCACATGCACATCCCATCATGAACAGTGAAAACAGTGGGAACATATAAATACACCTATTTTCAAAAATGGTGGCTAGGCCTAGTCCTATCCCAAATGATGTAAACAGAGGAGATAAAAATGGGTATATAAATTTTTTACAACTGTACCTAAGACCATTGTAAGTTCTGTTCCCGCACTCCCTCTGTTACTTGTTCTGGAGATATACTTAATGAATAATATATTCTGTCACTGGCTTGATCTTTTGCTCAGATATTGTACCCTCTTTCTTCTCTTTTGTCTGCCCTCTGTTCCCTGGAGACTAAGTACTTTAGAGCAGGAGCCGGGCATACAAAGATCTTCAGTTTCTTTGTGCTTCCTGAAACTTAACACAATGCAAACCCTTAGCAAAACCTCAGAGTAACAAAGGAGATGCTGATCTGAACAGCTGGAAAGACAACAGAGCCTTTCCAGCCACCCAAGATAACTGCTGGGGTGATAAGGAGGTACTGGAGAGGAGCAGATGGATGAGTGCTCCTTGCAGTGCCACAGCCATGCAGATCGCTAATGACATCCCCTGGTTTAGGATGATGAAGTGGCAGCATTCAGGGGATGGCAGTGCCAGATGCTTGGTGTATGGCTTCGGGGAACTCACACCCGATATTAACAACCAAAAAAAGACGGCAGCAGACTGTCTTTCCCTCCTGGTGCCTGACAGAGACTGCAGAAGGGCACTTGCACAGAGGGAAAGCACACACCTAGCTGTGACACTCCTCAGCCTTGCAGCAGGGTGGAGTGATTCTCTCTGCTTCCTCTGGGCCAGACACAGTCCTGGGCTGTTCCCGGGACTTCTGCACAGCATGGTGACTTTGGACAAGCGCCTGGACCCATGAGGAGCCAGGGAAGCTGCTCAGGAGGCAGAGCCTTTTGACGACACTTGGGGGATTTCTGCTCAGCCTACAGCCATGGTGGGAGTGGGGCAGGGGCAGAAATCCTGCTCTGGCTGGCCAAGCCCACCTTGTGTGTAGTGGCAGCTTGGGACAGTGTTGTACAGGATGGCAGCAGCTGTGTGCCCCCGGAAGCTGCTCCCCCTCTGGCTCCACACACTCCCAAAAGCATCCCTGGTGATGAAAGAGGCTGCTTCCAGCAATGGCACCTCGAGTCTTGATGAAGATTTTAATAAGTGGTGATGATCATATGCAATATGCATACAACAGATATTCTATAATGTATGCACCAATCTAGCCAGACCTGGGCTGTATTTTCCTGCATCACTCTCTAGAGGTACATGGGCACCATCAATTTGGGGCAGAGCCCAAGCTCTCTCTGCCTGTGCTTCCAGCTGGAACTGAAGGCAGCTGCCCCCCTGTAAGTACAGTGCAAAATGAGCTGCCCAGAGGAGCAGACTGGTCAAATGTTGTCCTCCTGTCACCCTGGTGACTCTGTCAGCAAAGGTAGCCTTTGCTCAGGCACTGTCCTTGTGTTCAAGGCTCCTAAATGCAGCGATCCTGCTCGAGCCCCCATGCAGGGAGTCCCTGGTCCTTATTGTGCCTCTTGGAGCTGCTGTAACATAAGAACTGATTTGGAGGTGTTTTGAATTAGGTTCCTCCAGGCACTGAGAGAGGGGAATCTGAAGCAGAGTGGCGAGACATCAGAGCTGACAAAGTCAAACCACATGATACACATGGATTTGGGACCTATAGGAAGGGAACACCTAAAAACACGGGTACCAACCCTCTGGCAAACTGAAATACTTCAAGAGCTGTTAAAGAAACCTCAAAACATAATCAAAGACCTAAGATGATCACTGCTCTTCCTGCTGCCTGTGAAACAGCCATATGGCAAACTGGACTGATGGAGGTTGGGATGTGACAGAGGTCAGGATGTGGGGATGGCTGGGATTTGGAGATGGCAGCAGCCTCATCATGCAGCCTGGGCAAAGCCCCTAATGTGATCCCAGCACAGAGAGGCTGTCATAACTGGTTGCTTTCATTTGCTAACCAGAGGAAAGTTTTTCTATTCAAAGTAGAGGACCACTTCCATATTTGTGTTCAGTACTTAACATTCCCCTTTTGCTTAGGAAACCACAGCAAAGGCTACTTTTGGTGTTCTAAAATTTAATCTCTTTGAACCTTCAATCTACAGTCAAAACAAAAAAATAGAAAATGACATTTCAACAAATAGTCACTGTTTACATCCAAAATATATGTAATTTATTAAAAACATGCTAGCATCCAAACCCAGTGTTTGCTTCCTGAGCTCTGTGTAGCACCTGGCTAGTGAATAGGAGGGCACTGGGGGCTTGGGGTGTTTTTCTAAACAGGAAACATATTAGAAAACAAATAGAAGTCTTGGCAATACTCAGTAGTTGTTGAAATACAGCCTAAGGCCGTCTGGGAGAGCCCTAATACTCATTTCTGTTTTACCCAGGGCACTTCAGGCATAGCTCCTTGGGAGGCTGGTCAGGAACCCACAAACTTGCTGTGCTAAACCTTCACTGAAATTTCACACAAAACTCGGGGATGTGAGCAGGGGCATCCCTTAGTTCACACAGCGACTGATCTGATCTGATCAGTGACCAATGATAAAGGAAAACTGTAATATGTGCCCAAGTCTAGGGCTTAGAAGGGAGAAGCACCAACGTCAGCCCAGCAAGCATCTTGTAATGCTGACAGCAGGGCTATGTGGGACCAACACAATGGTTCTTACCTACATACACTGGACAACAGCTTAATCTAAACCTCATTCTATTAGAGGCTGCAGTTCAAGCTTAGCTTTTATTGATTTTTTTTTTCCAGTGGTCTGCTCTTACAAGCTGGAAAAGCCTGGTCAAATGAAATGCAGGTGCTGGGGTCTCATTTGAAACACTTGTAAGACAGACATATGGTAGTGCTTTGAAAGATGACCATTGAAATCAACAGGATTTGATTATTTTTCTTCTTTCATTTTATCCCTACAATGTCCTCAAAGGTATCTTCAGACCCTCTCCCTGGCCTAGGCAAGACATAAACCAAACCCACATCAGCCCATCTTGAGAACCTGGAAGAACTGGGTAAAACCTGAGCTGGATTTAGCAGGATTTTTAAGGTGAGGGATCTGAAGTTTTTCCTTCCAAGCACAACATTTGGCACAGGTAGAACTGTGCACCGTTTTGGGAGGAGGGAGGAAGGGAGGTGTGATTGTGGTGGTGCACATTCCAGGCTTTTCCTTACTTGTATTGGTGCATAGGGCAGAAGGATGGCCTGTGACTTGTCCGAGGTGATGCAGCAGAGGGTGGTACACAGACCTGGACCAGGCTCTCCCAGCCTTCTGGCCTGACTCCTTAACATGTGCTGAGCTGTGAAAGTCATCTGTGACTGCCTGGCTGCTCTGTAGGTGGAAAAGCTGCTGCTGCTGCTAGTGAGGCTGTGTTGGTTTTCTCTGTGTTGATATTTGGTATCATTAATGGTATGGTTTCCTTTCTGTTTGTTTGCTTGTTTAAATCCTTCTTGGTGATTATAGAGCCATCTCTTGCCAAATTGCAGTGCTCCATCTGCACATTTTTTGTGCCTTGGATGTAAATATTATTTACAATAGTTTCTGGCTGTAAATGCAGGATTTGTCATGAGGAAAGCATTTTTTTATGGCCCTGCCTCGGCCCCTGTTTCAAAAATGGTCCCTGCAACAGGGCAGGACTGACTGGCAAGGTCATATTCCTCAGACTGACCAGAAATAGCAGTATTTGCAGTAATTCTGTTCCTCTGGCTTGGGCAGGAAGCTGTACAAGTATCTGGGCTACTGTCAGTATCTGCCCAGAAACACAGGGGCGGGGTGTGAGGGGATGCTATTGCTGGAGGAAGACAGGGACAGAGGGGAAGCAGGGTAACGGGATGTTATATTGGTTGTAATACTAAAAAGATCTTTATGACAGAGAGGCGCTGCGGAGGGCTAGGAGCTGTCGCAGTGGGAAGGCTGAGGATGGTCTTGAGGGATGTGGAGGGAGCCCGAGGGATGCCTTTTCCCTCCAGGAATTCTGCTTGCGGGAGCTCGGCGGCCGCTGGAGAGCAGTGCAGCTCCGCCGTCCGCCCGCGGCTGGGCTCCAGCACCCGCCTGGGTCCCCACTCGATCCCGGCTCGGGTCCCCACTCTGAAGCCATCGAGGTGGCCGAGGGCTGCTTGAGAATAGCAGACCGGGCACGTATAAGCCTCCTCCTTTCCCCCCAAAACCTGATGTGGGGAGTGTGGTCCTCTGTGAAGCATGCCTTAGGAACAAGCCCCCACTCGTGGGGAGCGGCAGAAGGAGCTGGGGCAGGCAGAGCTAATCTTCCAACCTGTTTTAAGCAGGGGGCTCCTGGATTTGGGACACTCCAGCACCAGAGCCATCCCTGGCAAGGCAATAGGTGCTTGTCCTTCCTGGGAAGAAGCCAGGGGCGATCATATCTGCACCCCCGGGCAGAATTTGTTCTCACAGTCAGGTAGTGCACAGCATTGCTTCAGTCATGGGCACCTCTTTATAAATTTTCCTAAAAAGTTTCTCATGCCATTTAATTTTATCTGAAGGTGCACAGGGTTGGAGTTTTTGTTCTCACCTGCTCTGATCCAAGCATAAACTTTTCTCTGCATTATCTATGCCAGTATGACTGAGCAGGCCCTCCCTGGGCAGCAAATGTGCCCACTGCTCCATGCCCGCCCGGTGTCCCTCCTTGGCCCTAGCCCGGGCCAAGAACATTATGTACCTGCTGGTGGGTGGTGCTTCTCTGTGACTCTGCTGCACTGTTATGTTCCTCAAGCCAACACCAAAATCTGTCCATTTTCTTTTCTTTTTTTTTCCTTTTAAATGAATGCACTAGCTTTATTGAGTAATGGAAACTTTCCATTCCAAATGACTCGAGTTACACTGGGAACTGAAATATTTAAATGTCTCATCAGCCCTTTACACAGCTCCCTCATGTTCCTTCTCTCTGGAAGGGCTTTTAAACCCACAGATGAACAGAGACCACTCACTTTCCCCTGCTTCACCAGACCAGGCTGCTGAGCACAGCAGCCCCCCTTGCTGGGATTGAGGTGCCCTCAGGCAGCACAGGGTCCAGTTGCAGCCAGGCACATTGGATGCAGTTGCTAGTCCTAAAGGCAGACTTTCAGCCTGTGAAGACTGCATGTGCCTCCTTAACAGTGCTGGCAACCAGATCCATTGGGTCCAAATTCCTTCCCACCCGCCAGATACCAGCTCAGGAAGGCAGTGGGTGCTGTGCCAGCCTCAAGGAAAGTCCAGGCACGCGGGTAGTTGGTGTGGGGGGATGGGGGTATCCTTTACTTGCTTAGCATGATGCTTCTACCCTCCCACTCTGATTTGGGGCACCTCATGGCTCCCCTGGTCACACACAGCAGCCCAAGAAAGTCAGGATGATGCAGTGTGGAAACTGTAGGCAGTACCTTGGATCTGCTTTGAGCTTCATGCATCTCAGAAAGCTTGCCTCTAAATGAAGTTATTTCAGAGTAGAGGAAAAGCACTCACACTTCATACCATACATGGTGTTACTTAGGCAGAGTAGTTATCATGCAAATACTACTTGCAAATTAATTGCTGGGCAAGGGCATGCCCTGTGTCAGCAAGTCAGCCCTACCCTGGGTAACTTGATTTTTGAAGACAGTGCTTCCTGGGACAGGCAGCCAGGGCACAAAGAGCAATGGGCTGTTGTTGTGACTCCCTGCTGGCACTCAGTGCAGCTTGGCTCAGCCGTGGGGACAGCACCTGTGCCCTGTCAGCGCTCCCCCTCCCTGCCACTGTCCCCAAACCTGCAGCAGCCCCTGGGTGCAGCTGGAAAGGGGTGGCCCCCGCAGGGATAGCTCTCCTCCTGCGCACCCTCGTAGCACGGCAGCCAGCCCTGCCCAGTGTGTAAGGGGATGGGGTGTGGGAAATAGGATGCCAAGGGGGCCTGGCCCCTCCATGTGCCTCCCAGGCAAGAGTCACAGTAAAAAACATGCTCCCCTTCTTTGGAGAGGACCTCTTGTGAGCATGATGGTGTGCCCCTGGTACACATGTCTTCCGTCCCATGAGGCAGATTTCCAGTACCTAAAGGAGGCCTACAGGAAAGAGGAAGAGAACTATTTGCAAGGGCACATAGTGATAGGATAAAGGGAAATGGCTTCAAACTGAAACAGGGTAGGCTGAGATTAGATATTAGGAAGAAATTCTTTACTCTGATGGTGGTGGGAACAACTGGAACAGGTTGCCCAGAGAAATTGTGGATGCCCCATTCCTGGATATGTTCAGGGCCAGGCTGGACAGAGTTCTGAGCAAACTGGTCTAGTGGAAGGTGTCCCTGGCTATGGCAGGGGGCTTGGAAGAAGATGACCTTTAGGGTGCCTTCCAGCCCAAACCATTCTATGATTCTGTGTGTCCCCTTGTCATGGGCAGGTGCTTTTGGCAGCAGCCCTGAGGACCACAGAGGATAAGTGTGGCCCCACTGCAGCCAGCGGGCTGAGGATGGTCCGTGCAGCCGAGCCAGCTGTGGGGAGCCCAAAATGTTTGGCCTTGTCCTGGTGTGACCAGATGGCCCACGTCACCCTGGTTTTCTGAAGAGCGACAGGCGGCACTGGGCAGGCAGGGTGAGGCTGAATCATGGTGGGCAGAGCAGCTGCATGCAAAGTGCAGCAGGAGCGCTGCTGCAGTCAAATCTCTACGGCCGCGGGCTGGAGGGAGCAGGAGCAGGGGCTGGAGCTGCGCCGCAGCAGGAACACCATGGGAGCAGCGTGCTGCCTGCTGCAGCGCCGCTGGAGACTTGGCTCTGCCCGAGAGGTTAAAACAATCCCTTCCTGTCCTTCGGGGGGTTGGATCTCCACTGTGAGGAACGTCGGCTTGGACAGATTTCTGACCGAAGTGCTGCTTTGCCGCAGTTCCATAGGCGATGGAGACAGCGAGTCGTGGTGATTTATTTCCTAGCCCCTCCCTTCTGAGCCCAGGCTCTGTGTATGCCATTTGCTGACTTCCCCTTACTCCGCGCCCAGACCTTCTTCTGCATCCTGCTGGGGTTTTATTTGCATTATGTACAGGGCAGCGTTTAAATTTGGGTAGCTTCCCTCTTGATAGTAATCGTTTAAAAAGACAAAACAACTCAAAACTCTTCAATTTCAGCTGTTTAGTACATCAAACCTGTATCACCCATCACAGTTATTTGTAAATCACTTCTAGGGTTTTCATAATAAATATTACCTCTCAAAGCCTGAAAGAGAGGATGAGAGACCCTGCTCTTCATTTTAAATGTAACAGAAACCTTGATTTTTCTGCACGGGTGGCTGCACTGGGCAGCACTGAAGAACACCCACAGTTTCTAGTTATTCCAGTAAAGCTCCATACTTTCATTTAAAAATAATAAAGTAACTTTCCAGGCCTGGGCTGTGTGTGGGGGAAAGTGTGAAAAATGAGCCTACAAGCCTCACATTTTTCATACTAAGCAGCAAATAAACCCCCTACAGATTAATTTTAAAATAAAATCTCATCTTTTTTTTTAATCCACCTTCATGACACTTCAAAACTTCACATATGGGTTTTTTTTAATTAGTTATTCTTCTCCTTCCCACCTCCACCCCACCCGAAAGCTGGGGAGCTGGCAATAAAAAGGCAGCCATTAATCCACCCATCAAGTGGTTCTGAAAATGTGACCTGTGGCCATGTAGCTGAGATGGATGGTGGTGCCAGGCTGGCTGTGTACATAGCCAGGGAGGAGCCTTCTATATTTAAAAGGTTCATATGGTGGTCAGAGGAGAAAATAAGACAAGTGAGTCTGTTAATTAGGAATAGAAAGCCTCAGTCCCTGCAGTTCTGGTACACATCACACTTTCCTCTAGCCCTTTACTTCCTCTCCACCCTGGTTATTCCACCTTTCTTGTTTGTCTTATATTTGATTATGAGGTCCTGGAGTAAAGGTTTCCTTGTTGCAGCAGAGCAGAGTAGTCAGCTATAGTGGCCTTTTCTACTCCCCAGGTCAGCTAAAGAATTACTCAGTGCTTGATTCCTGACTCACGTGGATGGAGAGCTAAAAACAGTGTTCTGAAAGCTCTGGTAAGCTCCTCTGTCCCTAAGGGCAGCTTCCCAGGGGATCTCATCCACTAATTTTTTAAACAGGTAGGAGTTCACTCTGCTCCCCACAAGACACATGTTCCTCAAGATCATGGGCTCATCCAGGGCCTGGTTGCTACAGTCTGGACAGCCTCCACTTAACTTCTCTGATGAGCTCATCAGCACATGTGAGCACCAGCTCCAACAACACTTCCCTGGCAGGTTTGTCCAATACCTGGACCAGTAGGTTGTCCTCTAGGCACTCCAGGAGTCTCCTGGATTGCTCTCAGCCACCAGATGTCTGGGTGGTTGAAAGCCTCCATCTGGATGAAAACATGTGGGTGTGAGGCTTCTGTAGCTGAAGCAAGAAGCCTTATCAACCGGTCAGGTACCTGGAGCAGACCCCACCCACAAGCTGCCCTTTGGTGGTCCCATCCTCGATTTTCACCCACAAGTTTTCAACCTGTCTGTGGCTCTTTCTCAGAGGCAATTCTCCACAATGCATCTATTCCTTAACCTAGAGCACAACAACCCTCCCTCCTTCCCAGCCTGTCTCTTCTGGAAAATTTGTAGCCTTCAACTGTAGTGTTCCAGTTGTGCTACTCATCCCACCGTGTTTCTGGGGTAGCAATTAGGTAATAGTTTTCTAATTGCATCATGGTTTCCAGCTCCTCTTGCTTGTTTCCCATGCTGTGTGCATTGGTGTAGAGACTCTTCAGCTGGGCTATCACCCTCCTTACATTTTGGGAAGAGCCCTCTCTAACTCCTTTGGGATGACTGAGAGGTATTTCCCTGCTGCTTCCTAAAGTGTTGGTGTTTCATGGTTCCTCTCTGACACTCCGAAAAACAAATTTTGTAATTTGTGGCTCCATGTGAGACTTTTTAGAAGAGTCATATTAAAATCTGGGACAGCAAGCATTGCTGTGTTGTGTTTGGCCTGGTATTCAAAGCAGGAAGTGCCCGAGGTCTCAGGAACCTATTTTCCATAAATCCAGCCTAATTTTGGCAAATTCAGGATGCTTGGAAACAACAGCCAGCTCTTATATGACCTTAATCATGTGTAAGTGTGCAATGGTGAGACAGGGAAAGGCTGTTTTGGGCTCATCCAGAAAAAGCAAAGGCTGGATTGTGAATATTCTCAGAGAACGGGGTGAGAGGGAGTACCTCTCCATCATAGGCTCACTGTAACATGCCAAAATGCTGCAAAGGACTACCAAACCCCATCATTCCCTGGGGCAATAATGATCTGTACCACACTCACTCCAGCTGCTTGGGTTTGCTCCACAGCTGAGAAACCATTCTGTGGCAATCAGGTGGTTTTCCATTAGAGGTCCATTACATTTAATATCATCCATCCATAAAGCTCTCTGCTTCACCTGCAGCCTTAAGAGATCTCCTTAATAATTCAGTGCCTTTAGATAAACACAGTAACAATTTGGCTCCTTTCAGTGGGGATTTTACCTCCCAAGCAGCAAGCAGAGGTCTAGCAGTGTGGTAATGCTGCCCTTTTCCCTCGCGACTGGCTTCCCTCAGCAGATACTGGTGGCAGAAATGCAGCTTTCCCTTGGCGCTGGAGAGCTGCCATGCCCATCTGCCTTCCTGGAAAAGACAATTTTAGCAAAGCTGTAGCCCTCCAAAACTGCTGTCTTGCTGTGATTGCTGGTGGAATCCAACGTGGGACATCCCAGGGCTTCCCAACAACAGCTGATGTGGGGCTTGCTATGGCTGGCGGTGCTGAGCTGATTTATCAGCTGTTGTTCCCTCTGTCCCACAGCTGCTCCTGGCTGTGCCAGGGCCTGGCATGAAAGAGCCTGTTGTTCCCCACAAGGGGTACAGTCTTGCCAGGTATATCGTGTCCTCATTAAGGGAGGGCTGCTTATCTCCTGACCTGCCATGGCGATTGCAGTGTTCCCTTTGTTAGGTCTCCCTTACAAAGCAGCCAGGGACAGAGCCTGGACACAGGGAGCATGGGGGTGCACACAGCCCCACTCCTTCCCTGCGGATGGCCAAGGACTGGGAGACCTGCACACCCCCCACACCAGCCTTCTGCCCTGAAACATGGTCATCTGAGGAAATTTAATTAGATAGCAAGGAAGAAGCGGAAGGCATGGGGAGTTAAATGGGTAGTTGAGGGAAAGAAAAGTAATGAGATTTATTTTTTTTTGTTTTAGCTTTCTCTCATGGGCAGTGAAGATGTCCCCTCCTGCTGCTGTACCTGAGAGCACTGGCAGCTGCAGGCATCCCTCTCTAGACCTTTAGATGTGGCCGCACTGATTTTTAAAAAATTTCTCTTAAATTAACTGCTATCCATATGCCCTGCCCCAGCAGAAGGAAGCCAAGAGGATGAGAGGGAGTAGAGTTGTCTCTGCCCAAGAGCTCATAGCTCTTCTTTGCAAGGTAACTTGGAGTCAGACCAGCTGGCCCAGAAAACATCACACCCCTATGTCAGGGACATCCACCTGCAGTCCCCATTTTCATTTCAATTACAGTTTTGGAGGGGAGTCTCTTTGTTAAGAGCATTCCTGGGAGCTCACTTCAGGTGGGGTTTGCTCTTGGTGTGGTGGCCAGGCCTTGCTGAGCTGGGTGGTGGGGATGGAGCCTGGGCTTGCTGGCTGGCTGATGTGGCTCTGGTGGCTGTGACATCATGGAGGATGTGTTACAGTGGGAGAAGTCACCAGGGACATCAGTAGGCAGCCCCAGCTCCACCACAGCTGCACTCATGTAGGACTTAGGTGTTGGTGAGTGCTCATGCAGGGAGAAGGCTGGGCTGGATGGAGGACAGGGCAGATGCCAGGGGGTTTTGAAACAGAGAGAGAGCCGAGCCCCTCAGGACAGAGCACTACTGCCCTTGGGTCTGGGGGCAGAGAGGCTCGGGGCTCCCAGAGATGGCAGGTGCCTAGAGAGCCTTTGGGAATGTGCAGGGTGCCCCCAGCTCCCTACTCTCTCCCACCTCCTCCAGGCCATGGCTGCAGCAAATGCTCTCCTCCTAGCTTCGGCGGCCAGAGAGATCCTCCTGCCTGGCCAGAAGAAGTGTCACCACATCAGCAGAGCCATGGCCAAACAGATGCTGGAGAATGAGGTGCATCTTCACCAGGAGCTGATTCATTTGCTGCAGGAGATTGAGAATAGCAAGAATGCAGAGGAAGCCCGGCTCTTTTCTGGGTGGCTGTTTTGGACCACTGCAGTTGCCCTGGTCCTGCTTGCTGTCATCTGCTGGCTGGCCAGGCGAAGAAGGAAGCGTCAGGCGTCTCCTAAATCGCTTAAAGTCTTCTGTCCTGATCTCCCAGAAGACATTGCTGAGATTGAAATTGGATTAAGTGTTTATAAGAACAATCGCAGAAGGCGCAACAACTTGACCTTGGCTTTGCCCAGTTCTTAAGTTTGTCCAGGTTGTCTGGATGGCATCCCTTGCTTCCATTTTGTCCACTGCTTCATTAAGGTTTCTTTGGTTCCATATAGGACTAAAGGAGTCATATTAAAATTTGGGAAAGCAAGCACTGCTGTGTTGGTTTTGGCCCGGTATTCAATGCAAGACTTGCGTTGGTAACTTCTGCTGCAGTAGTTTTCCACTGAGGCTGGGTATTTTCCAGAAAGTGAGACAGAAATGTTGACATCTTCCAGGACCCCCCCTAGTCATCAGCTGGTACAGCTGACTCATCTTGTGCCTGCCTCTGTGCCTCTTCCTGTCTACCCACCCCTGCATATCCCTGCACATGTGTACACTGCCGGCATTGCCGGTGCTCCAGAGTGGCTCTGACCACTTGTGTGGCACGTGCCATGCAAGAAGCAAGAGCCAACCTGCTCCATCCCTCCTCCCAGCTGTATCTCCAGAAACCTTGCCAGTCCCTCCTCTTCCAGGGTTTGTCACCTGACCTATCTGCTTCTTGTAATTTGGCCCATCAGGGTCCTCTGCACTCTTCAAAGCCCACAACAGCCACAGTTCCCCTGCCCTTTGCAAACCCTTTTGGAAAGTCTCAACATGCCCTTGCTGCAGCATCCTCCCCCTGCACCACCACACCTGTGGGCACAGCACAGAAGTTCCTCATGCAGGTGGCAGTTCATCTGGTGTGTAATGTGGTTGCCAGTGTGTAGGGAACAAATTTTTAAGCAAGGCTCTGAGCAGGTATTTCCAAGCTATGTCATGCAGGGCCAGCTGCCCTTTCTCTGAGGGAGGGGTGTGATGTTACTTCTATTTTAAACAGCCTTAATTGCACAACCTGCATTTTTCTGAAACTGGAGGATTTTTGCCTTGAGTCTGCCTTTTCCAAGTGCCTTGCAGCCCTTCCCTTTTGCCTGAGCTCTGATGTGCGTCTGTGCCCCCCACCCTTGACCTCCCTTAGCCCAAGAGGCAGCTGCCTTGGTTCATACTCATAATTTCTTGTCTTGGAGGATGAAGGAGAGCTTCTCTTCAGCTCCAGCTTGGTAGCTTGCAGGCACTAGCTCGTTATCATAGTGAGCAGGCTTATCTGAGGATCTTTTCCATGAGAGCAATGCAAAGGTAACATGAAGCTGGGTTGTCCCCTAGGCCTTTTCCAATAGCCCTTTCGCTCCTCTTCACTTCCCCCGTCCCTCCTCCTCTTCCCTGTCCTTTGTCTTGCCTCTCAAGCGGTGCAATTCCAGCCAACTCGGGCGCACGGGGCTTGGATGCTCGTGCCTGCCCTGTTCACCAGGATAAAAAGGGCCAGTGGAGGGAGATGCAAGCAGAGACGCAGGCAGGCGCTGGAAGGCGGGTGCAGGGAGAGGTATACGCGCGTAACTGAGCAGAAAAACACAGATGGACACGGATGTGCAGGCAGCCCCGGGCAACCTGAGCCTTTACTGAGAGCAAGACAGGCAGGCAGGGCTGCACGTGCAGGCAGGCACATGGGGACAGGACACTGGCACAGGCCAAGGACGAGACAGATGAGCAGACAAGCAGAGAAATACCAGGACAGGAGGAGCTGCAGAGGGCTGTGGTGAGGGGAAGCAGCAGGAGCTGCTGTGCAGGGCGTGTGCCCTGCTGTGTGCCACAGCCCCTCTTCCCAGGAGAAGGGGTGAGCAGCTGGATGAGTTTGGCCTTCTCTCTCCTCTCTGGCTGGATCCAGACCGTAGACAGCAGCTGCTTTCAGCACTGGGACCCCACCCGGAGAAGTTGTCCTCATTTATAGTTTCCTGCCTCACAGACTTGTAGGGAAAATTACAGTGAAGGAAGTTTCTTGAATGTTGAATGCTGACCTGCACAAGGCCAAACCCAACAGCCCAGAAATATGGGCTCATTAATGCTACCATGCATAATGAGCAGAGAAAGTGAAATCCTTTCTCAGTCAGGAAATTTTGAGACTCTCTCCTGGCTGGAATACTTGCTTGGCAGCTCCAGCCTCTTGCTAGAGACTTGACATGAATAATCCTTTTCTTCTTGGCTCCTTGATCTCCCTGACCTGTCTCCTTTCCCTCCACCAAGGAGAACAATAAAGTCCCAGTCTTCAACAAGATGGTTTATGGAGCCCCCTTGTAGCAGGGGCTCCAGACCATGTGAGAGGTGTGAGGGGGGCTGCCCAGAGGTGCCCTGCCCAGAGCCTGCCTCACACACCTCCTCCTCCTCCTCCTCCTCTTGCTGCTCTGGCACTGCAGATGGGAAACCAAATCCCATCTGAACCACCAGCGTCTGCTGCAGGTCACTTCCTGGAGACAATGTCTTTTATTCCTTGGACCACTGGATGGCTTTTGGCACGGGAGCCAAATTAGTGAATAGAAATCTCCTCCCAGCGAGCTGCAGTGACATCCTGCTATTGTTGGCACCTCTTGGCAGGTTTGTTCAGCTGCTTTGTACCCGTTGACATCTCCGGGCTTTCATCAGTGCATCAGCATCACCCTAAGGCACATGGGCTTCCTGACCTAGTGCCCAAGGAAAACCCTCTTCTGTTTACGGTCAGGATGCGAAAGTAAAGGAAGCTGAAATGCTACTCAGGAATCCACTCCAGGCTTTAATCACCACTGTCACTGCTAGAAGACATGGGGAATGTTGAAAAATAATCACCATGCTGTGTAATAGGATGCAGATGTTCAGGTTGTGATCTGTGCAGACACTGTGACCTCCTGGCTACTGGAAGACAAGCCCTAATCAAAACTCTGGAACTGAAAAAAAATTTTCCCGCAAGCTTCCAAGAAACCTGGAAGATCTTTCTGTGTGATCAGTAGATGTACAGTGGCTCTGAACACAACTTCAGTTAGGCTAGGACAGATCTCTCTGTTGACAGCACAAGAGAGCAGCATAGGGCAGACAGGGTTAACTGTGTCTGGAGCTGGTTTGGAAAGGCCCTTGCCAGATAAAAAAATTAAAATTATGAGTGTCATGTAAGCTGTAGGGTATTAAAGTACACACACGTGTGTATGCATACAATATGTATGCACCCACACCTCCCTGGGGAGGACAGTGGGCTGATGAAGTCCTTTCCTTTCTGTTCCTGGCTGGCCATGTTTGGCCCATGCTGCTCTTTCCCACACAGGAGCTGGCTGGCTGGCAGTTGCCAGGGCAGTTTTGGAAACAGCAGAGGAAGTAAATTGCCTTCTCTTATGGAGCATCACAGTCCCACCATGTCCCTGGGAGGCAAAATTGTGCAGACCTCCTTCAGCTGTCATGATGAATTTTCCTGTAGCTAAAAGAGTGCTGGCATGGGAGAAGAGGTCCAACTGCAGCCAGTTGTGCCATCCATCCCAATCTCCTTCTCCCCTCTCCTCCATCCCTCGGCACACCCAGAGGCATCTATACTGGGGACTGCTGAGCCAGACTGTGGGCATCAATGCTCTCAGAAGAGGAAGAGGAGGCAGAGAGATGAGGGGATCAGAACTGCATCTTCCCATGGTACCCAGGTTCCCAGAAATGAGCTCTGAACTGGCCAAAAATATCAGCCAAGCAGAACAGACACTCTCCCTTCCACACACACCTCACTGGTGCAGACAGTTACGGCAAATCCCAAAATAGCAGAGTTAGATAAATACAGAGAAAAGGGTTTACAAATTTCCGAGAGGGTGACAAACAGCAGTGCTCGCTAAGGAGGGGAGCTCTTTTTAACTCAAGGGCTTTTTCTTTCTGAAGATCCTTTCCCCATATAGAATAAAAGAGAAAGTCCTTTTCAAGCAAAGTGCCCTGTAACTTGAAGACTGACTGATAGGAAGTGATGCTGGGGGCTGCACTGAAGCAGAGAGGAAGTTTTTGGCAAATACATGCCTGCAAGACAGAGAATAGCCTGAGCCTCAAGTTTACTTTTTCACAGCTCCAATGCTTTCTGCCTGCTTAAAGCCTGAGAGAGTAGCTATTTAGGAAGAATGTAGGAAAATAAGTATGTGATGTAACTGGATCTGGGAACCAGGTTGCCTGCTTTTTCATGCAGCTCTGCTGAATGCTTCCTGCGTTGCCTAGCTTCGATGTACTTGCATGGATACAGATCATGGTACCAATTCCACTGAAGTCAGTGAAGCACATTCACCTGCCATTTAAAGGCAGCAGCTCATGGAAAACCTTCCCACACTGCAAATGACCTGTTTTAAAATCAGAATTTTTGATCATGTCTGCTCCTCATGCCATACCTGATGAGGATGAGGAGAACCTACAGCCGTATGTTGCCTGCTGGGGATGCACCATCCTCTGCCAGCGCTCCCAGAAGGCACAGGGGTGCTGCTGAGGTTGGGGCGAGGGGTGAAATGGACTGGACACCATCCTCAATTTACTGTCAAATAGGCACTGGGTGCTTGTGAGCACCCCAGCAGAGAAATGGACACTTCTTCCTGAGCTCCTGCACTTCCCACGGCGGGGGCACTGGGACAGCAGCTGCTGCAACGTGTAGAGGGCAGCCCAGGGGATGCTTGCCCAGCTGAGCTGCAGCTGGGCTTTCAAACCAGACTGGGAGCACTGGGAGTAACGGAGACCCTGCCGGTGCCCCTTTCTGAAAGGAGCATTGTTATTCCACGGAAATGACCTTTGGAGTCCAAATGTCTTTATTTAAAATGAAACAAAACCAACCCTAACTGCTCTTTAGGCAAAAACAAATTAGCTGTTATTGCTGCACAACTTTAAATACACTGTGGTGATCTTCCACACTTCTCCCTGTTTGCCTGGTCAGTGAATACACGGTGCTGCCTTAACTCCCAGCTCCTGCTGCTCCCACGCAGGTGAAAATGGCAGGAAAACTGGCAGGTCTCCTCCCGTGGTTCGTATTTAATTTCACCTCGGTGAAAAGATCTTAAAATGACCAGAAAAAGAGGAAAGCAGTTGGGTTGGCTTAAAACTGTTGATCAGGAAGCAAAAACCACTGCAAGTCTGAAGTATATTATTTTATATTTTTAAAAAAACACTGTTGGTTCACCAGGGCTCTCCTCTTTCTTCTGTCCCTGCCAGGAGTTGATGGCTTTTTTCAAGCATCTCCCTTTGCTGTCACTTCAGCAGAAGTGCAGCAGGAGCTCTGCTTCATCTGCCTCTTGGCTGGGTGGTGAAAATGAGCCGTAAAAAGCAAGTTTGGAAATCAGTTCTCTGGCTGCATGACTCGTTTGTTTTCTTTTAAAAGCACCAAACTCTTTTCTTGGACCTTTATGTCCAGAGGGAGTGAAGTGCAAAGAGTTTCTTGGCCAAGTTTGTGGTAGCAAAAATGGCGTGTGCTCATATTCCTCCTCTTTTACAGCCCCAGCCAAATATGGCTTGTGCTAAAAGTTTGTGACCCTTGCATGGTATTTTCTGAGCCTTCTCAAGCCAAACCCAGAGACTGTTTCCAAACAAGCTTGAATTTTCCATTGGGAGCTAGATAATCACAGTGCAGAGGAGGACACTAAAACCAGAGCTTGTGCTCTGGAGTTGCATATTTCCATAGCATCCTTCATCCAGAAAAATTCCAGAAGCCTACTGAAGGGTGCTAGCTGTGAGAGGTGAGCGGTCAAGCAACCTGCTTGCCTGGAAGACATTGGTATTTGATCAGCTGCTTTAGGAGGCAGGAGGGGGCTGCCCAGGGCAGCCAGGGGAGGAGGGCCTGGGAAGGGGGCCTGGTATGACCGTGCCACTGCAGTGCAGGCACAAAGCAACCCAGACATCTCATGCCAGCGCTGGGGAGCAAAGCCCCTGCACCTTGGAGCCACGGGTACTGCCAGTGTCTGCCCTTGGGGCTTCTGCCCCCCTCGGGGTGCCAGTCGAAGGGGAGCTGTGTGCAGGGGCACAGAGCAGGCAGGGGGTTTCTGCTCAGCCCCTGCACGACCCTGCGTCCATGGCAGGAGACTTCCCAGCCTGGGCAGACACGCTGTCTCCTCTCTCTAATTGCAGCCTTGTGCCTGTCCCAGAGTGGGAGCTGGCTCCTTCCCCTCCATCGCATTGTCTCTTCCCACAGCCCAGCTCCCACGGGGCTCACAGCTTTTCCTCTCCAGCTCGCAGCCCAGCTCTGTCTCACTGGCTCTGTCTTGCCCCTCGCATCTCAGCGTCATCTGCTCTCCCTTCCCCCTCCTATTCATTCAGATTTTCCTTTCTTTAGCCGCCCCCTTACTGTGCTCCCTTACACCATCTTTTGCACAGAAGTCCAAAAAGCAGTGGGGCTGCACCATGGAGACACAAAGGTGGGCTGCCTGCTCCAGAGGCTTCCATCCATCCCCTTCACCTTGTTGTCTGTGCTGCTGGGCTGCAGAGGTCCTGGCTGTGCCTGCATCCTGGTGGGGATGAGAGAGCCCAGCTGGACAATGGCAGCACTGTGCTGGAGAAAGCAGCTCTGTCCGGCTGCCACCGCGGTCCGCATCCGCTGAGCACAGGGGAGGGGAAGGGTGTCCCTCCGTGCCCCTGCATGCCCCTCACTGGGCAAAATCCGGAGAAGATGGAGGGACTGATGCCTGAGAGCAGCGTCACCCCACTCCCCCACGCACTGTGAAGGCTGATGCAGGGACTAGGGTGGCTCTGCTTCCATCAGGCACTGGCTGGGTCACACAGAGCTCAGACCTCTGCTCTGCTGCAGACTCCCAGGGGAACCTTGGGCAGGCCCTTTGGACCACGCTGGTGCTTTGTGACCCCTGCAAGGCATGGAGGCTGCCTGGGCCAGCTGCACAGCTGGGTCCCTGCACCTCCACACTGGAGGTGCGGGCTGGGAGCCCAGGCATGGAGCCACACCGGTGTGCCCCCAGCCCCGGCCCAGCGCTGCACACGGGGCCATGAGATGCACCAGCTCAGGGGTCTCTGAGGCAGCCCCATGCTGTGGGGGTTGGGAAGACCCACAGACTCTCCCTGTGTCCCTTGTCCAGGTGGCACTGGGGGGACAGTAGCATGGCTCTGCTTATGGGGGCCATCAGACAGACCTTCTTCAGATCCTGGATGCACTTCTGGTGTCACTGCTGAGCTGCTGTAAAAAGTGACTTTCTCATTCCTGTCCTAATCCATCAGCAGCACCTCTCAAAGTAATGAGTTCCCAAAAAGTAGTGATTGCAACATCGAAATAATATTGCTGCCACTGGAAAAACTGTGGTGGCACACAACACCCCTGAAGAGGGCAGGAGCTCCAGCTGCAAGCCAGAGAGAAAAGCTTCTAGTCACAATGTGGTGGCAGTGGGGGCTGGCTGTTTTGCTCTGGGGCTTTCCTGAAGCCCTGAGCGGGACAGGAGTGGGGAGCAATGCCCACATGAAGGCATTGCTATATGCCTCACCTAGAGAAAGAAAAGGCAGCTCTTTCCAAGTTTACCAGTGCACTGCCTGCCAGCATCAGTGGGGAAGAAATCACAGCTCGCTTCCTTCTGAGCTGTCTCGAAAGTGTAGTTTGTGCTGAGCAGACGCAACCTTGAACAGAGACTTTCCCATCAGAGCTATAAACCCCTTTTGAACCCTGGCTTGGAAAGCACACATTTCTGTTTTCCTCCTCTAAGGTTGTCACCATAAAAAGAACCACAAAGGGCTCTGTAAACCCATAGCAAGAATGAAGGGCTTGTTTGTGTTTCCCTCCGTGCCACAATTCCTTCCACACACATTTGTGCACATACATGTCATGGGCAACATCCCTATTAGAAAGACTCTGTGCAAGACTTCTTTTAGCTCTTAGAGAAAGGGAACATTTCCTTTGCTCCAATTCATGCACTGAATTGACACTGGGCCTTCCTGCTTCTGCCCTGCAGGGATTAGAAGATCAGGCTGGGAGTTAGGGACCAGGAGGAAGCTGGGAGTCCTGGATTTTCCACCCTACCCATGGGGGCTGTGGTGGAGCCATCCCCTTGCAGCCACAGGTGTGCAGGGAAGCTCCCTCATGCAGGGTGAGCACAGGGACATCCCAGGGCCACTCCTTCCTTTGGCCTCATCAAAATGGGTCCAAACCCAGCTGACTTCCCAGCAGCAGGGCTAGGAAAGGCCTGAGCAAGTGCCAGGCTTCAAGCTAGTCACTTTGTGATGGGGACACCTGAAAAGCCTGGTTCCTCAGCTCCTCTGTCTGGGACAAAAGCCCTGAAACAATAGCCTGGCTTCCCAGCAGCCGGTGACCCAAAGGATGCCGTGTGCTGAGGTCACCAAGCCCAAGGATTAATGACAGCTTGAGGAAACCGCTCTCCGGACGCCTTGCCGTGGGATTTGGCAGCACAATAGCCAGAAGGAGCATGCAGGCTCCTCCACTTTTTCTCAGGGCCTAGGTAAATAATCCCCTTCCATGGGAGCTGTATGGATTCCCATAAAGCTGAATAATAGAAGCAGTTCCCAGGCTTATGGTTAACAATAATTTTTTTCCAGGCCACATAATTATTATTATTTTGAGAGTCAGGAACCTGGGAGAGAATTCACAGACAGTGTTCTCCCAATCAGCTCACAGTGAGCAATTTGATTTCACTTAGAAAGAGACAGCTGTGAAACATTAAGTACCCCTGGACCCTCAGGAAAGGAGCACAGTGGGTGCCCTCATGCTTGTGGACCCACCACCCCTGCACTAGGGGGGTGGTGCACCCCAGCCAGGACTCAGAGCTGAGAGCACATGACAGAAACCACATCTCCACAGCTCATGAATTTGTCTCCAGGTCTTGGATGCCACAAAAATGCTTTGCAAATTGCTGCAGGGCAGAGCCAAGAAGGGAGAGAGGAAGGAATGTGCTTAATCAGGCAGGGGAAAGCAAGGCAGCTTCTTTGCAAGGGTTAGAAAGGAGCAGGGTGCAAGACCTTCTGCAGCCAAAATCCAAATATTTTGCATGGCTCATGCAGGAGAAGGCAGCAAGAAACTGGTGGACATTTGTTCACAGCTGAACTGGCAGCGTTGGAAGCCAGGTTTCTTTGGCTGAGGGTGGAAGGGCAGCTCCATGGGGCTGGCAGCTTGGGGGCTTTCAGCAGGGAGAAAAGGAGGACAGGAATACCAGCAACTCCAACACAGGTAGGAGGTGCAGAGCACTGGTTAGATCCCACTTCTTGGTTAATTCCAAATTAATTTGCATGGCTGGAGAAAAACACGCTGTGGGCAAAATCCTGCCTTTACAGGTTGGAGCAGCTGCCCCAGCAGTAGGGGTGGGATCAGCCTCAGACTTCACCTGAGGAGACAGGATGGCTCGAGCCCGTACAGCCCCACCACATAGCGCAGCACATGCCAAGGAAACAGGATCCATGCCCTGCTGCTCACACGTGCCAGAGCCAGTCTGCCTCAGCCAAACCCTGCCCTTGGGAGCAGCAGGGCCCGGCTGGCTGAGGAGCCAGGCACGGCACGGCACGGCATGGAATGGCATGGCACAGCACGGCATGGAATGGCATGGCACACTTACCAAGGCAACAGGTGGCGGGCTGCACCCTGTGAGGGTGCCCAGCACCTTCCCAGCTCTGCCTCAGGAGCCTCCTGCGTTTGCATGCCCCAGGGTAGCATTGGGAGAGGGAAGACAAGATACAAGTCAGTGAACATGTGGCTGACTTGACATCTTTGAACACAAAAAGGTGACACTTGAAACATGTTCACAAGGGTGAACAGTATCTGCACAGGCCTCCTGTCTATTGGCTTTTCAGATTCAGACTGCTGCTTTTTCCAGCAGTGTCTTCACCTTGTTGTCCAGATCCATCCACCCTTCATGGCAGAGATGGTCTGGGAGAACAACAGCAAGGAGGGAGACAGTCTCTGGAGTGGGGGTTGGAACTAGGTGATCTTTAAGGTCCCTTCCAATCCAAACCAGTCTATGATTCTATGACACGTATATCTCCTCTCTCCCAGTCTTCTCGTGGGCCATGGTGTTCACCTCAGCAACTGGAGCCTCCCACTTGTACCTCCTTTCACGTGCCCCTGCCAGGAGGGTTTTACCTCCTGCATATTGCATAACTGCTCTCCAGTGCCAGCACCAATTTTGTCTGCTCAGGTTACAGGAGGTTTGCAAGAGCCATTTGAAATACAGGAGCAGCAATTAAAGGGCCCAGGCCACAGCTCCAGAGGGTCTACTTGGCCAGCTAAATGTGGACACTAGTACGTGCTGGGCTTGCAGAGGAATTCACATTCTTGGAGAGTTAAAGCAAGACCAGGAAAGGTTACTTTTAGCAGGTTTGAGGTGCAGGCAACCAAGGCAGTGCCTCGCCTGAGGCTACACTCAGAGGCAGGGTGTACACACAGCCTCCTCCCTGGCATTAGGAAGAGTGTCCTAACTTTGGGAGCCTGCTTTTGGCTGCTATCTGGATTCACGGCAGTTCATGGTACCTATGGTTCACAGGGACATGCTGTGGAGTGAATAAATGTCGGCTTTTCTGTTTCCAGCTCTGAGTAAAAAAGGGTCCTCCGGCTCCAAAACTTTTTTTGCAAGCAAGCACATGATTGCTAAGCCTCAGGCTTTGGGAGCTGTGATTCCCTCAGCCACTGCCAGTGAAGGAGGAGCCAAGTTCAGGGGTCTACCTTGTGCTCATTGCCAGTCAAATGCATAAAAATAAATACCTTTTCCCTGTATTCAGTTCTAGGACAGATCAGTTGTCATGGGTCCTGTGGGTGAGCTTGTGGTTTAAAAGGGAATCTTCTCTACGTAGACCTTCTCCAGGGACTTTCCTGGCATTGTGCCCTCTGTAAACCTTTCTCTGCAGCCCGTGACGCTGTCATGGAAATGGGCAATTGAAGTTGCCAGACTGTTGGTGTGGAGCACGGATAAGCCCTGTCCTCTGGCTCTCCCGCTGCCCGGGGATGGATAGAGGCAGGTGGTGCGGGAGACATGCCAGTAGGGAAGGGTGAAGCAGATTTCCTGAGGGACACATGGTGTCCCTGAGCCCAACACTGCGTGCTTTGCCTTGGGAGGTAGGGTGCAGCCCAGAGGGTGGCACAACAACCCTTCCCCATGTCAGGTCCTTTGCAGGACAGGACCTGCTTGGACCACTCGCTCCTTGGGTGTTCAGCCAGAAGAGGGGCTATGTTGGACCGGGTGGCAAGGGCCAGGTTTCTCTAGGGGAGGGAGATGCCAAAGAGATTCATCTCCAGCCAGAGATGGTTTGGAGGTGGTGCTGCAGGAGGCCAGCATCTTCTATACAGTTTGAGCTTTGAGGTCAATACTTCACCAGGACACTCAGCCTCTCTGAGCAGCCAGAGGCTGCTCCCAGCAGCTAAGATGACAATGATATTCTTGTCACCTTCAATTGCTGTCGTATTTGAGCCATTGTATCTGTTGAAAATACGCTGTGGGGAGAGCTGAGGTGCTTTCAAAAATGTCTCTTCAGGGCCAGCCTGTGAGTGATATAATTCCTTGGTACCCTGTCAAAGCACAAGCACAAGCATCTGCTCAGCACCCTGAGAGGCAGTGGTGGTGGGATGCTGGAGAGAAGGCAAGACAGGGAGGGAAAAGACAGAGAAGGAGGTGAGTGTAAGGATGGAGACTATAACCCAGACCTTCTTGCTTTCGTCTTTTCAACAATGCTCCCCTGCTGTAGCACGTACAGTGAGAGAATCCATTTATATTTTGTTTCTGTTCTGCTTCTCTCTTTGGGTTTGATAGAAAAAAAAATTTAAAAAAAAAAAAAAAAAAAACAGCAGATGTAATGGAAAAACGAAGTGAGAACAGCAATCCTCCCAGGTCACCCTCTTTTTCCTTTCCACTGTGCTTGCCAAGCACAACCCATTTCAGTCTCTGCTGACAATGCTCCGTGCTGCAATATGTTGTGTTCCAGCCCTCCGGGGCATGAACTGAAAGAGAAACTCCTGGCAGCCCCCAGGAAGTGCAGCAGTGAGGCACTCATGTAACTTCCACACGGCTCCCGCCCTGCCACAAAAGCTGTGCAGTGTCACTGTCCTGAGACGTGTGTGTCAGGGAACTTTGTGAGGGTTGCAAACAGCCTAAGAAGACACCATGTCCCGTGTCTGAGCAAAGGCCCAGCTACTTCCCTGAGTGCGTGAGAAATGGCAGGGCAGCCTGTGATGAGGTTGCTGACAAGCCCCAGGGGGGTTATAGGCCAGTCTGACACTTAATCAAAAGGACTTTTTTTTCCCCTCTGCCTGTGCACAGCCCCCTTGACACTGAACTGCTTGTTTTTAGGTCTGTCCCAAAGAAGAGCTCTGAAATACAAAATGCTCCCTGGGAGCATAACCCGGTGCAGAGCCCCAGGCAAGACCATGTTCAGATGCCTGATCCCTTGCACTTGGTTTTGAAGAGCCCAACTCTGAATTCTCTTTGGCAAAGAGCCCTTTGACCTGTGGCCTGGAGACCCTCTATTCTGAAAGGTAATTAAGGAGAGCAAGCCTTTTGCTGGCCACTTTAAATTCACTGTATTGGGCCTGAGTCTTCAAAGGGAGGAAAACCATGGGAAGATCTATCATCAGAGAAGTTGAAAGCCACCAAGTCCAAGAAACTGGAGGCACTTACAGGAGAGATTGCTGTGCTGGCTGTGGTTTATCTTTTTGTTCCCACAGGACAAGTTTTGCCTGCATTTAGAAAGCACTGCAGGACCTGGTTCCTCTCACAGTCCTCCCTTAAGAATTGACTACAGAATAAATAGAGGATGTTTTCCTTCCCTGAATATCTATTTCCTTCCTAAATAAACCATGGGTGAGTCTGTTGGTTTTTTTCTGAGTTTTTGTTTTGTTGTTGTTGTTGGGTTTTTTAATGGAAGAAACACAACCAACAGGGATCTTACAAAGATTTTAATAGCTGTATTTGGTTCCTCAGTACCATGAGGAATGGGGAAATCACTGAACACAGAATAAGACCTTGGGATCAGCTAACTCATCCTCCTCTCCAAGGCAGGATTAACTAAACCTAGCCCATGCCTGACAGATGTTTTTTGACATGTATTTAACAGCCCTACAACCCTCCAGCCTACTCAGGAAGTGATTCACTCACCTTATTATTTAGAGAATGTTAATGGTATTGATGTGGGTCTTCTTAGTGTGTTTAAGGCACCTGAACTTGGTTTTTCCCCAGTGGGAAAAAACAGTTTCTTTTTTTTCGCCTTGCCTTTTGCAGTGACCTTTCACCTGATTGAAGCCTGTTGCAGTGGCTCCTCACAGTCTCCTCCAGGTTGGATGAAAACACAGGCCAAGCTTTCTTACCTCCCACTACAGTCAGAGTGGGGGAGGCAGCTGAGCAACCCTTTGTGCAACTCCTTCAGTGTCTGTGATGGTGGTGATACAGAGGGAGTGGATAAAACCAGAATTGGTCAAATGCCATCCATGCTCTCTACTCACAGAGCTCAGCTGAGAGCAGTTCACATGCATCAGCACTGAGGTGCCTTCTTCAAACCATCCAAAGGCCTGGAGCTGTGATTCTGCAAAACTGCCCTCATCCTTATGAATCACTGGACAAAGGAGCTGCTGGATTTGGACTCTGTTACCTGGTCTGAAACCTCTGCTGATACCCTGGGATCTCTTAACCTCTTACACCACTGAGCTTCCAGGAAGGCTTGGACCGAGACCCAAACACCCATTCTGCGTGGGCAAGTTCAGAGGCAGGTTTTTGCAAGCTGGTCTTTGCTTCACCCATGGACAATTTTCATTTGGATGGTTTTCCTCCAGCCCCATCTGTTGTTGTGGCCTCACAGATGCAGTTCATGGCTTGTTCTTGCCTCCTACTCCTTGGCCTGCCAAAGTCCCGTCCCTGTTGCAAATACGTGTGCAAATAGCCCTGAAGCAACCGGGTACAGTATTCCCCTTGCGGAACTGGAAAATAAATCCTTTTCATCCAGAGAGAACTAGAACTGCATTTAACTATTTTCTGAGTTAGCACTACTCTTGAAGCCAGCAAAATGTCAGGATTTGGTCCATGATTTCCGCAAAGCTGTGATATGGTAAACTTAGGCTGGTCCTTTCCGTGTAGATGAGGCCAAACTCTGTTTATGACAGGACATTGTTCCATATCTAACCTATTGCACAGGCACACTTCCTGTCTTTATTGTTATTGTCTACCCCTCTTACACTTAAAACCCAGGTCACCCCAACAATATTGCAGTGGAGTGCAATATTGTCTTGCTGTATTCAGCAAGACAAAATCATGTTTGCAGGTAACATTTCAACAGCTCTCCTTAGAGCTGAAGCCCAGGGCATTTTTAGGTGCTGGGGAAGTTCCGCCTGTGGAAGGCTCTACAAAGCCAGTATGAGGCCCCTGCACTGGGGCTTTTGCTGGCATACAGTCATTGCACAGGAGAACTTTGTGATTCACCCCAGTGAATGTGCTCATAGAGGCTTTCGAGAGCAGGTGAGCAGTTTTCACAACCCTGGCAAGTGTGTGCTGCAGACCAGGGTGCACTTCATGCTGGTGGCTGGGTGCCATCTCCCAGTGGCAGTTTTTGGTTGTTTGCTGATGTGGGGGCCACGCCATGGCCTCACCAACCAGCACAGCAGTGCCTCTGGCAGCTTGGCATTACTGTGCTCAGCACTGAACAGCTTCACCTCCATCCCCTGAGCACCTCTGTCACTGACCTTGGAGATGTGGCCAAGTCAACCTCACGGGTCCCCACTCAGGCTGCATGCAAAGGAAACATCCTCAAAATCATAAATGCTCGTATATCCCTTCTGCTGAGGGCACAACTCAGAATTCCTGCCCTGAGATGGGAGTTTTCCAGTGAAGATCTGTGCAAAGAGATAGGGTCTGTGGAAACTCCTGCGATGGGTTTGCTTTCTACATGGGGTGGAAAAATCCACATCTCATGAGTTACACCTCTACTGCAGAAATGCAGATGCTGCTACAAACTGTCCTGATGCACACAGACCAAACACTGCCTGTCTTGTTAGGTTCCCAGCTCCAAATGAGGAATTTTGACACTCCTGGCAGAATTCCTTCTGAATTCATATTCTAAAAGAGCAGAAACTGCTCATGCATTCCCTTATTCCAGAAAAGGCTGAGAAACTCTTGGATGGTGACCTATCCTTTAAGGTGCTGCTTTTGTTCAAAGGGTTTCTTATATTGAAAGTTTGGTGCTTGCTTAGCTGCTTTGGGCAGCATGAAAATGTTGGATTATGTGGATGTCAGAAAACCATGATGAGGATTGTCCACTTGGGAAATTTTAGGGACGTAACTTCTGTGACTGTGTGAATTATGTGGTGTAGCTAAACAGATGATGGATATGACCACCTATGACATGTCATTCCTTAGCTAATACCATGCAAAGATTGCTCGTTGTGGGCAATACCCTGTTTTGATGTCTCTGGCCTGCATCAACTGCAGCTTCCTCAGACTGCAATCAATTCCCAAGATTGCACAAAGGTTATGGACTGCCTCCAAACTTCCAGTTTGAGACCACTGCTGTGTGTAGGGGTATAGTAAAAGCTAAACTATATAATTACATCTGATCACATTCACATCAGGGACTTCAGGACCTTCGCTGCATCTGCTACCAGTTAAGGCTGTGCAAAAGCAGGATCTTTGCAAAGATCTTCTGGGTCTTTGAGCTGTGTCAGCAAGCCCCTGCTGTGTTGTACATGGAGGAGCTGAAATAAACTACAACTGGTAGTTGCTGTAAAGCCCCTCATGTTTTGCTGTACAATGTAGCAGTGAGCTACATTGAGAAGGAGTTTCTTAACACAGACTTTGTGAGACAGTGGCCAGCCAAGAGAATTTTAAAGCTGGCAGCCTGTAATCAGTCTGCATGAAGAAAGGACAAGGGTTTGGGGGTCTGAAGGGCAGTAAGGCCCAAAGCAACTGCATCCCACAAATCCAAGCAGTGCTCAGATCCATGCAGTGATGCCAGCAAAGCCTAACAACTCTTTGTATCCTGCCTGGTCCTCCCTGCCTGTGGACACATTGCTAGCTTCACTACCTGCTGGGGGAAGCAGGCTCCCAGTGAAGAGAATCGAGATTGTCCTCTTCCACCCTGCCTAGTCCCACATCACTTAGCCTGACCAGCCCCATCAGGATCCCCATAGCTCTGGAGATGGGCAAGACAGAAACACTAAAATTCTACTAAAGTAGAAATGTCAGACATCTCCTTTTTTTCTGCAGCAGACAAGTAGATTCCAGTCTTTACCATTTGCTTATGCAAGAGGGATGATTAGGACAGGGCAAAGCTGGGAGGCTGAGCAGCCCAGGTGTAATGGAGATGCATGTTATGCTAACACAGAGCCCTGCACACACGGTGCCATTTGTTGTGCCACTGCTTGGCCGGGCTCCTGCAGCTCAGCCCCTCACGCACCAACCTCTCGCTCTCATTAATGCCAGATTGGGTTCCTGCTGCTGCTCCCCTGCTGCTTTTAATTATGTGGCCACCAGCCAAGGACTGCTGGGGAAAACCCTACCCCTCAGTTTGGGTGTCAGCTGATCCTGACTAAAACATATGGCTCTTGGAGGGGGGAGAGGGCGTAAAGGAAAACAACAGAAATGGGAACAATTCACGAGAGAAAGAGGATGAAGGTCAGAGGTTAAAAGTGCAAGAATAGGGAGCCAGGAGGGGACACAACAGCACACCATGATTTCTGCCCACCTCTCTCTACAAGCATACAAAGTGCAGGGAGAGAAATAGCCACTGTGGTCCCCTCTCTTCATGCTCCTTCTCCTGGGGCTGCAGGTGGTCAGTCTGGCAGGGCAAAGAGGAGGCTGCCAAGGTCTTGTGGCATAGTGGGCCTGGAGGTGGAGAAGGTGCAGGTACACAGGCAGTGAGAAAAATATGCAGCCCTTGGGGGAGATGGGAGAGACACTGGGGCATGCCAGGTGCACGTGTGCCAGGTTCTGTCTCATGCTGCAGAAGGGATTTGTGTCCAGGAGCCCCATAAACCATGCTGGGACCACACCTGTGCCTGCTGCTTCTGCAGGGTGTGGAGCTGGCCCATGGAACTATCAGTCCCACTGGTGTCCTTCAACATCTTCTGAGGGTAAGGGTTTACTCCACTTAGGGGTTGGAAAAAGGAAGTGAGTGGAGACTAATCACTTGTAGTTCAGAAAAGCTCCAGTTTTGGTGAGACCTGCCAGGACTGTCCTCTGGGGAACTTGGGTCTTTCTGCCACTTGCACAGAAGATGTGGAAGATACACCATGGGGACTGATCAAGGGCATCCCCCCTCTGCCCCTTGGTGGTTGTAGGAGACTTGGCTGCTCTGAGCTCGAAAGAAATCAGTAGCAGAGACAGTCCTGGGCACCCCGGTGTCCTGGGAAGCACAGAGCATAGGCAAAGGGACACACGTGGCTGGTGCTCTGAGCTGCACTGATGTGGGCAAGGGAGGCTGCCATGGAGGTCTCCACATGCCCCAGGTCTGCTCTTCAGCACGTGCCAAGAGCAGCACCTCCAAGCCGCCCTCTCAGCAGCCCCACTCGCCTTGCTGTGCAGAGAGGCAGTGGCCCCTGGCAATTCAGAAATCCCAGTCTGGCAAGGCCAGCCCAGAGGCACTTGCTGTACTGGGATATAGCACTGGGTGATATTTTCAGGAGTAATGACAGCTGTGTTCCCAGGCATTCAGACACAAGGTCAGTCTGACCCTGGTACTCCTTCCTATTGCCCAGCCCCAGGCAGTTCCCCACACAAGCTCTTCTGAATTGCTTACCAGCCTTCAAAGAATCTAAAAAATCCCTAACAAGTCTCTAAAAATCTCCACTGTCTGCACACAGGGTCTTGGGAAGGAGGCAGGCCACCTGAATGACAGGACAGTGGTGGGCTGACCATGACCAGCTGCCAGATGCCCACTCAGCCACTCTCATTCCCCCCACCTCAATAGGTCAGGGGGAGAAAAAAATCCCCTTGTGGTCAAGATAATTAGAGTTTAACAAGAAAAGCAAAAGCTGCACATGGAAGCAAAGCAAAACAAGAAATTCATTCACCACTTCCCTTTGGGAGGCAGATGCACCACACAGGCTGCTGTGAAAAAGGTTACCTTCCTAACTTCATGGCTGACAGACCCAGCACAGACGGCAGACATGTCTTGTGTATTTGTGTACACACTTGCAAGTGCTCACCTTTTCATTTCCATTTTTCACACTCCTGCCATCTCACTTGGACCTGGGTCAGTCTCCCAAGTGATACCCAGTTCTTAAATGCCATCATGTCAGCTCCATCATCTATACAGCCAACGAACCATCCTCAGATATCCTCAACAAGCTCAGGAGTGCTCCCACCCACAAATGCCCATTTCCCCTGTGCACCTTACCACAAACACCTGCAAATGGGCCATTACACAGTTCTGTGCTCATACACACCCATTTGTTCCTACCACAAATACAGCTCGGACATGAAGCTGAACCTCTATGCTGGCAAGCTACTTAGCATCATGAACTGTTAACATAAATTAGGCTGACTGCACTGGTGAGCAGCTCTTACAATAAAAATCACGTTACCTCCCCTTCTGGCTTCCCATCCAGACAATGTGGCAGCCTGGGAGTCATGTTAGGTCAAGAGATGTAGAAGTCTGAACTAGCTGCAGCTGCCTCAAACAGCTCTGGAAGGATCTTTTCCTCTTTGTTCATTTTTGATCCTGTTTTAATAGGCAAGAGTAACTGGTTTAAAGCAGCACACAGAGTCCCTGGGAAACCCACGGCTAGAGCAGACACTTGGCTTTGTCCGGTGCCTGGGCACCTCATGCAGAATGGGGACTTTGTGTTTGCTTTTAGAAGATAACCAATTCATATAGGAGGTTCATGAATATTCAGCTTGTGCTTAGGGCTGGGGAGAACAATCCCTAAAACAAAGAGGCAAATTCTTTTACCCTTCATTTGGGGGAATGTGTTTTTCAGCCTAAGGGCTGCAAGTACCCAGTGATCCCTTTCTGTGCAGGATCCATTAATGACCGGTGTTTTTCCAAGCCTGAGTGTGCATCGCTGCTGAAAAATAGATGCAGTCAGCGAGGGCTTGGGGTTAATGTTCCTGGATGAAGGAGAATTTGGAGGTGAGTCCAAGAGCATAAGGAACCAGGCTGAAGTCAGTCAATCTTGCTGTTGTAGTGTCTCTGGCTTTGTCCCCTTTCTGTGGCTGTACCTGCCCTGGGAATCTCTAGCCAAGAAGTCTCCCAGCAGTGGGAAGACATGTGGACATGTCTTGTTCTGCACAGCTACTGCAGTTATTCCTCTATGCAATGAAAAACAAACAATGAAGATTCTGTCTTCCCCAAAGAGGTTTGTCAGTTGCATGCTATTCCCAAAGTTGCATTTAGCCTCCTCCCTCATTTTCCTTGCACAGCACACCTTTTAGTGCTTAGAGACACTGTCTAGGTGTGGTAACAAACTACCAATAAATAATGGTTGTAGCTTGTTTGTCTATCTGCAATGACCCCACATGTGTTGTGGACTCAGATGTTCCACCCCAGGTAACGTGCAGCTGGTGAGCAGGAGTTTGCCATACCACAGTGACCTGGGTGCATTTCTAGGCTCTTGTATACATACTTTTCCACACAGAACACTTGTTGGTGTTGTTTACAGGAATTTCCAAGTGAAATAGGCTTTCCTTGAAAAAGTGAAATAAGCTTTCTTTGCAGTGTAACTGTACTCATACTTGGGTTGTTGCTGCTCTGAGTGCTGTCTTCCCTCCCCTTCCCAACCCCCTTCCAAAATGATTACACTGGTAACACTTTTAAATACAGCCTTGTTTTCCTTGTCTTCATCCTCATGGGAACTCTCCTGTAACTGTTCCGTGTTGTCCAACCAAAGCAGCAGAACAAGTTGGGTGACCACTGTGTGACTGATCACCACCCTGCCATGGGGAAGACAAACAGTCAGGGCTGGAGCTGGGCAAAGTGGGCACTGTTTGCACCAAATGAAGGGGGTGTTACTTTTGTTGATCTTTGGCCTGGTCCCAAAACTGTTCAAGCAGTGCCAGGTGAAGCTGGTTGCTAGCTGAGTGCATCAGTGCTACCAGGCACCTGCCTGGAGCTGTGTGTGCTGGGAAAGAGCCTCTGTGTGACCTCTCATCTTTTCCCACTTGCTAGGAAATGTGTGCAACACTAGCTCCTATCGACAGGCCTTCCTCCATGCTTCCACCTGCTGCCTTTCCTTTGCAAGCATGTCTGTGTGCTCCTTTCTCCCCTTCCAGCTTTTACCTCAGGACCTCCATTTTTTCCTGCTGTTCAGCTCCAGATTTTCCATCCCACCCACTGCTGCAACCCTCCGTTCCCGCTGCCTCCCTCCAGCCTTGTCCTTCCCTCCATCACCACTCCTCTTCTGTTTCTGCCAGGTGAGAGGCTGCTCAAGCTGCCCGCCTGCTGACCAAGGGATTAAGGAACAGGACCGAGGAACAGGGATTAAGGAGAGACACGGCCCGCGGGCAGCAGGACCTGGTGCAGCAGAGCTCCTTCAGTCCCCTGCGGTGATGGAGAGGGCTGTCAGCGTTACTGTTGTGTTGGCATGGCAAAGGTGGGAGGAAGGAGGCAGAGGATGGGGTGGGGGGGAAGGGATTTGAAGCTTCAAATGCCCCTTTGTGTTTTCACCTCCTCCAGTTTATCTGGTGCCCTGTGGAATTTACGATCCTCCCCCCTGCAAGGAGCTGTTGTATTTCAAGTCACGGAGTGCCTTCCAGCCGGGTGATAGACCAGCTAGCCTGCTCTTTAACAGCCTCAAAGGGTGTACTGAGCAAAGCCAAATTTTCTCCCAGCAACAGTTTTAGGAAGACTGATTATCTCTCTTTTACAAGTGGGAAAACAGTGTCAATCCATTCCAAATCCCCGTGGTGGAGCTGAGCAATGGATACAGCCCATGATTTATATCCTATTCTAAGGCTGCTAACAATATCTTTTCCTTTCTCCCTCTCCATGCTCAGCTGGACATTTGCCTGACTTAGGGAGAATAAGGAGACTGATCCTTGTCATTTGAAGAGGCAGACAACAGGTAAAGCAGAGGAGAACGTGAGCAAATATAGAAGTCAGACAGAAAACTCCCATCTCAGCAGCAGGAGTTGCCATCAAGGTACTGCTTTTCAGGCAGCCCAGATGAGGGACTTTAGGAGTCTCCTCGTTATCTGTTTCTCACCTCATTGCTTTGGTGTGCTGCGAAGGGGACAGGAGGCACATTTTGAGAGGATGCAGCCCATGTGATGGGCAATTGGAGAACCACAGCTCCCAGAGCAGCTCTGCCAGTGATGGGTTACACAAACAGAGCAGCCCCACAGTGAAGCCCCAGTGCTAGCAAGCTCGAGGGGCAGCCCCTCACTCCATCGCCCTGTGTCAGGTCACTGTTCAGGGTCCACCCTTCCCTGTCCTCCAGCAAGTTCACTGTGGGATGGGCCCCAGCTCAGCCCTGGCAGCAGACTCCTGAGCACCTGTGGCCCCTTCTGATTAAGGGGCACACAGCTAAGAGGCACAGGGAATTAGAGATAAGCTCCAGCACTGGGAGCACTTCTGACAGCCCCATAGCACAGCTGGAGAGACAGATGAGTGCAGAGATGTGGATTTCACAAGCCCTGTGCAAGGTTTGAGACACACCCAGCTCTGGAGGATGGAGTTGAGCCCTGAGCACCTGGGGATGTGGCAGGCTGGCCAGAAGCCCTCTGAGGAAGGTGCTGATGCAGACACCTGCACACTGAGTGAAGTACCAAGTGCCCCAGCTCCTGGAGCAGGTGCACAGTTGCAAGGTATCACGTGTTCCTGGTGGCTCCATGCCCTTTGCCAGCTCAGCCAGGGGTGGAAGGACACAGAGCTCAGAGAAGCAGGATACCTGGCAGGTATTGCTTTCTCCAAACATCACCAGCCCAGTCTGCTTTGCCTGCGCACCTGGGGTGGCTTTTACTGCTGTGGTACCAAATGCAGCTGCACCAGTGCTGCTGTGTGCAGCCTGAGAGCCCTTTGCTTCCACAGGTCACCCCAGAAACCCTGCAACCCTCCCCTTCTCTATGCAGCCTGAGGGCCCATCAATCCACCCCTCCTCTCTGCCTGGGCACATTCGTGCCTTCAGGCTGGGGTAGGAAGCTACAAGATTGTTAACGCCCTCCTCCCTGCCCCAAGAGATAAATGCACAGATGCATTGGAGCCAGGCAAAGCCTCCTGGCAGCTGACATCCACACTGGCTGTGTATTACCTGCCACTCCAGATGTGTGAGTCTTCCTCCTGGTTGCTAAACTTCAGAGGTCAAGCTGCTACCTGTGAGATTCAGCTCTTGCTGTCACTTTCTTACACATGCCCTCTCAGGCTCTCAGTTACTATGACAGGGACACATAATACGGAAACCTTTTTCATTTGCATTTATTTTTGTGTTTATAAATATAAAAGGTGAAAGGCTTGTTCTTCCATAATCTCTGATACAGCAGTACTGACATCCTGTCAGTGGGATTTTCAACAGGATAGGCTGGTGCACTGCACGTTTATTGGATCAATTTCAGCTTGCCTTCTTCATGGCTCTGCCACGGCTTCTCTGGTTACCACAGGTAGATGTGCTGAAACCCAGAGCAGTAATGCACACCGTGCCTTCTGCTGTCCTTGCTGGTGGGACAGGGAGAAGGAATGCCACCTGGAAAGGCTCCTCCACCTCTGCTGTCATAGAGAAGTCACGCAGGCCTTGGTGCTCAGACCTGCAACTCAATCTGTGGACATGACCTTTTGGTAAATCAAGCTGAGTGTCCCAAGTTTCTAATTCTTGTGCATTATTAATGTCTTGCTCAGGAATTAATGTGGGTCAGGCTCTGCTTATGGGCCCACATGTGCATTTCAAGTGTAAGCTTATCCAGAGTTCAGAGATGGCTAAAGGCAGGATTTTGGCTCAGTCTTTTTTAAAAAAAGACTCTATGAAGTAATGACCCAGTGACAAGTATCCTCTTTGATTTTGTTTCTATTCCCTCACCAGGGAAATTGTTCATCTAGGGCCACAGCGAGTTTTATGTAGGGGACAGGATTCAGACTTGTGTTTGCACTACATCAGGATAAAGGCTTGGAGTGGTGAGCAAAAATTTTAAGAGAAATTAGCAAGCTGGGCAGAGGGCTCAGAAAACATGACCTCCAGGGAAGACGTGGTAGACTCTGTCATGTTTTTCCTCTAGGCACAACTGTAAAAGTAGTGATGCATTGTTCTCCATGTCCATGGATGCAACGCAGGCCTGACTTGATTTACAGTAAAGGTGATTTATGGTAGGAATAGGGGCAATATTTTCAAGTTTTTAAGGATTGGTAGTCTTCCAGTAAGTACCCACAGACAGTGCTGCTGGGCTACCACCCATCGGTCTTTAAAAACCTGTCTCCACAGTCAGGGGAGGGTGAGGTATCCTGGATCCTCCCAGTGCAATGGGAGGCTTAGATCACCATGAGCTAATTGGTGAGGCAATTGGGCATGGCCCATGGCCTTTTTGGAAGAAGGAATGCATTCAATCAGCATCCCCTTCATTCAGCTGGGTGGGGCTGGGTGACAACAGCCAGAGATCTCCGGGCTAAACTGCAGGAGAACATGTGGAGGGCACCTTGTATAGGAGTGCATCATACAGTGGGGAACTACAGTTTTCCACTTGGGATATAGCTGGAGTTTCCTGGGCTCCGTGACGAATCCTCATCAATTAGTACATGGTGTTTGAGACTTAAGTATGGCTAGAAGCAGGGCAGTGCCTGTGAAGAGAACTTTACAGCTTGATCTCCTTCACAGTTCAGGCCTAAACTCTATCCTTTGGATCAAACTTTTCTTTCTCTTTCAGACTTTGGGTAGAAATCTAGTCTTGCAATCTGACTGGTGTAAAGGTCTAGTAAGAGTGTGTAACATTGCAGCTACACAGTGCTAAGCACAAAATTAGGTGCAGTACTTGGATTACCTTTCTTTATTACACTGCAGTGTTCCTTCAAGGCATTCCCTTTTATAGAGGCAAACCCAGTTCATACCCATTAACTCAGATGGACTGACAGCAAGGAGCTTGGCTTTCCTGTCCCAACCACATCAGACAAACAAAAAACAATCCTGCTTCAACAGAGACACAAGCACTGTGTGCCAACAGGAACCAGAGGTGTAACCTGCATCCACTTGCATGGCTGTTTTCCACGCCGGCCTTCCCTGACCATTACATTTCCTAATGGCACTGCATCTGCAAGAGACATTTTGCAATCTACTGCCCTGTTTCTGAGCAGAGAAATGAGGCTCCACATGGCATAACAGGAGAGTGGAAATTTAAAGAGTTAACAGCACAAGATTGAATACCAGTAATGGCCAGATCCCTCTGCAGTCCTGAAGACCTTCAGGTGAAGAAAGGGACCTGACATCTTTTAACTGTATTCTAGCTTGCCAAACCTGCCTCATGGCACCCTGCCTGGTGGCACCCTTCCCATATCTGATCACACACTCTTCCTTGTCCGGTGATCTTTTTTTTTTTTTTTTCCTTGCCATATTATAGGCTGATTTTAGGGTTGCCGGATGTCCACAGAGCATGAAGGCACCTGTGTTTTTGCTGTCAAGGACTCTGGAAGTGCTGCTAGAATCTAGCTGACCCCCCCAATGGTGCCTGTGTTGGCAATATTAACAAAAAGTTATTTCCAAAACTGAAGTGAAGAGCCAACTCCCTGATTGGAAGAGCAATAAAAAACCTCACTCCTCTTTTACCCACACAATTTTTTCTTTTCTTTCCCTCCCCTGCTCCTACTTCTCAGGGGGTTACGCCCTTTTATCACCATGTCTGTTCTCTGTCTCCTGGGAGAGGTAAAAACCCCAGCATGACAAATCCATCTTTCTTAGGGTGGAAGCTCTCCCAAAAGCCTCAGCACACTGGTGAAATCCTGTACCTCACAGAACCACCCACCTCACTCATGCTAAAACAATTTCTTGAAAGATCACATAAAACAATCTGTTACGCAACCCTCAGAACACCAAATAACCCCCTTATTTATAGTATATACACTTGCAACAATAAACCTCCCTTTTGAACTGCATTGGTCAATACAGATTTAAAAAGCTTTTCCTATTTCAGCCAACATCTCAATTTGTTGTTTAAGCGTTCAGTGCTTTGGCTTGAGAGGAGCTGCTTGAGTGACTTCCTTTAGGACTAGGTGATTAGGTTTGCAAAAACTTCTCTAATGTGGCTCTCTGGGAGGTGGTACTGCTCCAATTTTTTTAATGCCAGCTTCTTCCTCTATACATTCAGCCTATGTCAGGAAGCCTATGTTTTGAGTTTGGAAGTATACCTGGAAAATGTTGCCCCAAAAGTTAAGGAAGAGGATAAAGGCTATTTCTTCAAGCTGCTAAGCAAGCTTTAAAAAGTATCTGTAACATTTGAAAGGCTCTTTCTGCAATAGGTCCAGCCTATAAAGGCCAGCAGCAGAACACCAGCCACTCACAAGCAATCCCCTCCATGCCCATCACAGCTCCTTCGGTCAGTCAGCAGAAATAATGCTTTTCTGCAGTACCCAGGGCACTACATCAGCCACTAGAAGCCACAGATTTCTCTAAGCTCCCTCCCCGATGGCCAAGAGAGCCAGACAAGTTCAAGCTGGGGGACAGATGCTGGGCAGGTGCAGTGCCCGAGCCATCCCAGTCCTGCCAGTCAGCAGCAGCCTGAGCTCCTCCAAGGGCCACCACAGCTGCTCAGCTCGGGGTGGACTGAGCCACGAGGGGAACCCTCTGCCCCACTGCCCAGTCCTGCTGGCCAGTGTAGAGGTTTTGGCTTCTCCATCACCCAGCTTCACGGAATCACAGGATATGCTGAGCTGGAAGGGACCCACGAGGATCATGGAGTCCATCTCCTGTCCTGCACAGGATCATCCCCAAGAGTCACACCACATGTCCAAGAGCATTGTCCAAACATTTCGTGAACCCTGTCAGGCCTGGTGCTATAACCACTTCCCTGAGGAGCCTGTTCCAGTGCTCAGCTACCCTCAGAGTGAAGAACCTTTTCCAAATACCCAACCTAAACCTCCCCTGACTCAGCTTCAGGCCATTCCCTTGGGCCCTGTCACTCCCACCACAGAGAAGAGATCAGTGTTCCTTTATTGCAGCGACCAAAACTGCACACAATATTCCATGTCAGCCCCCCATTATTTCAGCTAGAGAAGAGCCGACCCCCTCTAGATCTTCCCCAGGCTTTTCCATCTCTTTAGTGCTGTTGACTTCCTCAGGGCAAGGAAATACTTTCTTTTACGGGTTGGTACAACACTTGGCAAGTGATTTGCATATTTTTATGGGCCCTTGCCTGGAGATGCAGGAAAAGAAGATTGCATGGGTGTGACATGCATTAGCTCCTCAGAACATACCTCGGGGAAGCTGTCTGGTGAGTTAGGCAATACCCTTGGAGAGGTTTGTGTGCACACTGTAAGGGCAATAAACTTCAAAGAATGAAGGCAAGGCTGGCAGTGCTTGTTACTGTTGTCTTCCTACTCATTGGGGCATAAATAAGAGACAGGAAGCTCCCTCTGTTTATGTAGGAACTGGAAGCTTTCTCATCTGTCCATTGGGATAAACAGAAGATTACTCAGGCTGTTTTCTTCACCACCTCTTTGCAATATATATATATTTCTATGTATTTACTTCAGTGATGTCTTAGTCTTAAAATTTCCAGGTGCATGTCTTCCAGAAGAGCTATCCAAGCAAACCTTCCTTGTGGGAGTACTGCTTTTGCTGTCACAAGAGAGTTCTCTTGGTTTAGCTGATTTTGATAAGTGAAACAAAAAATGATTATATATTGGCAAAAAGACTTTTAAGTGGATTCAACTGCATTGCACTAAGGTTCTTGTCATTATGGAAATTTCAACTTCTCTGCCAAAGGAAGAAAAAAAAAAGATGGAGTTAAAAAAAAAAGCTGTTCCTTAACAATATTGTTATTCTGGCACAAGAAAGCCTGTCACAGACATGCCTTAAAATTAATTTTCCCAGATATTCACTGAACTCATGATTATCCTCTCCCACTAAACATTTCCAAGTTAAGTGGAGACCAAGCTTGAAACAAGATAATGCATCCAGCAGTCCATCTGAACATTCATATATATATATATGAGAACAAGATCTGAACTCTGACACAGCCCTCAAACCAAAATAAATTCCTCAGGCTTTTTAGAAGTGAGAAAATTCAGCTTTGAAAATGCTGGGTTTGGTTGGGGTTTTGGGTTGTTTGGTTTTTGTTTTTCTCTTCTTTTATCTGCAAGAGAGGAATCTGCTGGATTTGAGCACTAGATCAGAAGATCTTGAGGCTTAAGGGTGGACCTCAATTATCCAGCCCAGGTCTATCACTAACCATAATGGGCTTTTTGCATCGTTTCTTGAGGACATGCCCATGCTATGTGCTGGCAAGCCAAGGTCTAAATGTATCTAAATATCACATAATCATTAAAAAAACCACACCAGGGGATGGGGAACTGGGCTGCTGTACTGCATGTACTTGGCAGATACCTGCACACTGTGCAGGGCAGTGTCACGGGGGCAGCAAAGCACATCCTCCTGGGACATGCTATTCCTCGGAGCTGCTCCCCCACTCTGCCATCTCCACTGTAATTGCCTCTTGGAGTGCTAGATGTTAACGCTGTGGCCCCAGGGAATGCTGCTTTTTCAGCAGCCTGTGGGAAAGAACAAAGAGGACAACAAGAGAGCGCCTGGAGCAAAGCACTGGGGTAGACATCTCGCACTTCATCAGGGGAAAACCCAAGCTCCAAGTCAGCAGATTTACCACAATGTCAGGTGCTGCTAACATAACATTAAGGTCCTGGTACACATTTATGTATCATGAAAGTAAATCTGCACTTGCCCAAAAGCAGCCAGGGCCATAGAAAAGAAGCATCAGCATTCTGGTGAAGAGCTGATGATACCCCGCTAAACAGAGGCTGGGCTTTCAGGTTTGCCTGGAACTGTGTGATCCTAATCAGAATATGGGCAGATCTTCCCCATGAACTTTCCAAAGAGCAGAGCCAAGACAAGTTTTTGTGCAATTCACTGCCCCTAACTTTAGCTTATTGAAAAGTTTAGGTCTTTGAACAAGGCCAAAGTTAGTGGGGAAAAATGGAGTCTTCCAGAGTGACACGTCACTCTAGGATCAGTGGTGGGTATCAACAGAATGAGTTGCTCTTTGGAGAGGTGCTCTTGAGTGAGTTTGGAAATAGCACACACTCAACCCTGGCCTCTTTGTGCTGTGTTTCTCTCTCCCTCCTGTACTGTGTAGACAATGACATGATGAGGCTTTTAGTATGGGATTACAACTGGAGAGTCAGTTTGCCAGCTGGGTAAATCCACGAGTGGCTAATGCAGTGCATCAGAGCAGCTAGAAGAGCACAAGCGAGCTCTCAAGAAGGGTGTACCACGTGCACTTCTTACTCCTGCCAAATGGGCAGCATCCTGTCCTCAGCCTTGGGCAGCCACAGAAATGGATTCATTATAATCCACATGAGCTTCCCCAGCAATCATTCGTTCCCATGTGCATGCTATGTGCCTCTATCAGCTGCCAGCGTGTACTTTTGCTAATTTGATCAAACACAGGACCAATTTTTCCTAATCTGGGTGTAATCCCTCAGACAGAGATATCACTGCCTCTGGTCTATGTGCAACTCTTATCCAGGGCTGCCAGGAGAGTGTGACAGCTGCATGATAGTCTGCCTGGTACAATGGGTGGCCCCAGGAAGAAAGGACTTGCCACCCTGTTCCCCTCAGATGCATAGAGCGACGCTGAGGTGCCTTGATGGCACAGGGGAATGCCTGGAGCAGCCTACAAGTTACAACTCACCAGCATATCAGGATCTGTCACTTGGAGTGGCCTTGTAGCCATCTCAGTACAGGGCAGTAAATCCCCTTGGCCTGCAAGCCCCGCAAGGCCAGAGAGGGCGGAGGAAGCCGTGGAGCAGCATCGTCCCCAGAGCTCGCCCTTGGCACCTGGCTCTGCCCTGCCAACGCGGACTACGCGACCTGCACGCCCAGAGGAGACAACGCAGGAACTCCTCTGGTTTTAGCCTGAGCCATCACTGCTCTGCAGGAACTTCTGGAAAGGCGATGAGCTCCCTACTGCTCTGCTCTGCAGTCGGGCCATGGCTGTGCTCAGCACATGGCCACGAAGGGGTACTGGCTTGGCAGCGTCCAGCCGTGCTCCTGGGACTGTGTCATACATAAACCAGTGCCCATGGCCCATTCAAACCCTCTCTTTGCCACACATGCTGAAGCTGATTAAAGTGGGAGAGCCTCTGTGTCCTCTGGTCTTTTCGCAGAGTAAGCAGCAATAGAGACAACACTTGCTAGGACTTTGCTCTAATTTTTACAGATCTAGTGAACTTCATCCACAGTACAGGTGAAACTGCAGGTTTATGCAGGTTCTTTCTCAATTACTGCTAGTTGAGTCTGCTTTTTAAGGTCTCTTGTTTGGATTCTGAACATGTAGGCACAAAATTTTTAAAATTACACCTTTGTAAAAGCCAGTGACCTTGTCAACTATGCCTGTCATCTGAGTTCTCTCTCTCACTCAGCAATTCTCTTCTTCTAATTAATTTTCTTACTTTTTTCCATGGGGTAATATTACGTTGTGTTGATAAGCAGCTCTTTTCTTTTGCCCCAGAACAGTGATGAGTGCAAACAGGGAGGTTTTAAAAACCTTGAGGAGAAAGATTTTCTGCAAACAGGACTTATTACAGAATTAAATTTTTACAGAATTAAAATTTTGTTGCAGATAAGGAAGACTTGAAGCAAAAATCTATAGCTGGTCAGTGTTTTGCTTGCTCATGCCTATTTGAGTTGCTCTGGGCAGTAAGTACTGGGAATATAACACATCCTTGGGCTACAGCCCATCTTCACAGAACAATTTTGCTGCTGAATATGCACTTCTTAATAAGGGTAACTGCTCATGTAAAGACTATAATGATACCAATGCACTCATGCCATGGACTGCAACCTACTGTTCTGGCAGTTCTCTTGTTTTATTTTCCCACCGCAAGAGCTGGAATGAAATGTATTTGTTGGTGAAGCTTATTTTTGCTGGCTTTCCATCTCAGGCAGTGGAAGATTTTATGGAGCTATCTTGTCCGTTTCAAAACCTTTTTTTAACCATCCTTTTCCCCAAGTCCTGAAGTAGCCCTGTATTTAAACATCAATCATGCAAATATGTTTCGTGTTTCCCGGGGTACAAAACACAGTGTAGGAGAACTACTGTGAGCCTGCACCTTCTAAACACCAACTTGGCTGGCTCTGGCTGGTGTAGGTGACATTCTTGCTCTTCCCTAGGTTCTTGTGCATCTCAGCCAAGATGACAACCAATTTATCTGCACATAAATTCCAGGAGTAAGGAATACTTCTGAGTGTCAGGGATTAGAACCATACTCAGAATGTCCCAAACCCAGTCTGGGGTGAGACTTTTGTGTTTCACAGCCCCTTCCCTGGCTCTGTCACTTCTGCAGGACCCCAGGGGGATCCTACCTGAAGGCCTGCCTCTGTTCCTCAGGAACACAAGGGCATTTCCTTAGTAATTCCAAGATGCTTTTCCTAACAGTGAAAGACTTGGCCATTATGAGCTATAGGAACTACAGCTGATTACCAGCAAACCTGGGGGCTCCTGTCTCCCACACTGTGGTGGCAATACCAGTCTATGACAATGCTGCCTTATGCTGGCAGTGCTGTTTGTGTGGGTCTGGTGTAAGAGCAGATCTCCAAATAAAAGACTCCATGGGGAAAAATAAAATGGGGGATGCTTTCTGCATGTTTGTTTCAAGTGGGACTGGTTCTCCAACCTGTTTCAGTGTTTGTCCATAGCACTTGAGCCCACACAGCTGCTGGGAGAGATGGGAAGTGCCAGGGCAGCAAAAGGAAAGGCCCAGGGATTGTGGAGGTGAGACAAAGCTTTTGCCCTGTGAATGCTGATTGATGTTTTGGGGACATCCAGGCAGTCTCAGACTCCTGAACAATGAGATTACCCTCCCTCTTTCTTATTGAGGCAGGTACCTGGGGGATACACCTTTTATCACTTTGGTTTCTTCTTACCACATGATGCTTTTTAGACAATTACACTTCAGGCACTACTAAACTATCTGCTCTGCAGTATTTGCCTTATCACAATACTTGACTTTGTTACTTCTGCAAAAATCTTGATGGGGGCTGGATTCTTATAAAAGTGAGCCTGCATAACAAGTGACTCCATTTCAGAGCCCAATACTATCAAACTTTTCTCTCTTATCCTGAAGCTGTACAGAAGAATTTCCCTGGTTCAGGGAAAGAAAACCTCCAACAAATCAGTGTTCAACCACCGGTGCCTTCCCAAAGCCCAAGCACTGCCATGACAGTTTGATAACCAGCTGAAAAATGTACCTGGTGAAAGATCCAGAGTGGGAGTCTTTGCCTTAAGAACAGGGTCCTAATCCATAACAAATTACTGTGTGCAACACTTGTCCAGAGAGCCCACACAGTGAGGTAAGGCTGCACCATGCTCTCTCTCCTTCCTTGAGTAAAAAGTGCCTGCTCTAATGAGAGGCAGGTCCCTGATTCAGCAAAGCACTTAAGTGTTTTGATGAACTGGGGCCAAACTGAACATCTTGTGCAGAACTCAGTTGTCTAGTGAACAATATCAAATATTTTATTCATGGATGCAGACTTAAATGAAAATTAAAGACATGGCTATTTAAGGCCTTAGGTGCCCAAACTCATATTGTTCATTTTTTATTATCTTAAAGTAATCATTTGTACGGGAAAAGCAGCAGCCACCTCCAGAAAATCCATCCCTGTCATGCTGGGAAGAATATTCTCAGTTCTCCCCCAGCACCCTGTCAATTTGATGGCTTATGTAGCTTGCTTAGAAACTTGTCACATTCAGGCTATTTCAGATCAACAAGTTCCAGCAAGTATCTTCTCTTTTTCTACCAGGAACACCGAGCTTTAGTACCCTCATTGGCTGCATAAGGCGTGGGCACGTGGGGCACAGTCTCCATAGGCCAGACCAGATACCAGAAGGGTCTCAATATTGTGCCATCACCCTTACTTGGCCATCAGTCCCCAGACAAGGCAGTGAGCTCTGTGCTGACCTCAGCCTCTGAGGCTGCAGCCAGGAAGGGTCCCCGTCAGGCTGCTCTCCTCACTCCAACACCTCGGGCTGTCCTGCTGAAAGGGTCTCTCCAACCCAGAGAACACCAGCCTTGGAAAATGAAGCATTATGGCAGGTGAACACAAACCTCAGTCTATGAAAGCTTTCGCTGAGCAGTGTTTCACCTGAAATGCTGGATGTAGCAGCATGCTGTGGCTGAAGGCTGCATCACAGGCAGGTGGAGAGGGCAGAGCTTGGACTTTGGCACATCCTGACTTCAGGGTGTTTCTCCTTAGAAACATCATCTTTTTCTTATGAAAATTTTCAGTAGAACATTATCTATGCCTTTTGTATATTTGAAAATATTTCCATAGATAGTAAAATGCTGAAGAGAGCTGTTTCTAGTATGGCAACACGTACTTTATTTTTTCCTCCTTGTCCACCCTACAGCAAGAATCTTCAACTCCCTTTCACTTATCAATACACCCACTTGTCCTCTCAGTTAGGCAGAAAACAGTCAAAGTATGGATTAAAAAGAAAATCTGGCATTTTTCACCAGCTTGTCTATACTTAGATGCAACCACCTCCCTGCCATGGAATATAGGCAGATGCAAATGGGAAGAAAATGAAAAAAAAAATTTAAAAAAAAAAAGAGTGCATGCAGACATTTTTGGCTAAACCTTATTCTTTCTTAGATTTATTCCCATACAGCTACTAGTGCTCAAATGATTTCCAGAGCAGGCATAAGTTACATGGCACTCAGTTTATCTGCTCTGGAATGGCAAAGTGCACACACAGATATACACTGTGGTTCCAGGGAGTCTAGGGATTTCAAAGGTGCTTTATCTCCCAGATAACTCACTGGCAAAGAAGGGTGAATTAATAACAGTGTTGGTGACTAAAACCGGAATGATAGGTTATGAGTATGGGCTTTAAAATTGTCAGTTAAATGCATGTTACAGATTTGTTCAGAGCGAGATATTAATCCTTTATTTTCTTTTTTTGATTTGTGGATTCCTAAGCATTTTTCCTGGAGAAGCACAAATCCTTGAATTGTGTATTTCCATCTACTGGCAATGGCTTTTTTCCCTGTGCTCTCACAGCATCGCCCCCCTCCAAGTAGTCTTTGGGGATCTGTGAACCAGAAGTAAAACCCCATCGCCTAGCAGTCAGACAGGAACCACACTCCCCTAAATCCCACACATTGATCTGATTCACTGCATGACTCTGGTAAGCCTCCATCCACCTCCTCTCTGGGAAAACACAAAAGATCCACAGTTTTTAAGTTCCCGGGCTGAGGCACTTTGAGCTCAGTACAGAGAAAGGCTGAGCGGCCAGAGTTCCCACTTACGGAAGTGCCAAGTGCACAGGAATTTTGTACAGGCATAGCACGGAGGCACTTGAAATGACGGGAATGCTGTGTATTTGTGCCCTTTGCCTCTGCAGCCCGTGACACCATCGCTCTGAAGGAAGGTGAATCTATTTATATGCAGTGCTAGAGGCTGGAGCCCTCATTTTCACCGGGCCTTTGAGGAGCCTTTGTCATGTTTTTGCAACGCTATTTGAATGACTTGGAAGGCTTCAGAAAAATACTAAATACTGTCAAAAATTCAAAATGTTTGTATCCTTCAGCCAGGGGGAGGGAAAAAACATGCCGGAAGCTTAGCCAAGCCTGACAGGGTATAGTGGATCTTGATCTTTGCTCACCCCATAGTTAGATAATGTTCCCCCCACCCCCCTTTTAATGGAGTCACTGCCTTTTCTCTTAAAGTGATCTCATTAAAAGCAGAGGACAAGATACCAGAGGGTATGAGGCCTGTAATTACAGATGGAAGGTTGACAGAAATAGCATTTCATACACCTTGCCTTCTCTGTTTCCCCTCTGAAGGGGGGTGGTCTTCAAAAAAGCATGAACCCATTTTGACCACTTCTCTGAACCACACTGACAGAAAAGTCATGGTGGAGATGTCACAGAAAGAAAAAACAGATGAGAGATGGCATTCTTTCCTATTCTGGGGACTATCCACTGCTGGGATCCTAGTTTTCCCAGCAAATGCAGCCCTAGGCTGTGGCAGTTGTGAAGGGGTGAAGATTTGCTTCTCTGTGTCAAGCTACACAGAGTCTATTATTGGAAGCAGGAATATGTTTGAGAGCAAGCTGCCATATCTAGCAGCAGGAGCAAAGGGCTTTCAGACCCTTGGACTCTTAACTGGAACCTGCTAAAGCTTTTTTGCATGCTGGCCTTCCCTCACTGTGACTGTTCTCCCCTTCTGGAAATGGTCATAATAAAACTCCCTGCTGTAAAACAATCCCTGCTTCTCAAAGTAAAAGATGTGGCAGGAGGGCCTTGTGATGTCCACAGCAGCAGGCATCCACATAATGCCCTGCACTCCTTAGCTAAGGCTCATCCTTTTCCTTTCAATGCGTCCCATGCTACCTACCCTTGGAATTTGACTGCTGTGCAGCAGCCCACAACCACACCACAGCTGCTGTCCGAGGGGAAAATGATGTATGGTTGCAGATCTGCAAAGTAACAATTCAAGATTACTCCTGGGATGACCTGGAGTGGGACACACAAGCCAAAGAGCAGGAACTTTCAGGTATCAAAGCCTGACTGGGATTTCACCTGCTGGCAGGAGTGAAGTTCCCTGTATGTTATCTCTGCTTCTCTCAGTCACCCTGCCAAGGTCTCAGAGTTTGTAATTGCTTGTACATACTGAAAACAGAGCTCTCCTGATTTTTCTTAAGCTAATCTCACTGATAACTATTATAGAAAGAGAACACAAGCATTTCCAATACAGAACATTACAATCCCTGCCTGGTTTGATGTAATAAAATTTCCTTTGATCTGTATGGATTTGTTCTCCGTTTAAATCACTGACAGTGACACTGAGACATTAATCCTGGTTTACAGCACCACAGCTGCATGCTACAGTTCCATATTATGCAGAAATGATGACGCATCAACTACCCCAAGGAAAAGACGGGTCAAACTGAAAGTGTGCCAAATCAACTACACTGGTTAGGTAGCACTTCAAGGGGCAATACAGTGCAGAAGTGGTCTGGAGGTCTTCTTTTAGTGTCCTGTTGATGATGCTTCTTCACTGCCACATAGAAAGAAAGCCAGGTTTGATACGGTGTATTGCTGTTCAGGAGTAAAATGCTGTTAAAGCAGCGAAAATGAAACGAATAGGTGATTTCAGGCACTGGAACTCTGACCCAGTTCCTAATGCCTATCCCCTTCTCCCCACCCACAGGCAAGAGCCAAGCCTTTCCTGGGAAATTTCACCAGAAAATCTCAAGGGTAAGTAATGAAAGCTATCTGAGTGTCGCCTCAGGGTCGGGTTGGTGCAGCTTGGTAGGGAGACAGCTGTCCAGGTATTTTCTAGGTAAACCAAAAGCTTCAGCCTCCCAGTCAACATAGTGCACGATCTAATAATGACCATGAGAGGCTCCAAAATGGAGCTTATGCAGACAACAAAAAGTGTCTCTGAAATGCTGGCCTGCTGTCTAAAATTGCATCTGATCTCACTGCTGGTTTTTGCTTTCATGCTCAGTATGTTCTGTTGCAGAAGCACCTCAGAACTGAACGATCAAGATGTTTCTAAGTCCAGCTGGAGTCACAATGATGGAGCATCCCCCACATCTGCAAACAGCAGATCCATCAGAAGCTCTAAAAGCTGCTCCAGGGAGCAGTGACCGGGCCAAGCCCCAGCACCGGTGTGGTGCCTCTATAACAGTGTGTGTTTCCGTAGGCAGTTTGATGGGCAAGCTCTTTGTGCAGGATGTTTAAGGCTTGAAATCAGTTCTCTTCTGCTGTGGAAGGGTTTCAAGCCATGCTAAGCAGGGAAGTGCTCTGTGTTCCTCCTTCCGAAGAAAGTTCACAGCTATTTTTAGGACCCTAAGCAGGTGAAGCCTCCTGAAACACTTTCTCATTTCCAAGTTTATACAGGGTTCCAGGGCTTCTACTAAGCCGTCGAGAATAAAAAGAGCATCAGCTCATTTTCTTTGCCAGAAAATGTAGACAGAAGTAAAAGCAAAGTCAACAAAGTTCTGCAAAAAAAAAAAAAAAAAAAAAAAAAAATCTTAAAAAAAAAAAAAAAAAAAAAAAAAAACCAAAACCAAACAAAGTGAACAAACACACAGTCATAATTTCTGCATCTGTCTTTCCCAGAATTTGAAGCATAAGGGAAGGATGACCATAGTCAAACTTGGTCCCCTAGTCAGGCTCCCTGAGCAGCAGAGGGCACAGAAAGCTGCCCCCTAACTCTTTTACCGAGTCCTGAATCACCAGAAATAGTTTCCGGCAAGAGAACGCACATCTCCCACGGAACGGAACGCGCTGGGGCTCCGGCAGGTTGGCAGCAGGGCATGGACCATGCCCAGCAGAACGCGCGTGGGTGGAAAGGGAGCACCTTTCCAAGACCCCCACCTCAAGGGGGTCTTGAGCGTCTCAGCGAGCGGCGGCGACACCCGCGGGGAACCGGCACCTGGGGGCTCCGGGCGGCCTCAG